>OX578155.1:28992856-29592856 GCA_951213105.1 Amaurobius ferox | reverse complement strand
ATTATATTAAAACTAAATTTAATATCCAATAAAACATAGAATATATTTTTTATTTTAATCCAAAATATTTTTGGTGCTGCCATCTGTTGTCGTAATTTAATTCATACCGATTAGTTTTATTTTTTAATGAACATTTTAAAATATCTATTCCTTCTAATACAGTATTAAATACAACAACAGATCATATATACTAATGCCACAATCACGGAAAGGTAATATCTCATTCTATAAATTTGAAAAGAGGATCTGAATGTACATCACTGAGGACTGCAGTTTTGTCTTCAAGTTCCTTTGTTTTCAAGTTCAAGTCCAAGTTCAATTACGTTTCCGTAATTGTGGCATTATTATATATGATCTGTTGTTGTATTTAATACTGTATTAGAAGGAATAGACATTTAAAAATGTTCATTAAAAAATAAAAATAGTCGGGTATGAATTAAATTACGACAGCAGATGGCAGCACCAAAAATATTTTGAATTAAAATAAAAAAATATATTCTATGTTTTATTGGGTAATAAATTTAGTTTTAATATAATCTAAGCATTGCATTTTATCTATTAGAAAATATTTCGCAACTGTTTGAGCAGAAATTCGGCGAAAAATGTGTGCCGCGAAAGTTAACAAAACGCCGATAGGGCATAAGATTTACTGACGCTCACCCTTAAAGATCCATTTGCAAACTTTCAGAGGATCCTGTAATTGTGAAGCTAGTTTCAATGTCATGAATACACATAATATTAGCCTGAATTAAAAAGCAGAGAATACGAAGGTGGTCTTTCTGATCAACAATTGTATGTTGATCTGACTTCAGATGAATAAGATTAAATGGTTTACTTTGACGAAAAGAACTTGAAATCTTATCCCAGTAGTTTAATGGTTAAAGCATGGGATGGCAGGTTTAAAGATTTATAGTTTGATCCCCAGCTGCGACAGTGAGACTATGAACTGATTTTGTTCTAATTATATGCTAGTTAGCAAGTTATAGCCGATATCTGCAATAGACCTAAGAAACTTACTATGTGCAAAAATTTTACAAATCTCTGTGGAAACCAACAAATTCAGTCTTACTACACAGCCAGATTCACACTTCTTTGAAACTCTACTCAGTCTACACAAGGCTAAAATGACTAAACACAAGCCTGATCACAATTTTGAAAAAATTCAATGTGCTATGTGGTGAGACTGAATTTGTCAGGTCTAAGAGACTCGAAAAACCGTGGAGAATAGGAAGTTTTACGTTGCCATTGCAGATATTGGCTATTCTTTGGTGATGAACACATAATAAGCATGAGACTAGTGCATCTATGCTATTATCTGCAATGGGAGCATTAGGATCTTTCATGGGAGCATGGGCCCTGCTCACAGAGCAGAAAAGACAGGAGTACAAGCGATCCAAAATCTAAATTCAAAATCGGGATAATTTTTCTCCATCATCAATTAGATAATCATGTTTATAACCAGCAATTGGAAAAATATAAATTATTTTGGTTTTTGTATAACATATGTGAAATGATAAACAATGATTTTAAAAAATGCTGCATGGACTTGGACATCAGTTTATATAATCATTCTCAACTTAATATTAACAGAAGTGAGTTGTATGAATAAATCAAAAATTTTTAGATGACTTTTGTGAAAATTTAACAAGTTTAACACTTTTGGAATGTTTAAAAATATATGTAATTTGTGATTCATTTTCAAATTTTACAATTGCCTTGAGAATTTTAGTGACAATACCTATGATCACAGCCAAAGCCAAAAAGAAATTTCTCAAAGTTAAAATTAATAAAAAAAAATTACCTACGAATGGGAATGGCACGAGCCAAGAAAGATTAAATAATTTAATCTTGTTATCCATCGAACACAATATTTGTGAAAATTTAGATTTTGAATGCCTTATATCATTTTGCTGAATTGAAAGTCAGGAAAATTCATTTTATTTACATTATATTTTTATATAAAATGACATGATCAAATACTGTTTGTTAAGAGTAAAATTTTCATATTTATAACAAATTATAAATTTTATTTTTTGTTTTCTTATTTTTATGAGCTCTAAAAATATTTTTTACATTGGGCCCCATTTACATGAATAGCAACCCTACATAGAGAGACTTACAAGTTCACTAAACACATGTGTATGACATATTTATAGATATAACAATAATAATAATAATATTTATAGATATTAGCCAATGTAATTATGATAAAAATCTTAATTTCCATGACTATTAATTTGAGAAAACGTACTTACCACTAGAATTATCATAAGTAGAAAACAACTTGCCATCATGCTAAGGAATGATTTTATAAACCATGCCAACCACAAAACTCCATTGTTAAGTCCCATGACTTTCATAACTTCTTTCAGACGATTTTCTTTCTCATACACTATGGATTTGATAATCATAGAACTTGTGTAAACCCAAGATAATACCATGAATAAAGGAAATGTTCGGGACAAAGCCATGATAAACCTGACAAAAAAAATGCATCATTAAAGAATTAGAAGTATGATCGAAGGTTGAATATCAGTTTCAGGAGGCAGAGCCTTCCATCAGGGTATTTGAAACATTAGCATCAACAATGGCAGATGCATTCTTACCTTTATACGAGGCTCTTTTTTGGCCTTTGAAACTACCGTATATACTCGTGTATAAGTTAACTTCACGTATAAGTTAACCCCTCTACTTACAGAGAAGAAAATCGGAAAAAATTCCAAAACTCGCATATAAGTTGATCTTCAAAAGAGAAATAAAATAAAAAATTTTGATAAATTATTCAAAAAACACTTGAAAATGAAAAAAAAAAAACACATATATAATAATAAAATTTAATTTCCATAATGAAAACTTCATCGGAACCTTTTAAAATTTGATTCCAAACAAGTAGGCCTATGACATATGACACATTTGTCTCCCGTCCATTTTGGGAACACTTGTTCTCATGTGACAAGCTCCAGGCATTCTGTTACTCCCAGTATGCAGCATCCTCAAAATGCATGGGAGAACACACATCCCTGTTTCTCAAGCGTCCTTGACCCACCGTGCAATCAAAACAATATCTGGCTTCCACCCATTATTTGAGCTGATTTTTTCATTAACCCCCCCACCCCCCACCCAGTTGTTATTAGATACTCCCTTCAATAAACAAAACAAAAAAACACTTTCAACTTAAAATCCTACATTATAGTTTTAAACAATCTGTGTTACAGAATTATTTCTGAGAAGAGCCATTTTTTTTGTCGAAAACGATTGGCCATAATCAGAGAAACAAGAGATAAACATGGAACGAAAATGTATGCATATTTTAATATGACACGATACACTGGTAGTCCAGAGCATTGGGACGGCAGTGACTCACAGGAGTTTTGAAGTGCAGAGAAATTCGGAGTGCATGATTATGTAATTACTATCACATCGTTTTAGGATGGATTCCTCATGGGAAAAAAAGATCTTTTAGACTTACGATTCTTTTTTAGGTTCCGCCTATAAGTCGACCCCCCCCCCCCCCCCCATTTTGAAGCGTTTTTTTGTCACAATTTTCTCGACTTATATGCGAGTATATATGGTAGTTGATACATTTATTCAACCTTGTATGTTGTATCTTGCATTTATATTTCGCAGATTCATAAGATATGTTGAATGTGAGGTTAGCAGGCCACTGACTCAAATAATGGTCATGAGGTTGAAGACATAATTATAGATACAGAGAAAAACAAAAGTCACACAAAAGTTAGAAAAATTTATAACTATTTTTTTTTTCCTTTTTTCAGAGAAAGGTTAGGAGACTTATAATGGAAATATTTATTCCTGCTTCAATACGAAAATTTTTTGGGAAAAAAATAATTTCAAGAAATTTATAATTTCATTGGTTGGCTTATTCGCTGGATTTGAACAACTCTTCGCTTATATTTTATAGCAATTTGCTTCCTTTGGGGATATTTAAAGAAAAAGGAACATGTTAATAAGTCTACAACCCTTCAGAAACTAAAGATTAATATCCTAAAAACTAAAGATTAATATCCTAAGAAACTAAAGATTAATATCCTAAGAAACTAAAGATTAATTTAAATGTGTTTGAAAGAGCCCAAAATTAACCCCATTCACATGCACATTTTCAAGTCGATACTTTGGCTCCATTTTGCTTATATCACTGTTCACGTGTCCAGGTGACCGGCTTGAAAAAGGGTAGAATTTTATTTCTCCTTTGAAGAAAGAGAAAAGGGGGTAGATAGGAGATTTATATATGAGTCCACACACTCAAAAGTGAATTTTTTTAAAAAGAGCCGATACTGGAATACCCCATGTACCAATTCTATCTGCACAATAGTAATTAATTTATAGCAATTTACATAGGTCATTTTTCAATGATTACAGGGATTTGTTTATAAATTAAATTAATCGATCCTTATTATGCCTTGTGATTTAATGAATAGAGAACCCAACTGAAGAAGGTTTAGTTTGGTATGTACGTTTTGTTTATTTGGGCTAATAAATTTTTGTTCCATAATTTCAGCAACCTTACTAAACGTATAAAGTATCAGTTAAAAGTCATGTAAGCCAACTAATTTTCCATAAAAGCAACAACTTTAAAATATAATATTCTGTGTTTGGGGCAAATTTTCTGGATTTAATCAAGAAGTATTTTTTGACAGTATATAAATAATTTCTTAGACCAGCTGATTATGTAAGCTAAATTCTCGCTATATATAATGAGCTTAATACTCAATTAATATGCATTGCTAAAAAGGATTATGATGTTTTATATTTAAATGAATATATGCTATTTAATATCATCACAATAAAATTGTTTGCTATTGTTAAAATACTATGCTCTAGATTTCTTAAAAGTTATGTTTACATTAAAATTTGACCAGCTTTAGTTTGGATTTTTCAACCATTGTCTTTTACCAAATAATCTATAAACTATATTTCAAGTTTTGTGATTTTAGTTTTACATAATATTTAATCTACATCAAAGCTAGATTAAAGCAAAAAAACCCATAACTACAGATGATATGATTATGATGTGAATAATAGTAAAGAATTTTATTTCATGACTATGTTAATAACAAAGTAAAATGTTTAAGGCATTCAAAATTACTTACATACATCTTGCAATAAACTATATTGTGTAACTAGCTGTTGCTTTTACTACACATAAATAAAAAAAAAATGAATTTTTTTCTATTTTATCCTAAAACATGTTAGCCTTTTCTTTTGTGGAATGTTTGAATGTTGATTAATGATTGTTTGAGTGAGTCAGGATGGATGAATTGAAAAAAAAAATGTACAACCATAGAAATGTAAGTTTTTCTGTCATTTATTCTGTATTTTAGATTTTTCTTTCTTTGTATACTAATTTTAAAAAAATTATGTTTGACTAAGCCCCCACCCCCCACACACTACTTTAATAGTGTAAAAAGTCCAAAAATCCTCAGCTTATACACAGAAATATGCAGTAATTAGATAATTATGATTTAATGAGGAATATTTAGAGTGATAGCCTCCTTGACAAACCTGCCTGTATTCTACCCACCTTAAAATCAAATTCTGGCTATGCCACTGTATAAATGCATCCTAGCTCTTTAAACAGAAGCAATGGAGATTGCACATATGAATGGGGACTGAAGTTTGTAAAATGCCTCCTTTTTCACCCAAATGCTTTATGGCTGGAAAATACTGACGTGCATGTGAGCAGAGCTAATGAGATCAAAATATCAGTGGAAATTTGTGTGATATAATGTCTTATACCCAATTTAATAAAATTTCTTATTATTGTGTAACCCTATTAAAAAGACAAGTAAATAATAAAGTTATTACTGTAGCATGACTTTTACACCAGCCTGTATTTTCTGTGGTAAAATCATTTAATTGTTCACGAATATATGTGGTAAAGAAAAATCAAGTCCAGAGATTCTTTCATTTCTTTGTGCAAAATTTTTTTATTGCAATAAAAATTGAAAAAAAAGAAAAAATATTTTTCGATGAATATTTTATACTTATTTTATATCAACATTAAAAAAAAAAAATATCATTGCATGGCACTTAGTTAAAATGTCTGAAAAAGCTAAAATAATTTCTCAGAATTTAGCTAAAATACTAAAAATTTTTGTTCACTAACCCTGCTAACGACTATGGGTTTACAAATAACAAAATACTATAGGTTTTTGGGTGCCAACGTAATGCTTCCCAACCACGAGCCGATTAATAGGTTTTTGAAAGTGCTGTTTTTAGCAGTAACTTTTAAAGCGTAAATGTGCAGTTTCATTAGTGGATGCAAGACGATGTGAGTGGTGGCTGCGTGTCCCTGTGGATTTAAATAATTTTTAGTCTTCTTGATCCGAAATCCAGAGAAAATGATCCTGATAATGAAAGCAAAGAAATTTTTCTAGATTCTTTGTCAGAGTGTTCTAATTGTTCTTTGAGCAATGATAGCAGCAATTACAGTGACGATAGTGACATTAGAGGGTATACAAAACATTTTTTACTGCTACAATATCTCACACGATAAGCAAAACTGAGCCGGTATTAGGCGAGAATCTGCACTCAAGTTAGCCGGTCTTTTCCATGTAGGCAATGAAACTGCAGCTGGTAGATTAAGTGTTAAGAAATTAACAAACTCACTGATCAAATATGTAACAGGGATATGGAAACTGCTGCAAGTAAACTCCAGTGTCGCTGGACCTTCCAGTTTGTTCTTTGATGATGGCATGTTCTATCATGTCCTGGAGGTAAGCAAATCCATAGGTGATGTATTTCATGTCAATGCCCGGCCTCCTTCTGGGTCCTGGAGTGTGAAATCTACAAGAAGTTAACATGAACATTAATTTATTGATTATGGGTGAAAACCAAAATATTGCAAAAAATATCCGAGTGGGGTTTTCAACTTTCTTATACATTCACATTCCATTCACATTCCAAATTGTTCAAGTCCACTAATGTCATAATTAGTATTAGAATACAAATAATATTAACAATAATAATAAAAAAAAATCTGATGTGGGCAACACATGACTTTCCTCATATAATGTAATGAATTTACTACTTTTACAGTAAAAAAAATAGGTTTTTCTTATAGTAGATACTAATATTCTTTCCAAGATATTGAATTTTCGACAATTAGTCATCATTTTCATTGATTTAGCATCATTTTTATCCATTTGGCGAGATTTTCGTTAATTTGGCAACATTTCAAAAGTCGCCAAGTTGGCGACATTCCGCCAAATTCATTGCCAAAATCTCGCCAAGCGTTATGGACTAAGAAATAAGTTATTTTTACAGCAGAAAAATGACTATTGGCATTCAAATACAAAAGTATTACTCAAAGTATCTTTTTTCATGAATGGAACGTGCTAGATCCACAAGAATGATGTCACCCAATTTATTGCATGGTATTACATATGAAAAGTGAACATGTTTCTCAATAGGAAATATTTTTTTTTATTTTATATGACTTTTTAATAATTTTTTTGAAAAATGTACAATATCTCGAGAACGGTTCATGCTAACGTTCTAAAATTTATGTCAATGGTTTTCAAATGAAAAATTACATAAGAAAAGTCTATTTTCATAACTTTATTAGCGGTTTTGATTTTTTGATGATTTTTTCAAAATGTCATTCGAAAATTTAGGGGGGGTTCTGAACATTCCATTGCGTACATAAACAATAGGATTCCAGTGTTTACGGATTGTGATTTTTGTACCAAATTTGGTTCGAATCGGTCCATTCGTTCGTCAATTATCGTCTCCACAGACTCACTGACACACACACACACACACACACACACACACATCACTTCAAAAATGTTTGATTCGTGATCAGGGATGCTTGAAACGTGCTCTCCCGTCAAAAACTCGAATTCGAATTTTCGACCCCGTCAGAATACTTTCCTTATACATTATGTATATAAGGAAAGTAAAAATTAAAAAAAATTGTGATATTTCATTTACATTTTAGTTGCCCATTTAAATGCAGATAAAAAATTATTTTTTCTAGTATGTAAGAGGTCTGTTGCATCAATAAATGGGATGTGTTTGGCTTATTTCTGCTATTATATACAAATTTAATACAATTTACATCATAGAACAAGTAGCTCAGTATTTTTCATAGTATGTTCCAAAGAACCTTGAAGTTTTCAACATGATAATTTCGTGGAAATTTTCTTAAAAATTAAAAAAAAGTCACAATTTGAATGCATAATTTGATCCTAGTGAGACTTACTTTTAATGCTAGAATAACATAAATTAGTACATTTTGTAACAAAAATGTCAAATCTTTTTTAGGATATTTACAAATTAAGTAAATAAAATAAGAAACACCACAATAGCCCTTTCCTCATTTTAAGGCTCCACTATCAAATTGAATTTTGAAAAGGGTTCTGAGATCAAAAAGGTTTAAAAAACATTGGGATATCTGAAAGTAGCATTTCCCTGTATGCATAATAATATCAATATATCATCTCTAATCCTAATATCAATATATCATCTCCAAACAGAGATGTCAAGTCAAAATTATCTTTGGGGAAGTTGGAGGAGTGGGGGGGGGGGGGGGGGGAGAACAAAACATGGATTAATAATGGAAATATGATTTGACAAGGAAAATAAAATATGAAACATTTCTTGAAAATATTTAGGGGTGAGGGGTTTGATTCCCCAGCCTCCCCACCTCAAATTGCTCCAAATCACCTCTGATTTTAAAATTAAAATCTTTAGCGGGGGGGGGGGGGGGGGGGACAACTTTTAAGCAAAATACTTTGGTGAGCAATTTCACATTAATACAGTGTACACAAATATTATAATTGATTAAAATTAAACAAACCTGTCCTCGACTCTTTTGGTACTGTCGACTTTGCTGGCAGCCATCCGAATTTTGTACTGTATATAATGTGGCAACTGATCTTTCTTGTCTAAATTAGTGAACACCACCGCAGCCCAGAGTTTGTTTTCTTGTATGAGCTCCATACCACGCAGCTCAATGTCATTTTCCGAATCAAAAGCGACAAAGCGATTCATTTCGAAGCACTGAAATATAATAAGTAAAATACATTCTAGGAAACTATAAAATAAATATTAAAAAAATGTAAAAGCAAAAATATTTTTATTTAGAGATTTATTGAAATAAGTTTAAAATGCTAGCTAAAATTTCCAAATTCCTTGTTTTGAACTTTTTAAAGATTCACCTGACTATTCAGTAGCATTTTGATTGAGTATTTGTGTTGCCTGATAATCTAAGTTTTAGTTAAAACTTTCAATTCTTTATAAGAGAAAGCAGGTATATGAAAATTACGTAACTAAAATTATTTTGAGAGTGTTTTATAGCCCTCTTCTTCAAGCCAAAAAACATGTCTTTCCTTAACAACAACTCCGGAAGAACTGCAAGGTGGCAGGTAGACAAGCAATTGTATAGATAGATATGGAACACCCAAAGCCAAAATTTATAACAGAGTAACAGATATTGAGCATCGATTTCACTGTCTGTCACCTCACCTCCCCTCATTAAGAATTCTCATCCTGGGTGTTCCATATCTACCTATTTTATTGTTTGTCTGCCTACCACATTGCAGTTCTTCCTTAGTGGTTATTAAGAGAAAACACTGCTTTTTGGCAGGAAGAAAGCCAAAAGTTTATTGGCCTAAAGGCCTTGAAACAATTGTAGTCCCCTAATTTTTATATGCTTTCTTTCTTTAAGAAAGTATCGAAAGTTTTATTCTCACATATAGCAGTTTTATTTATTGTAAGTTTTCATTGCTTTCCAGGTGGGTGTTTTGGAAAATGGGAAAAAATCTTAATCTGTGGTAATCCTAATTCTAATAAGTATAGTTAAAAAATAATTTAAAATAATAAAATTTTACCTGCAGGTAGTCTCTAACTTCCTCAACCACCTGATTGATTTTTTCCAGCCACGTGCTGGAATTTGTTAAAAGATTCTTGAGCAATTCATTCGTGGTTTGTAGCAAAGCCAGCAAAGTGGCATTTCCATCTTCGGACAAAGTCGAATTGGACAGAAGTTCTTCTAAAATGTCTTGGAATGGTAGGTTTTCAAGCTTTAGCATCTCCTTTAAAATCACAAGTGAATGTTAAAATATTCATCTAAAATGTTTGTTTTACATACCATGCAAAAATGTAAGTGCAGAAAAAGAAATAATAATAATAATAATAATAATAATAATAATAATAATAATAATAACAATAATAATAATAATACAATAATAACAACAACAACAACAATAATAATAATAATAAGAAGAAGAAGAAGAAATGTAATAGCACTGACTAGGTTCAGAAGTGATAAATAGAGAAGAAGAAGAAGAAGAAGAAATGTAATAGTACTGACTAGGTTCAGAAGTGATAAATAGAGAAGAAGAAGAAGAAGAAATGTAATAGTACTGACTAGGTTCAGAAGTGATAAATAGAGAAAAATCATCATGAAAAATCATAGTGATCAATTTGGATCAATTTAGCTGTATTTCATTTCTTCATCCGGAAATGAAATACAAATTTCGATTTATAAAGTATATAAATATATTACATAATGAAATTTTTATAATTTGTTCATATTAATAGTTACCTTACTGTATAATTATATTGGAGATGAAATAGAAAGTAGCAGCAAATTGCAGTAAATTACTTATCGTTTTACAACCTGTTGTTATACACAAATCTTCATATACAATTTCATTAAAAAAAAAAAAAAAAAAAAAAAAAAAAAAAAAAAAAAAAAATTAACTTTTAAAACTTTTAATAACACCACAATGAAATGTATCTAATTTAAGTATTTCTGCTTGATTTTTCAAAATAAGTTTAAAAACTATTACATAAGAACCAGTTGTAAACCTAGTCATCTATAGCAGGTGTGGGTAACATGTCAATCATGATCAACCAATCTATCATACATAGTCCCAGGTAACACACATACGGTATTATAACCGTTGATAAACTGTTTATACGTTATATTTTCGTATGTGTTATACGATAAACGGTAATACATCGGTTATAATACCGTTATGAGTAAACGGTATATAAAAATACCATATATCATACGTATGAATTACCGTGTATGAACATACCGTATGTAGAAATACCGTTTTAAATACGTATGTATTACTGTTTATTTTACATTAAAATAACCGTTTTTATTACATTAAAAATACCAATTTATCATACGTAAAAATAACCATTAACACTCCCCTCTTGCTCAAATCCTCTTTCAGCTTTGTTATCGAACCCTTTTCCCAAAGGCATTTTTATGTATTACCGTTTAAAATACATTATAAATACCGTTTATCATACGTTATAAATACAGTTTATATTACATTAAAATTACCATTTTTCATACGTAAAAATAACCATTAACGCTCCCCCTTGCTCAAATCCTCTTTCAGCTTTGTTCTCGAACCCTTTTCCCCAAGGCATTTTCATGTATCCCTTCTTGTTTATCTTCACCCTCCCAAGTTCTAACCCCGCCGTGATGTCACGCAGTTCTGGAAGCTTCCAGAACGGACTCATTTCTACCTCAGGGGACGAAGCCATAAGCTTCGTGTATCTGGCAACACTGACTGCAGTCATTACTTCCCATTCCCGCCATGTTTGTAGGTTGGTATCTTGAACTTGATTTTCCCATGTTAGGTTAGTGTTAGGTTAACATGTTGCTTAATTTATATAACTTATTTAATTATATTTAGCTTTAACTTTTATTTTATTTTATATATCTTGCTAGCTTTGTTGTATGTATGCACATATTGCTTTAAAAGCAAACGGGAAAAGTGCATGTTTTCAGCATCGTGGTATGTGCATCCATGCTCGCATTTAATACTATCTAAGCGGAGATTAAATGAAAACGTGGTCCGAGATTGCATTTGTTGTCATGCATGCATGTTTATTTCAAATATTGTAAAATCAGAAATTATTCTTTTACATGTTTTTATGTATTTTAAACTTAAAGATGGTATAACTTAAATTTTAAACTTAACTTAGATTTTAAACTTAAAGATGGTAATAGGCTGCAACCTGAAAATGCAGAACGCTTAATTTTCCTGTACCGTAACTTACCTCTAACTTTGATTACAAAGAATAATTAGTTTGTTTTTAAACAATATTTCATATGGTGTAAAACTTAAGAAATTAAAATATTGCCAAATTGAATATTCATCCAAGGGTCATTCCGAGTCAAATCAACCAATGATCTGAACCTTGACATCATGGAAAATGATAATTTTTGGTACAATAGTAGTGCCAGTGAAGCTGACAAAAACTGTAAATATTAGATTTTTTGGGCTCTTAGTTTTCAGTTATTGACTTTCTTAAAAGCGAAATTTGGCAAAAAAAAAAAAGTATTTGACCTAGAGATCTCAAATTGGTGTCATTTTTTTTTTCTTTTAATGGGTCTTAATTTGATATGACTATGCTATTCTCTAAAAACAATTTCTCTTTTAGTTTGTAATTATTTTAGAAACTCCAATTTTAAAAAAGAGTTAAATACCATAATCATGTTGTATATCAAATTAAGGTCCATCGAAAACAAAAGACTGCACTAATTTGAACTCTCTTGGTCAAATAGTTTTTGATCTACCACTGTTTAAAGATTTCAAAACTTTACCAGATTTGGCTTTTTTAAAAAAAGTAAATAACTGAAAATCTAAAAGCGCAAAAAATATGAAATTTTACGGTGTTTTTAAACTTTACTGGTACTATCACTGTACCAAAAATGATCAATTTTTTAGATATCAAGGTTCAAACCATTAAGTGATTTGACACAAAATGACATACATTTAGTACATAACTCATTAGCCAGTTTTTTCATACATTCAGCCCACATATGTTCTCAATTTTTACAATTTACTACACACTTAATATTCAGGATGGCCACTCAACCGGGAAAAGTCACGGAATTTTGTGAAAATTCTGTTTTTTTTTTAATACTAGTTGTCCTTATAAAAACAGGACTGCCCAGTTTGTATGCCATTTTCGAAAAATTTCGCCAAGTATTATGCTGTACTCGTAACTTCTAAATAAAGGCTGCCATGTGTCCATTTGATTCCGTATAAAAACAAAAATGCAGAGTTTGTGCTCCATTTTGGACAACTGTTGCCAAGAATATTATATACATTTTACAATATTTTTTCTATTTTAATGACATTCTTTTGACATTAATTATTCAATGGCTGTGGCTTGTTACAGTGTAGTTTTTGCATATCTTTAATGTCTGTCATTGTGAACAATTTGCAATGCCCATATTTAAGGACATCAGTTTAGACTATTTCTTTTTATTTCTTCAGTGAAAAAAAACATTAAATTCTTTTAAATATTTCAGTAGTTCAATTTTGCTGCATTTACATGTATTTTTTATTAAAAATGTCAAAATTTATTTGTAAAAACAAAAAATGTGTATTTTTTTCTCCTGATTTAATATAACTTTTTTTTTAATAGTGGAGTAATTGTTAAGATTCTTTAATCAAATTTGTAACTAAATAGGGATGTGCACGCATTTTATGTTAAAATTACTGGTCTGGAATTTCTTTTCAATTCACCTGGAAAAGTCAGGGAATTTCAATGTGTCTGAAGAGTGGCCACCCTGATATTTCACATGCCACTCAATTTAATTTTATATTTACAATTATAATTACAAAACGTTCAAGAACTTTTAAAATAAGTTCTTCTCCAAACTGAGTGAAGATAATTTCATTTCTTCCTTGCTCAAGAGTACAAACTCTCCCAGTTGCAGTAACAGGCTCTACTTTTTGTAAAATGGTCTCACCTGGCACATTCAATACGTCACTCGGTCGAGGATGAAAGTAAGAAAAGGTCCCTTAGGATGTAGGAAGCTTACTTTATAGTCGCTCGTAACATTATTCTTCTCAAGAATACATGCAAGCCACAAAGATCCTTTATAGACTATATAGTGCCAAATCCAGATTCAATTTTTACTAAATTAGTTGGTGTAATATAGTCGAATGCTGTCACACGTTCAGTAAACCGGTGTTCATTACAGTAATAATGCTTAACAAGAAGCCAATTTTCAGAAATTGGGTAAAAAGAATGAAGTTTTTGAGTACAGCACAGTTGATGAGTATGAAGAAGTTAAAGAAATACTGTCGCCACAGTTGAATGACTTTAAGGCAATCATGGGTACTCAAAAACTTCATTCTTTCTACCCAATTTCTGAAAATATACTTCATGTTAAGCATAATTACTGTAGTGAACACCAATTTACTGAACGTGTGACAGCATTAGACTATATTACACCAACTAATTAAGCAAAAATTGAATCTGGATTTGTCACTATACTCTATAAAGGATCTTGGTAGCTTGCATGTATTCTTGAAAAGACGAGCGACTATATAGTTAGCTTCCTACATCCTAAAGGACCTTCTTCTTTCTTTTATCCTCAACCAAGTGACGTATTGAATATTTGAATGTGCTAGGTGAGACCATTTCGCAAAAAGTAGAGCCTGATACTGCAACTGGGAGAGTTTGTACTCTTGAGCAAGGAAGAGATGAAATTGTCTTCACTTGTTTGGAGAAGTACTTATTTTAAAAGTTCTTGAAAAGTAACATTTTGTAACTGATTGTAAATACAAAATTAAATTTTGAGTGACATATGTGAAATATTAAGTGTGTAGCAAATTGTTAAAATTGAAAAGAACATATGTGGGCTGAATGTTCGAAACTACTGGTTAATGAGTTATGTACTAAGTATATGTTATTCCGTGTTAAATCAATTAATGGTTTGAACCTTGATACCTCAGAAATCGATCATTTTTGGTACAGTGATAGTACCAGTAAAGTTTACAAAAACTGTAAAATTTCAGTAGATTTTCAGTTATTTACTTTTATTAAAGACATTAAGGGACTATTTGTGTGCCAAATTTCATAGTCGGTCGTTAAGGGTTTCCTATGGAAATTAAATTTTTTGTAATTTAGCTAATTTCACTTATAGTTTAATACAAAAAAAAATAATTTTCATAGGAACCCATTGGCTTCCCATTATGAAACTTGGCATACAAGTAGTCCGTAAAGCATATATTTTTTTTTTCAAAAAAATTAAAAGGGGTGTTTTTGAGATTTAAAAAAAAATTTTTTGAAGCTTTTCAAAAAATTCAAATTTGAAATAGCATAGTCATGTTATATATCAAATTAAGACTCATTAAAAGCAAAAGAAAATAACACTAATTTAAGCTCTCTAGGTTAAATAGTAAGTCTCATTTATAAGCATTTAAAAAATGATATTTCGGTATAATTTTTTTAAATACATGATTTGGAAGAATTAAAAAAAAATATATACTAGGAAGAAATTTTAAAATAATATGCTACTTAGGACAAATTTAAAAAAAAAGTTGATACTGGGGTGAAATGTTAAAAAACACAATACTAAATTAAAATAATTTGATACTTTTAAGAAAATAAAAAAAAATACCTGGAAGAAGTTAAAAAAGCCTTATACTTAAAAGAAAATAAACATGATACGTACAAGAAATAAAAACACAATTCTGGGAATTTTTTTAAAAACATTAAACACAATATTATATTTCATAATGTAGTAGATTATAATTTTTGCAATTTTTAGAAATAATTGTGAAACAGTTTGTGTTCTGTGTATCTAGAAACATGTTCTACTTGGGCTCTGTGCCCTTACTCACTGTTTTCACTCTTAAAAATCATCACAGTTGCATGATACCACCATTGATCAGAGATGTGTAGTTTTAGCATGCTAAATTAAAATTTAAAATAGCCTATAATTGTAATTTAAAATAGCCTATAAACTTAATTACAATATTATTAATATTGTTTTTTTTATATATTTTCAGTATTGAAGTTTACTTTTAAAAAATTAACTCTTTAAAAATTGCAAAAATGTTTTAAGTATTATGTGTTTTAATATATCCCAAAATTTTATTCTGTATTTTTAAGTTATTTTCAATTTAAAATAGCTTATCTTTTAGATTTAAAATTATATTTCATAATGTAGTAGATTATAATTTTTGCAATATTTAGAAATAATTAGAATTAAAAATATATTTAAATATAAACTGAAAATAAAGGAAAAAAACATTTTTGCATTAAAATTATTGTATTAACAATATATAATATAAATTAAAATAAAAATTTTATTACATATGAACAGAGTGATTCTATAGTATTGTGAATTTTGCATATATGACACATTTGATATATCGTATCTTTGTAAAAATATGATTTAGATGAATGTATTTTAAATTTTAAAGATACTGTTTCAGATTGTGTTGATTTCAAATTTATAAATTCAAGTACATTATTGAAATCAACACAATCTGACAATTTGACATCTATTGTAAAAATATATTCACCTAGCTCAATATTTTTGTTTTACAAAGATGCATAAAACTTTGTAAATATCATGTCTGCAACATGCACTATACTGTAGAGTTATCCAATGTGTGATAAATATAACGTAATAAATACGTGTAGAAACACAATATAAACACGTAATAAATACGTGTAGAAACACAATATAAACACGTAATAAATACGTGTAGAAACACAATATAAACATGTAATAAATACATGTAAAAACACAATATAAATATGTATGGGAATACATTATAAATGCGTATGGGAACGCATAAATACATATGGGAACACGTTATAAACATGTATGTGGATATACGTAAGAAACACGTATGTGAATATACGTAATATACACGTATATGATATGTAATAAACATGTATCTGGATACGCAATAATAACGTATGTGGATATACGTAATATACACGTATGTGATACGTAATTAACATGTATCTGGATACGTAATAATAACATATGTGGATATACATAATAATAACGTATGTGGATACGTAATATACACGTATGTAGATACATAATAATAATGTATGTGGGTATACGTAATAATAACGTATGTGGATATACGTAATAATAACGTATATGGATACGTAATAAACACGTATGTGCATATACGTAATAATAACGTATGTGAATATACGTAATATTAACGTATAAGGATACGTAATAATAATGTATAAGGATACGTAATAATAACCTTTTTTATAACGGTTGGTATACCGTATTCTAACGTACCATTTTTGCGTAATAATTACGTATGGCCTGACACAAAAAGATTACGTATTGCTTGATACGTAAGAATTACGTATTTGTGCTACCTGGGGTTATTTACAGCACAATCAAAGATAAATCAAAGAAAACTATAAAATAGAAAATTAATAATTCATAATTTCCTCTCTGTTTCTGTAAACAATATCTTTAACTAATTTTAAAACTATTTCATATACTTGCAAGCATTCCGTCAATGTTGTTGACATTGACCCCATCATCAAACCTCCACTGTATGCACCAAAAGAGTAATAGCAGTATAAGAGCAAAGTATGTGCTATCTAATCTAAACTGACCATATGTTTGTTCTATTTTAAATGAACAGTACATTTATTTTATCCAGTTATCCCCATTTTAGTAAAAATATCATTCTTGTCTTATTTTTTATAAAAACTTAAAATTTACATAAATTTGGAAGGGGACATATGATTTCTATTTTGGCATGTCCCCCCTCCCTCCCCCTTCCAAGATTCTGGCTGGTTACACCTATAAATATTGACTAATCATATTTATTCAGAGAGAAGTAAAACACATGTTGGCAACACGTAGATGTTTAATCTGAAAGTTCCTTTGCGAGTTCTGTAAAAAATTAGTGTAAGTTCAATAAAACATTTTTGAGTTCTATAAAGAATTATTGTAAATTCAATAAAACATTTTTTTAATATTTTACTCTTTATGAACATTCCCCATCTTGTTTACATCTGAAGTAACTATATTCAGCTTAGTATTGTCATACGTAGCAAGATAGTGTAGGGTACAGTTTGCCGTCTGCATACAGAAGGGTATTGTGTACTCAGACATAGCCAATTTATATGGAGATTGTATTTAATCAGTGTTCTTGATCAGATAAAAAATGTAAAGTTTTAAATTTTTTTGCTTTATAAGTTCATTGATCTTTATTGTTTAAAATTTGGAAATATTTCTCTTTTATATCCGATATTAAAAATTATGTAAAGAGCATTCAGGTTGATAACTTGCTTTCTTACATGAAAGTACAATAGGGTGCTGTCAATTGGTCCTCTCTAGATAAGTGCCCCCCTCATCCCCCCTCCCACACACACACACTTTTGTCAAAGTACAATGAGTGATTAGAAAGTACAGTGAAACTATCAGTTGAGGAGTTGCAGTCAAAACTGTTAGAATACTCCATTGACGAATGTGATGAAGACTCATTTGCCAGGTTTCCTGATACAAATTGTACCTAATAGAAAAATCTGATCTGGGCAGCACAGGACTTTCCCTGCAGACTTATATCCACATTCTCTTTATTTTAATTAAATTTAATTCATTTTTAATTCAATTTTCGTTCTCACTTGGCAACTAGACTTATTTTCAAAGGTGGCATAGAGAAAATGCGAAGTCCTAGTGTAATGAGGTTGGTCTTATTCTTTTCTTCCTTAAAATTATGTATAAAACAAGCATTTAATGGATATATTTGAGCATACGTAGTTTTTTAGTTTAGATTTTGATGATTTTTGAAGGGCCATTTTGCAAAAAAAGGCAGGTTATTTTTTTCCGAATCATACTAAAATCTAATCAGCACCAGGGTAACCCACAAGCGACATATCTACTGAATTTTTTGAAATGCGGTCCATTTGTTTTTCAACTAGAGTGGATACAAGCATTTTTTGCGGACCATTTTGCAAAAGAAGGCAGGTTCTTTTATCCTGCATCGTATTAAAAACTAATCAGCACTAGGGTCATACCCAAGTGACTTACCTACTGAATTTTATGAAATTCTGTCCATTAGTTTTTAAGTTAGAGTGGATACATACATTACACAGACGTCACGCTAAAAATAGTTTTTTCGTATTCTAGAGGTCTCGAAACATGTAGATCCGACGAAAACTCAAGTTGCGATTTTCGGCATGATTCCAATACTTTCCCTATACATTACCATGTATTGCAGGGAAAGTAAAAAAAAAGGTTACCCTTTCTTAAACTGGCATATATGACTTTTCTGAAGCATTTAAATAAAATTATTCTAGAAAGTAATTAAAAGTAATAAAGAGGAAGATAAAAAATGAATAGTACTATGATAGTGAAAATCAATACTTTCCCTCCGAATGCTTTTTTATAGTAGAACATTTCAAGGTCTCCCCCCCCCCCCCCCCTCCGATGCATATTCTACAATTTTCTATCTCATTTGTGGAGGTGGATTGACAAAATTATTTTTAGCATAAAATTCTAAGTAAGTACCCCCCTTCTTCCGCAAATTTCTTGCTATTAATAATCACATTTGTGGGAGCTGATCGATTGAAGTCTGAATTCTATGGTAAGATTACAAAAAAAAGCAGTGTTCTTTTCAATATTTGATTGTAACTACTCATTAGTAAAACTGCTTTATTTTCACTTTACTGTTTATTGAGATGCTATATTATATTCCTATTTCTTTATATTGTGATATCTGTGAATTATTGTCAGATATATCACACCAAAGAACTATGTCATGACATGTGCTGAAATTTTTTAACATGTATAATATTTTCTTAAAGAGTAGCATGTGAATGTATTTAAAACACAAAAGTTGATCGTGACAACACAAAAATTGGCCAACCCTGATCAATAGATGGTGAAATGTCAAATTATGCTTAGCGGAAACAAATCACGAAGTACAAGCAATAGAAGATGCAAAATTCTCATTATAAAAATCTTTTGAATATATATTTTAGAGAATACTCTTGAGAATATTTTCCGGCAGGAGAATAATAAAATTTTTTCATTTTTAAAAGCATAAAAAATAAAAATATGACATAACATATCTTTTAATTGATGAATGAATACATAAGATTAAAAAAAAAATCATAGTTTAAAAATAGAGTAGTACTTTGTAAGTATAACTTCATCGTGAGCCAAAAGATAATAATGTTGGAAATACATGAGTCATGGGTTAGATTAGTTTTAAACTTCTAAAGAAAATAAAAACCCAAAACAAATCTAATATTTATACTTTTATGCAATAGTAGTATTTCATAAGAAAGAATTATTAAGTAAACTAATATAAAAAAAAATTGTTAGGTACAATAAATCCATGTAATAATGTTGTATTATATGTTAACGTTTACTTCATTTCCATATGATATACATTGCAGATTTTCTTTTAATGATGATAAAATAATGATACATAAAACAAGCTTCATGTTTATTTTGGAATTAATAAATTGAAATTTCCTGAAAAATAAGGTTTTAAATAGAAAATTCTCAAATATTCTTCAATAAGAATATTTTCTGTGTGTGTGTGTGTGTGAATATTCCCATTCCCAGAGAATAGCACATCTCTAACAAATATAACTAACTTATATATCAAATTAAGTAGAATATGACTACCTCAAGTACTTCCAAATGTTCCGAACTATTTGTTAAAGCATCTGAGACATGGACAGACCAGTGGTCCAGCCACTGGTTACAAATGTCTATGGCATCCAGAAGTGGTGTAAAGGTCTTATTTACCTGAAATAGAAATAACAGTATAAGTGAAGCCAATTTATAGTGAAGGATGCAAAATTCTCCTTCTATAAGAATCATGCTTTTCATACTTTATATAATGCATTTATAACTGTAATGAACATTTTTAATGCTCCTCATGATTTCATTATAAGAAGGTTTAACTGTGGGCCAGAATAGTCCACTGGTTATGGCGAGAGGATAACATGCAGTGATCCTGAGTTCGATCCCCTGTGATGCCCCAACCATCTTTATGGCTACGCAGAGTATGAGCACAACAAATTTGTAGACTCATATGAATTCAATAAATTTGTAGGCTGTTATAACCTTAATGAACATTTTCAATGCTCCTCATGATTTTATTGCAAGAAGGTTTAACTGTGGGCTAGAATAGTCCAGTGGTTATGGTGAGAGGATAACATGCGGTGATCCTGAGTTCGATCCTCTGGGATGCCCAAAACCATCCTTATACCTACGCAGAGTATGAGCAGAATAAATTTGTAGGCTCATATGAGCTCAATAAATTTGCAGGCTGTTATAACTTTAATGAACATTTTCATTGCTCCTCATGATTTCATTATAAGAAGGTTTAACTATGGGCCAGAACAGTCCAGTGATTATAGTGAGAGGATAGCATGCGGTGATCCTGAGTTCGATCCTCTGTGATGCCCAAAACCATCCTTATGTCTACGCAGAGTATGAGCAGAATAAATTTGTAGGTCCAAAAATCTTTCCAAGAAGTCCAGGGAAGGTAGATTAACAGTCTCTGTAGCTGCGACATGCACTGGGTTCTGTTCTAAATTGGATAGTATTAAGCATGTCAGACTTCTACAATAGAGAGTCTGGGGTCTCTGGACCAACAGAAGATGCAATTTCTCTCCCTTTACTATGGACTTTGATTTCATGGGTTTATTTTGGCTTAGTTACAAACAAGTGGGACTAGAAACAACAAACAGCAGCAGGTTCAACTGTATATTAAGAGGTTTAGGGGACAATACTCAGCAGGATTTTACTTGGATAGTTTCAGGCGAGGCTTTAAAAAACCAACCAGACTAGGCATTCAATGTCTAGAGGTATTCAATGTCTCATTTATAAACAAAATTTATATGATATACAGTGTGTCCGAGAAAGATCTTTAACATTAATGAAACACACATGAATTTAACACTTCTAAACATTAATGAAAAAAATACGAAAAGGTGAAATGAAATGCAGTTTGCGGCAAAAGAATGAAGAAATCTAACAGTTTTTGTACAATACCTTCAATATAGTTCTACATGAGCTCTTTTAGTAGCCCAAAGAATGTTCAGTCTGTACTCGATTTCTTGCCATGTGTTTTTTAACATTTGGGGTGTAACAGTGAGGATTGCTGATTGTATCCTTTCCTTTAAAACGGAAATATCAGAAACAGGTGTTTGGTAAACAATGTCTTTGACATAACCCCACAAAAAGAAATCCAGTGGAGTTATGTCGGGCGATCACCGAGGCCAAGGTATTGGTCCTCCACGACCAATCCATCATTCGGGAAACACTGTAGCAAGTAATTCACGTACATCCTCAGGCAATTGCTACTACAAAAAACTGTTAGATTTCTTCATTCTTTTGCCGCAAACTGCATTTCATTTTATTTTTTCGCATTTTTGTTATTAATGTTTAGAATAATAAAGATCTTTCTCGGACACGCTGTATTTTTTTCTTATTTCAACTATGTAAAGAAAACTATGGAAAACAATTAACTTAATTCAGGGCACAAAAAGTTGATGTAAATTCATATACATTTTGATTCATATACATTCTGCACTAGGCCTCACTCAAGGATCTTTGTCTCAGACTGGGTTCATGTTTTATATTTCAAGATGTCATTGGGCTTAGGCTCTGGGGGCCCTATTCCAAACTTTGTCATCCATAGTTCTGCACTGATCAATAGAAGGCAATCTTATAGCAGAGCTACAATTGCTATTGTGTTTTCAATAGAGTTTGTCACTTCACTATAGAAGTGCACTCTATTGATCAATGTAGAATTCCGATCGACAAGTTTCAAAAGGGCTTCTGTTACTATCAGGTCAGATGGGATAAATATCTGAAATTTTGACTCAACTGCATATATTAATCGGGGAACAAAAATAAAACCCTATATCAGTGTATATGTTAGGACTTATATTCTCTGAACAACATATAAAGTATTGAATAAATAAGAAATGCACAAATATGAAAAAACTTCTTGAATATGTCGTAAAATTTATGAAATTTTGGTAGATTACTAATGCTTCGTTGGTAATCCCATTCTCAGTGCAATGACCAGTATTAATGGATCTGGATTTCATGTTTATTAGTGTTCTTCAGCATCTAACACCCAATAACTGCATTGGTAACAAGAAAACTTGCCAAGTGACACAATATTGAGAACATTTAAACATTTTGTTGCTCTTCGAATATTTATTTTTTTCATTTGACACACTTTTATCACAGCATCTTAAGCTGAAGACAATTTATTCACAGCAAATTAAGCCGGGGAATTTGTTTTCCTAGTGTACTAAATTTTTATTAAATTGTAATAATCCTACATTTAATTGCATGCACAAACTCTTATCTTATCATTTGTAATGATGCACAAATTTTTAAAATCAATCACAAGAGTAATTTGGCCTTAAAACTCACAATCGAGTAATTTGGCCTTAAAACTCACAATCGAGTAATTTGGCCTTAAAACTCACACAAGTAATTTGGCCTCAAATGTCATGGAAGTAATTTAGACTTAAAGTTCACTGAAGCATATTTGAACATTATATAAGCTGACATTACTTTTAATTTAACACTGCAGTAAATTTCAATTATATGTAGTATGCAAAACCAGGTTATGTAACCAAAGAAACAAACTTCACATAAAATTTTACATAGAGAAAATATTATTTATACATAAACAACTTACAAAATGTTTTCGATACAAATGCTTCTGAATTTCATTAGTTTATTGCAGACATTGGTCTAGATTGCCTGTAAACTTAATTATTCTCAAAATTACTGTTTATGATTATTCATTTATTTAATCCCTAAGAAACCTTTGGTAATTACTCTTTACTTATTAATACCTATTTTCTATACTCTTAAGATAATTACTGTTTATGTCATAATGCTTAATTGCCAAAACATGATCTTGCGTAATAAAAATATATATTTGCTTTTCTGTCTATATTCATTCTTCGTAGTAGAAAATTGATTCATGTCTCCATAATGTGCACCTCGACAAAAATTAAAAATTAGCTTAAAAGTAATGAAAAACATTTAAAACAGCAAATGCATCAAAATTTTAACTTCAAAATTAGCTTTATTCTGGGCAGACGATAACAGGCAGTCAAATCAATTTATCCATTACAGCTTGCAGAAGCAGGTGGCCAGTGAATGACATCACAGACTTTTGTCTGGAAGAGAGGTATTTCATTTGCTATTTTCTAAATTTGTGAATTTAAAAATTAATTTTTCTGTTTCGGAATATATAATTATTTCAATATTACAAGTGTTATTTGAAAATATGACTTCACGCGAATGAAAATTTCATAAGATAGCAATTATTTTTTTAATTTTACTTTTGGGGTAAAGGAGCTTTTTCTGTTTTACGACTTCCAAGTGTTTTTATTTATTTATAGAGTGCTTATTTAGTGTGTATCAAATGCATTTATTTAGAGCATATTATGCTCATGTATTATTGGAATGGTTGTTCATGGATAAAATGAAGCATGTGAATAATTTTGGTTCAAAACAGGCAATTTTGAAATTTAAAGGTGTTATTTGTTTCTGTATTATTTTAAAAAGAAAGCACTTATTTTGGGTCCAGGCAAAACCAGGAAATTTGTTCTAGTATAACATAAAAAATAAGACAAACTTAAGTGTCATTACCTTTTTCAAACATGCATTTCTTAAAATTAGATAAACCATATAAAATTCAATAAAACATAAACTTCAATTATAACATAAACTTGACAGCTGAAATTCAATTAAAAGTGTTCTGCTAAAAGAAATGCAAAAATTTAACGCCACAAAGCTAATATGCAGGATTTCTAAAACTTCCAAGTAAGGATGCAAGACGTTCTCATGTTCTGTTATATTTAACATAAAACAATCTAAAAGAGTAATCAAATTTAATTTATAAAAAATCAGAAAGAACTTACTTCAGAAATTATTTTGTGGGCTGCTTTACTGTTTGGCGAATAAATAATCTTCCCCCTCACAAAAGGTTTCATTTGATTCCACAGCATACGGGTCATTTGATTTTGTTCCAGAGTGCGAAATAGATTATTACATTTAGCAGCTGAAAGAAAGAACTAGTTATAAATACATTATGACTCAATATATACATATAAATAAAAACAGAGGGACTACATATAGTGGTAACTCCCAAAAGACTAAAACTTGATATTCTATCATTGGCCTATATCAACATTTAAGATGAATGAATCATTTTTCCATCAGAACATTAACTCAGTATGCCTTAAAACAGTGCTCTCCATATGATTTTTATCATGTACCTGTAAGACCTACTTGCATATACTTATAGTAAATACAGATGTAGAATTTTATTTTTCTATTTTTGATTCTAAATAAGGTATTGATTCTAATACAGAGGCTTTCTATTAAAATAGCACAAGAATGTTTCTTGCTTTATGCGAGCATTCTAGTGAAGTTTCTAATATTCACATAATCATAATGATATTGTGCTCATGATCATATAATTTAAAAATATAAGTTAATATTCATTTCTCTAATTATTTCTTTATTTTTTCTCTCAATATAAAACTTATCTTAGGACAAATAAATATAAAAAGAAAATATTAAAATTTCTTAGTGTAACCCCACGTACCAACTCACACAATCTCCTGGGATACATGCACCTCACTTTGGAAATCACTGCCTTAGAAGGTACAAGATGGTTCACTTTGCATCCTTTGGATGAACACAAAAAGTATAAAGGTTCCCTACACTATCAATTCTCGTCCAAATGGTTACTCAAGTCCTCTGGATGAGTCGGATGACCTGGGGTTTCCACACTATCAATTCTGGATTGATACTGAGAACGTCATTTTGGGTGCGATAGGAATTTGCTCCACACATGTAAGATCAAGACCTTCAGTCCCAGGTTGTCACGACACTAGCCTCCAATGAGAATGCTCAAATCTAAATATGAGTAAGCTGAAATTGTACAAATGCACTCAAAATAGCATAATATGGATGTGCCCGTAAATGTCGGATTGAAGTGAACTCCTACACAATTTGTTTTGACATACCATCACTCCAGAAAATCTAACAGATTGGACACATCATTCCTAGTATGAATTTTTGTGATGAGCTATCCTGTTCAACATGAATGACCTTGTATACAGTCAGTTTCATAATGAACTGCTAGAGAAACAATTCTTGCAGCATGCAGTAAATGATCATAAGAGGTAAAAGCCATTATGGAGGCCATTCCAAGGACAGATACCTAACCTATATTTCAATATTTCATAAACGTAAAATGAGCGAGCCTGGCATCCTGATTTTAGTTGGACAGTCCCACTTTTCAGCTTCAAGTCCCGCTGCAACAAAAAATTTTTGGCAGAAAAACATGTCCCACTTTTTAAAAACTGGACTGACAATGTCTCAGTTTTTGACCAGGTCTGTGCAAGCATCTACTTTAAATACATGACATTTAATGACAAATACATACAAAAAAATTATATATATATATATATATATATATATATGCAGTCAAATCTTGTTAATCAGCAATACATTTTGGATATGAACAGTTCAATTTACAATAAATTACAATAATGTATTAAATTCTAATAAAGTTAATTCTGATACTGATTCTGATGACAAAGGAGAAAAGGTTACTTTTGAGCAGGTCTTAGCTCTATGATATAAATACCTTGACTTTATACAGAAACAGAGTTTTATTACAGGGCAAGAAATAATGACTGTTCATAGACTGTAGGAAAAAAATATTAAAACAAAAATAAAAAATCCTTAAACAACAATTAAATCTATGTTCAAAATTTTTAAAAACAAATGGATTTACAAAATTAGATATAATTTTGCTTTAAATGTATTGTAGAGTGATTTTTAATTTAATAACTCAGGATGTACATGTCAATGTACATTGATGTCTCATGTTTACACATTAGTTTATACAGTAATGTCTATACAAAATTCCATAACTCACGCAACCTCTGGTCCCAAGCTGTGCAGATTAGAGGGAGCCCACTGTATGTGTGTGTGTATGTATGTATGTATGTATGTATGTATGTATACATGCATACATATTCATCTTATGAATAAAAATGATATTCCCAATCTTAAAATCACAGATTACGAATCCTGTAACCTAGATTGTTTTAAACTGAAGTAACTGAAATGATTTTAATATATGATATCTAATAAAAATTTTAAAACACAAAATTTATACAACTGTATTTGCACCAAAGAATTATAGCACAAATTCTTACTTGTTGAGTTGTCATAGACATATTTAAAATCATCATTTTTAGTGAAGACCTCCCGTTCATTTTTCATCTGTTGTCGTAACTCCTCAAAATGCCGTGCTGGTCCCTGTTGATCATGGTCAAACAACGATGACATGTTTCGACCACATGTAAATAACTGAATTAAGTGAGAAGTCTTATTTTCATCATTTGAATCAAATACATCTAGTATCCGCTGCCATGTGGAGTTAAAATTCATAATAATGTAAAATAAACTATCCATGCCCTTTACCTGAAACAAAATTATGTACACAGTTTGTGAAAACTGATTAAATAGATAAAGTAAAATTAAAATATCTTTAGAAAAATAATGTATCTTACATAATAAAAAATGTTTATGCGTCACCTATCGTGGAAAATCATCTGCACTAGAAAAACTTTGTTTGGACAGTCGTGAAATTTTTATACAAGGGTAGTTGAACTCTCTAGATTGACAGACCTCCAGATTTATTTAAAAATTCAAATTAGTTTAAATTTTATAAACATTTAAAGTAGAAAACCCATCAAATTTTTGAATTCAAAATCACATATTCCAGCGGAGTATTTATGAATTCAAAAGATACAAAAGCAAATGTTCCGCAAACAATGTCTCAGACTTTTGTAAATTTTCAATTTTTAGAATATAGAAATATGTTAATATTATAAGTGTGTTCTAAAAATTTAACTTGAATGAAACATTTGAAAATAGCATATAAAATGCTTTTTACTTTTGGTTTCAAAATCAAATTAATCCAGCAGATGAACGTATTTTTTTTTCTCTGCTGATTAGCTCTGAGCCATGAACTTCAATTGCAGAAAATGGCCAAGGGTCGTACTGTCGATTGCCATTGTCACACTTTTCCAAGACAATTCAATTTCGCAATTGAAAAAAAAATTGGTGAAAATGGATTCTGCTAATGTCAAAATCAAAAATCGAGGATATACTAATCGAATTTGTACTACTATACTATTTGTCTTATCAAAACAATGATTTTTGGAATTTTCTGAATTTATATATCAAATCAAATTTTCCAAATGGAAAGTTAAATAAAATTTGGCAAATAAAAACTCCATTTAGAAAAAAAAAAAAACTTCATTTGGTAAATAAGTTGGTGAAAGTAATCAAAAATCTAAAGCAACCCCTGAACTGGCTGAACATGAATTAAATAATAAAATATAAAAACCTAATTTTTCAAACTAAGGAAACGTTTTTATATTTGTTTTATTTAAAGAAGCTCTACAAGGTCTGGCGAATGAAGCCCATTAGATGCATAGGTTGATCGAAAAGCCGCACATATATTAAATTTTAAAATCAACCAAGAAACTGAAATAGTAGAATTTTTTCAGTAAAGAAGCACTAATATACCTATAAAATTAACTGGAGTGTTACTCAACACGACTTTCTCACACCAGAATCCATTTTTAAGTAGCTTGTGATTTTTTCCACCTTTTTTGGCAAATTTTGCAAGAAAAAAGTTGAAAAATCTATATCATTTGTCCAAATGATTATAGTTATAGCATGTTATTCTAAATTTTAAAGTGCTGAAAAAAAGTATCAATTTGACAATGTATACCTTGGGATGTAACTTGCTCCTCTCCCCACAAAAGGGCTAATGATGTTACAAATACAAAAATTGTACGTCTCACGGCTAATTTGCCAATGTACATTGCTTTTTATTTTATATGGACTTTAAATGGAGTCCACATGATGAATAGACAAATTTTAATGAATTTTTAAAAAATATAAATGCTTCATTTTAAATCTCTCAGATTTTTATATTACAATATATTAAAATTGATACACTATGTAACAATCACTTTTTTTCAACAGCTGCTTTTAAAATATTGTAGACTACTCCAAAAAACATTTCATAAACCCATCTGTTGATAATTTACAATTATTTTAACATGTCTGATTTTTTGAACAGATTTAGCAGTTTTCAGACCCAATTCGAGGTCGCAGGTCAAAATGTACAGATAAAAAAACTACTCATTTTGCTTAGGGGAGTGGAAATTTTGTGTTGAACCTACGGTCAATTGTGATTCTCATATTTTTTGCTTTTGCGAAGAGCCTGTACATGTTTTCAAACATGCAATTTTCAGATCATCTGAGATATTTAAAAGCAGCAGACAATATTTCTGATAGTATATTAGTACCTCCTAACTGAAAAAAATTCTACTATTTAAATTTTTATATAAAATATGTATTTAAAGTTTAATGTGCATGACTTCTCGAGCACCCTGAAGCTTTCTAAATAAACAAAAATTAAAGTTGCTGATCTGGTTTGAGTACGTAAGGTTGCACTTCTTGTCAGTTCTAAAGAAGAAGACACATTGTCAAATTTGTTGCCAAAGGTCCAGTGACCCAGACCTTTTTGTAATAACAATTGGTAACTATAAATGCTATTTTTTCAGATTTGTTTCTTAAAATTTTCTAAGCTAGCCAGAACTAGTTAAGTCTGTGACATTGCCCAAATATGTCACCAAGGTCAAGTGACCTTTGCTTCCTATAATAACAATTGGTAACTGCAAATGCTGTACATTGAGAAAAATATAAGGTAACATTACGTACAAAAAAATAACCATACGAGATCAATAAAATAGTCATAAAAACATTACAGCAAAAAGTGTATTTGAAATTGAAATGAGATATTTAATACTTCAACAAAACATTACATAAAAGTTTTTACTTACGTCGTTCATCACATTTCCAGCTGTACCCATGATATGTTGCCAATCATTAAGATGCAATTTTTGACCAGTATTTCGAGCGCTTACATTTGATAGCTGTAAATAAAAAATAAGTTAAAAAAATTTTTAACATGAACAAATATTTCAATTGTTATTGTAAATACTTCACTTTACATTATAATCTGTTAGTAAATAATAATCCAATCATAAATTAGACAAAAAATGTCACCAAATTATAAAATTAAAATATGAGAACAATTTATTTTGCTTTAAATGATTCATATCTAATGACAGTCTACTTCATTGTAAATAAAAAAGAATAAAATAATAAAAAAAAACTCTTTGATGTAAAATATGTTTTTTAAAGCTAAAATTAAAGCAATGTAAATTTAAATACTTATACTTTGATTATATGCCAAGAATTAGAAGTAAATTGTTACTTTATTTCTAATATTTTAAATAAATTATGTTCAAACAGGAGCCATATGTAAATCCTATAAATAGAGGATAAACATTTTAATGGATATAATACATGATAGACAGTTTGCGATGTTTCTTTGAAGCCGAAATAGTTCAGTTGGCAAAGCATTGGTTTCAAAATTCAATGGCTGGAAACTCAAAACTGATAAAGGATATCCAGTGCATCCTGGAATTCATGGAATGTTTCAGAATTTCATATTGAGACAAAAGGGAAGAGAGCATTTTCACAGGAAAGATAGATAAACGGACATACAGACATTATTTGAAAAGCACAATGCTTAATTAAGAAATTGAAAATACTGTAATGTCAATAGTGATTTATCCATCTACTTTCTTTTTCTTTTGGGGAGGGGGGGGGGGATCTCACTAAAATTTTATGATTTTTATCTCAACCTTTAAAAAAAGTCTGCGTTAAAAATGAAGATGGTATAAAATAAGCAAAATCTGCATTTAATTCTTATTATTTTAGATTATTGTTTCCTCTCAGAGATAGAAGCTCAAGCCGTTACTGCTGTATATACTTGTGTATAAGCCATTCATGAATACCTGATATTCCCCTACTTTAAACACGTGAAAACTCGGGAAAACTTATGCAACATATTTAGGCACAATAGAAAATATGGCAGAATACAGCTATTTCGAGGATACTCTGAATCCCTTCATCAGTTTTGAGTTTTCTACCACAAGGATGATACAAAATTTATGATCTTGATTTTTTTAAGCAAAATTCTAACAATTTAGTCAGTGGCATATCCAGTACACTATTTTTGTCCATGGTCTGGCATAGTAACCTGTAATTCTTTCCCCTTACTTTATACTTGTTCTATTTATTTGCCTCTGGGACTCTGTCATTTTAACTTATTTTTGTTGCGTTGGAAGACACTTATTCTTGTTCGGACTTGTATTGTTGGGACATTTCTTTAGTGTTTTGGCACATTCCAATCTTGAGTGTTAGTTAATTGTTTTGGATTGGCTGGAATATTTTTCATTCTGCTTTCTGATTGGCTCTCTCTCTCTCAGACAGACTTTTAATCCATAACTTGAATATACATATTGTTCTGTTTCTCGTATTTGTGCTCATTTCGTCTTTTTGATTTTGGGTTTAATTGTTATCTTGAACAGACAAAGGAAATCCAGCACATTCTTGAAACAACTGTATACTTTATTATCTATAAGTGACATAAACTATGAATAATGTTTGGTATTTCATTTACAGAGTGAATAAAATTTGATTGATATATCAGAAAACTTTTCAAAATTTATAATATATTTGGCTATTTCTTTTCAAGAGACTGTTTTCTTTTTTCTATGGAAAATAAGAATTTTGTATTTTTCATGAATGATTTCAAAAGTGTTTAGTATTTTGTTATAAAATTTAATTTAATGTAACTAAAATCATATTATGCAATCATGACCCCTCTTGATTTCGATTGTTTCTGTTATTGAGATTATAACTTTATAAATAGAAGCATTTCTTGAAATGCACTAAACATCCAACATTTATATAAAAAGCTAAGATAGAGAGAGAATTCATTAACACAAACTAACCTGACCCAGCAGTTCATCATAATTTAAATGCTTGGCTAGTTCCACTGTAAACTTCCGAGCCTTTCTAGAATTCATGTTGCACAGTTCTTTGAACAAAACGTTTTGCCTGGACAGAGGAACATCTAAAAGGTGCTCTAAACCATTGGAGGAGCAAAAATAATCAGCAACACTTAATCTACCACGATCGAAAATCTGAAATGGTTACAGAAATGTATCATTAAAATGTGATAAATACAATATGCTTACACAGCTATAAAAAAAAGTACCTAACAAGTTCCTAGAAAGGGTTCTGGCATATTTTTTATTTCAAAATTCCAAGTATTTTTTAAGGACTACAGAAAAAAGTATGTTTAATGCAGTAAATTTTTATCACACTTCACATAATATAATAAAATTTGATTTCAACGCTATATCAGAAATCTGGAGGAATGCTTATAAAAATAGCTTAAGTCACTGATAAAAATTTCTTTAAATGTGAGCAAAATTGGCATATTTTGGACTTCGCTGATTTTTAAAAATTTTGACAGACTTTTGATGATATTTAACAAATGATCGCAATTAAGAAAAGGTGAACTTTTTACAAGCATATTAGAAACATTTACAATTAAATCATGAAAATGGAAGAAACATTTTCTGATTGGAAAATCAGGTAGTTATGAATATAACTGTACACTAAAATAAGTTAAATGTTACACAAAAAAACCATGAGATTCTTCAGGTACATCCCGATTATGTGTGCTGCAGTAATCTATTATTAGGCTCAGGGAATCAGGTTTGGGTTTTTACCAGGACAGTAAAAGAAACAGGAACCAGAAAATATGAAACACCTTGACTCTTTTCCATATGACAATGGGAAATATTCCATAATTTGAAATCTGATTATCACTCTTATACAAGAAATTGACCCCCCCCCCCCCATCAAAAAATAGTTAAAACATTAATGAAACTTTTGTTATATTATAAAAAAATCTTATAAATAACATGCTGTACTAAAATTTTGATATATGCCAATTATTAAATCTTTCATAAAGTATGTGTTTATAATATCACTAGAATGAATTGCCCGCCATTGCCAGGCTCTGAGCTGATAAAAAAATAAATAAATAAATTTAGTTTTAAGCCAAAAGTAAAAAATAAAATTTGATATATTATTTTTTTTTTTAATTATGTCCGATTTAAGTCAAGTTTTCAGAATACACTTACAATATTGAAATAATTTCATATTCCAAAATTTGAAGATTTATCTTTAAAATCTATGAAATCAGAAAATTGCAAAGAAAATAGCACTTAAAGTCTGAACTGAAAGTCTGAGACATTATTCGCAGAACAAGCACCTGTCAAAGAAAGTGTTTGCAAGCAGAACAGTTTGCTCGAATTTTTTACTTTGACTGAAATTCATTTTAAAATGTTCATAATTTTTAGACTAATTTGAATTAAAAAATATGTATATGTTACTGAGTTCAAGAACCTGAAGTACCACTTTACTGAATTTTACCACTGTCCAAGGCTTTAAATTTTTGCTACAGGTGACAGACATATTATTTCATTATGTAAGATGATTACAGACAAATTGTGCTTTAACATAACAGTTTTTAAAACAATCATTTCTTTTGCTACTGGCTAGAAAATTGTCCTACCCAAAGTAAATGTACACGCTGAATCAAGTTTAGACTTGGCCTATTAAATCTAATTATATGAGAATTGAACTCACAACTAGCCATGTAAAAATGATCAAAATATTGTATCTATTCAATGCATTTCTCATTACATAAGTACATAAATTAACTTACAATACTCCCTTGAAGAAAGCAGGTATATGTCAGTTAAAAGACTGCTTCCTTCAAGGAAAAATTGTAAGTTATTTCTTTTCAACAATGTTATTTATTGTGATGTAAGTACATCTTTAAGGGTTTTGTAGACTTTAGAAACATAACAGCAATAATTACCTTTTGGACACCTTGGAATCTAATGTTAGAAGACAGTAAAGTTTCCAAAACTACTTTTGGAAATCTCACTTTCTGCTGGCGAAGAGAATCTTTGAAAGCAGATTTGTTAGAAATTAGACTATTCATATTTAAAATACCTGAAATAAAAACAAAAATATGTAATAACATGCACACAAAACAGAGTTACTTAAAAACATATCATGAAGGAAGAAGAAAGGTACATACTACATTTCAAAATAATCTAAATCTTCTTCAATCTCACAATTAAATATCTGGAATGAGAGATTTCACTCAACTTTCTCATACATTAAACTTACATAATAAGATGCCAGTGTGTGTTGCTTCTATAGCAAAAAATCGAAGCTTCAACAGAGCTATGAAATTCGGTACAGGAGTAGTTGAACTCCCAGAACAACAGTTCTTGTCAAGATTTTTTTTTTTAATTTGAATTAGTTTAAAATTTATGAACCCAAAAGTCAAAATTCAACCAAATTTTTTCACTAATTCTTAATTCAAATTATTGAGCAGACAATTTTTCTTGAATATGAGCACTTTCTTTGACATGTGTTTTACGAATGATATCTCACCACTCATCCACATAGATACCTTACACTTTCAGGTAGGTTGGACAGCCTGGGTTGAATGAAAGAAAAAAAGATAGTTCACACTTTCGATATAGACTTTGTGCTACAAATTTTGCAATTTTCAAATTTCGAGGATTTGACAGAATGTTTTTCAAATTTTGGAATATAAAATTAGTGTGTTCAAAAAATTTGACATAATTTCTTTAAAATAGTGTATAAAATTTTATTTTTAATGTTGGCTTCAAAATCAATTTTTTTAGCAGACATACGAAACTTTTTCTTTCTTTGATCAGCTCCGAGTCTTGAATTCTAATCAAAGAAAATGGTGGGACACAAACTAGATGATAAAATATGAAAATCTAATTTTTAATCCAAGCTTTCTGAAAATGAAAAGTAAACTATAAATGAGAACCAAACTGTTTTAATCAGACAGAACTTTTTCCTTTTTGAGATTTCAAGTATTTTTAGTGTGCATACTTTAGTATCAAGTATCTTTAGTAAGGCATATTACACTCACTGCATACAATACAATATTGCATGTACATGGCTGTACATGATTGTGCATAGAAAAAAATGGAGAGCAGGAATGAGCTTGGCTCAAATTAGGGGATTTAGAAATTGAGTGGTGTTATATGTATCACTTATGTAGCATCTGCTTATTTAGGACCCGGAGAATGCTGGGTAATATGTTCTAGAATCTTAAAATGCTTGTGTCCATTTATGTCTCAATACTCAAATAGTATTTAATGGAAATTGCGTCTCCACAACTCAAAAATTTTAAAAGTAAAATTATTTCAAAAGTAATATTGTTTGCATGAAATTCTGATTAATTTAATTTATATTTATATGATAATCAACTACAGTACCTTTCTGGACCAGCTGTAGCGATAAGCAAACTAAGCAGCCATTTACAGGCCTCAACTTTAGAAAGAGGCTCTCGAATTTTTATTTTATTTGAAATTGCAATTTATAACCTTGAAAATTAATTTGAACTGTACATGCAGGGTGATTGAAAAGTTGCATGCATCAAATTTTAAAACCATATAATGCATTGAGAACTTGAAATAATAAAACTTTTTTCAGTTAGGCGGCACTAATATGCTCACAAAAAATGTATCAGAAATATTGTCTGCTGTTTTTAATGCACCAGATGATAATTACAGACCTGTTTTGTTATCAATCATAGAATTTAGAGTTTTCCCAAAGTGAAAGAACTTCTGTTTTAGAGCAACATTTTTCTAGCAACTCTTATGTGAGTGTCCTTAAAGAGTTTCAGCAATGCAATCTCCATTTTAAATCATTTATCCTGAGTTGAAAAGAAGGCTTGCCTTTTCTCGCTTTGTCTGCCACAGATCCAGCTTCTCGAAAATGCTTTACTGACCTAAACTATTCAATTGTTTGGGGTTTTAGAGCATGGATATTTTTTTTAATTTCTCAGTGACACTATAATATGAATGGCTAGAGAAATATTGCTTTAAAATAAAAATTATTATTTTTAAATGCTCTGGTAAAACCCCATGCTCTTTGATTGATAAAGAGGTATGAAATTATTGTTTGACATTGTGGCGATTGTGGCCAGTCCCGAGCCAGGACCGAACTCGGGACCTCGTGCTTACAAGACCGACATTATAATCACTGAGCAAAAGCTAGCTTCGGCTCCGCTCTTATAATTCGGGTACAGGTTCCAAGCATCTTTGATCAGATGTCTTTGCTGCCAAAAACATATTAAAATTAGCAGACGATATTTCTGACATATTTTTAGGTATATTAGCACCACCTAACTGAAAGATTCTACTATTTCACTTTCTCAGTACATTATATAATTTTAAAATTTTATGCACATGCTTTTCTATCAACCATTTAAAAATAATAATATTCAAATACTAAAGCAGGTAAAAATCAAATTTTCTTGCAGGATTCCCAGGTATAGAGAGAATTAAGTAGGTTAGGGGTATTTTGTAAAAGCTATTTGGGACCACTTTCATGTTATGCACTTATGTGCTTTTAGTAACCAAATGTTATGCACTTATGTGCTATTAGGAACTAAAAGCATGATTATAGCAAGATGGCCTACCACACATGAAAAGAGTTCCTGACATTTCCAAGTTTCCAATTTTTCACATATTATACAGATTCAACTTAATAACAATTACCAAAAATTATTTGCACTGAATATGAACTATGTCAAAAACTTTATAAGAACCATCGGAAAATTTAGATTATCCAACATTCAAAGTAATTAACTGAATACTCTGTGAAAGAAGATAAACAATAAGTAATATTAGAAAGTTATTTACCATTGATAGGAACTTTAGGATCAGTTAATTTTTTAATAACAAAATTGATTGATTCAAAATCTTTAAAAGCATGATCAAACTTTTTTTTAACATCTTTTGTTAAATGTCTATTTGCAATTTCTTCCAAATCTTGAAAAAAATTTAGAAGTCTGAAAATAGAAAAAAGATAAAATAAATTACAGAAATGTTTCATTTTATCAGTTTAAATAACCAATCATTAGAATCTATACATCTAATAGAAATATTCAATTATATAAAATAGCATTCCTCAATAAACTTTTTAAACAAATATATATATAATTTAGCTAAAATATATAGTTCCTATTTGTGATGATACATTATTCTAAGAACTTGTGATATAATAAAAGCAATCAAATAGTATAAATCAGCAAATACTAAGTAAATTTGTTAATGTATAAGTAATTTTAATCCGAATATGAAAATCTAATGATTGCAATGGCATCACCACAGGGGGTTGAAGACCCAGACCACACAACCAACCCGAAGGCTTTTGGTAGCTATTTGTGTGGCCGGATCACCACAGAGGGTCGAAAGCCCAGGCCACCCGACTCATCCAAGGACATAGAGTAACAGAATGGATGGCTGGTCACCACAGAGGATGTCATACCCCCACCCTCCTGATCAGGGTTCGACATAGCCTAACTGAGGCCCAGGGCAGACATTCCTCTGGGGCCCCCTTCACCTCTCGATACATATGAAATGAACAAAAATATTTTTCAAAAACATAATTGCATTCTGGAAAAATCTATACAAAATGTGGTTCTTACCTTAATGGAATTTAAATTCTTGGCAACTTTCTTATATACCACAGCCAAAATGCCAACATGCTAAATAAGTGGTTAATCCATATATGTCCACAATATGAATCTTTTCTCTGGGCAAACCTATTCTGTTGGCATACATTTTTTTTTTTTTTTTGAGAAAGCAGTCATTAATTTTTCAATGTTGCAATTCTTTAATTTGGGGCCCCTTTGATGTGAAGCCCAGAGTAAATGCCCGGTATACCCTTGTGTTAGTCAGACCTTGCCCCTGACAACACCTTAACACCCATTGAAACTTGAAGAAATAATATCTGGGGAAATAGGGAAACAAAATTCTTGTTTAACATCCATCCCCCCCCCCCTTTTATTTCTGATGACACTACTAATTTATACTTCAAATTTTTACATATTAGATTGAATAAATCAAGAACTAAATGAGTCATGTTAAAAATTAAGAGTTCAATAACAGAAAAACTAATTTGACAAATATAATATGCTCAAGCTATACAATAAAGAATGTAGATATACTTACATTGTGGAATTCATTCCTAAAAGCTTATCTCTAGCATCTTCTGTATGAGAATTTGGATAGCAAGTGTTATTAAATGTACAAATGGAATTTTGAAGAAATGGTAAAATACCGGCAGAAGGCATGGCTTTTTCATCAAAATAACCTGTATCATAAACGGAACTGCATTAGTTTTATTAGTACATAAATATGTTGGATATTATATTACAATAGAATATTTAAATGCAATAACAGATTTCCCACTCTTTTCAAGTAACAAAAAATATGGACCCAAAATGCATTTTTCATAGTGTTTTCTATTAAAATGTATCACGAATATGTAATTTTCTAAAATCTATTTAATCTAATTAACATTTAATCTAATCTAATTAAAATGCCTTGTAACAGCATAGTCAATAACTATAGCATAGTCATTAACAGCAAATGCATTGTAACAGCATAGTCATCAAACCGTGAGCAAGAAAAGTTATGTCGCATTGCAGCAGTATATATGTAGCAAACCAGTAGTTGGCAATGATTCACTTGCTTTATTTGGCAATTACAGAGATTTAAATTTTAAATCGCCCTTTATTTAGATGGAGAAAAAAGCAATTTTTTGCTGAAACTGTTATTTTTCCATGAGGGAAAAAATAAGGACTTTTGAGAAAAGAGAAGTATTTTCAGGACCCCTGATGAAAAATAAATACTTTTAAGGACCCTTAAAAATAATAAACAAAAATCTGATGTGGGCAGCACATGACTTTCCCTGCAGACTTATATTAACGTTCTCTTTATTTTAACTAAATTTATTTCACTTTTAATTCAATTTTCGTTCTCATTCGGTAACCGGGCTTATTTTCAAAGGTGGCGTAGGGAAAGTACGAAAAACTAAAATATCTCGAGAACGGCTAGTCCTAGTGTAATGGGGTTGGTCTTATTCTTTTCGTCGTTAAAAATTACGTATTAAATCAGCATTTAATGGATATATTTGAGTATACCCAGTTCTTTAGTTTAGATTTGGATGATTTTTGCGGGCCATTTTGCAAAAAAAGGCAGGTCATTTTTTTCCGAATCGTACCAAAATCTAATCAGCACCAAGGTAACCCACAAGTGATTCATCTACCGAATTTTGTGAAATTCGGTTCATCAGTTTTTCAGTTAGAGTGGATACAAGCTTTTGCGGGCCATTTCGCAAAAAAAGGCGGGTTCTTTTATTCCGAATTGTACCCAAAACTAATCAGCACCAGACTCGCTCACAAGTAACTTACCTACCAAATTTTGTGAAATTCGATACATTCGTTTTTTAGTTAGAGTGGATACAAAATCTGCACAGACAGACAGACAGACACACAGACAGACACACACACAGACGTCACGCTAAAAATAGTTTTTTCGTATTCTAGAGGTCTCGAAACGCGTAGATCCGTCGAAAACTCGAGTTGTGATTTTCGGCATGATTCCAATACTTTCCCTATACATTACCATGTATTGCAGGGAAAGTAAAAAATCTGATGTGAGCAGCACATGACTTTCCCTGCAGACTTATATTCATGTTCTCTTTATTTTAATTAAATTTATTTCACTTTTAATTCAATTTTCGTTCTCATTCGATAACCGGACTTATTTTCAAAGGTGGCGTAGGGAAAGTACGGAAAACTAAAATATCTCGAGAACGGCTAGTCCTAGTGTAATGGGGTTGGTCTTATTCTTTTCGTCGTTAAAAATTACGTATTAAATCAGCATTTAATGGATATATTTGAGTATACCCAGTTTTTTATTTTAGATTTTGGCAATTTCTGCAGGCCATTTTGCAAAAAAAGGCATGTTATTTTTTTCTGAATCGTACCAAAATCTAATCAGCACCATTGTGACCTAAACGTGACTCATCTACCGAATTTTGTGAAATTCGGTCCATTAGTTTTTTTAGCTACAGTGGATACAAGCTTTTGCGGGCCATTTCACAAAAAAGGCGGGTTCTTTTATTCCGAATCGTACCCAAAACTAATCAGCACCAGCCCCGCCCACAAGTGACTTACCTACAAAATTTTTTTGAAATTCGGTCCATTAGTTTTTTAGTTAGAGTGGATACAAAATCTGCACAGACAGACAGACAGACACACACACAGACGTCACGCTAAAAATGGTTTTATCGTGTTCTAGAAATCCCAAAACGTGTAGGTGCGTCGAAAATTCGATTTGCGATTTTCGGCATGATTCCAATACTTTCCCTATACATTACCATGTATTGCAGGGAAAGTAAAAATGGGGACTTTATAAGGGTCCTGAGAAATATGAAAAGCAAACCAACTTTGAAGTAATGTTAATGGCTTATTTAATTAACACATAAATTGTTTAAGTAAATATAAATATTTAAATGCATGATGCCTTAGAACAATTTAGAATATAGTAATATCACTTTGAAAAAAATGGCAGCTAATTAGACCTGTCCCTGAGAAGTTTCTTAGAATTTTTATATACTCTTATATTTTTTTAGCAGTTGGCTGATAGAACACCAATGGGAGGGGGGGGGGGGGTGACAGCCCAGTGGTTAACACATGGGAATAGTGCTGGGATGACCAGAGTTTGATTCCTGTTATAGCTCAAACTGTTGGTGTGTTCACGCAGAGTACGATTATGTTAAACATGTGGGTCCATAAATCCTTCTGAGAGGTTGGTGGTAAAGGAAGGAGGATACGGTCCCTATGGATGCCCCCCCCCCCTCTGGGTTCCAGTCTAAATTGAATAGCACTTGCGTGCCATCCAGACAGATACCTTACACTTTTGGGTAGGACGCACAGGCTGGGCTGAAGAAGAATGTTGAGTACCAATAAGTCCTTAATCTCCTAACTTCTAGAATTCGAACAGTCCAGGTAAAAAGGTCTATAGAATGTGAACTAAACCAGTAGTCCAATGTAAGCCTCGGGTTAGATTACAGACAAATAAGAGTTTGCAGGCATTCATACAGGGCGTCAATCAATAGTAAATTACCTAATCTTCAATTTAAAAAAAAAATGCAATTTAAAAAATTGAGGCTATCATCTGGTTTCATATTTTATAAAATCAAAAAGACCCTTATATTTGCTGATCAAAATAATCATACCAAAATTTCATTTGAATCATTTCAAATTATTCCAGATGTATAGTGCTCAAAGCCTTACAAATTGGCACACAGACATCATTGAAAAAACTGTTAATTCTTATTCAGAGATGCTTAGAATGTACAAATCTGACAAAAACCAGTTGGAATTTTCATCCAGTCATAATACTCTCCAATTTTCATATACAGTAACTTACATTAATCCAGCATCTAATGGTTCAACATGCCAAATTGTCCGATATGCCTATCGAACAACATTTAGGTCGATCTATTTGGCTGTACTGAGAAAACATTTACTGTAAAAGACTATACTTAAAATAACTTACACTGATGAGCAGCAAATTTTAAGCCTTTGCTTCTAACCCACATGAGAATGAGAAAAAGAGATAAAGGCCACAGCACCTCTACTATAAGGCGGACCTGCAAAAAATAATATATCAATGAAACACTTTTAAATTACAGTAAGCATATGATATGTCAATGTTTATGAGATTAACATAAATGAGGTTTTAGATTTTTGAGAAAAAATTTTCACTAGCTCTTTTTATAAGTAATCATTAAATGAGAGTATGAACCTGAAAATTATTTTTTTCTAATGTAACTTGAATAACTAAGATCTCAGGTGGGTTGCAGGATGTTTTAATAAAACTACAAATTGAAATTACTTGAAAATTTCTAGAGAAAGATGCTAAATTTCAAAGCAATTTTCACTATTTTCATGCACAAAAATGCAAAGTGATAAATGAGTAAGGTAATGCATATATAGATGAAATTTTCAAAAAGTGAAAATTATTTATAAGATATTCAAAGAGCTACAAATCACTTATTCATAGCTAATTAAAATACCAAAATTAAAATCACCTTTTCAAAATAATTTAAAATACTAAAATATAAAAAATACAACCACTATATATCAAAAACTAATAACTCATTCCAAAATCAAATTATGTATTTCTTCTGAACTTTAAAGGGGATACAAATTACTTAGTTACAGTAATAAATATAGTTAGCACTTTTAGTTTTTGAGATACAAGCATTACAAAACTTAAAAAACCAAAAAATTGTCAATCCTCTTTAACTTGGGGGTGCGACAACCCAGTGGTTAGCATGCAGGGATTGCACTCGAATTATGCGAGTTCGATTCCTGTCTCCGCCTGTCCCTGTGTTCAAGCGGAGAATGGGCACATTAAATATGTGGGTCCATAAGTTTTCTGAAAAGTTTGGTATGGGGAAGGAGGGTATGTTCCTAGTGAGTGCCACCCGCACTAGGGTTCCAGTCTAAATTGGGTGGCACTGTTCTGGCCATCCAAACAGATACCTTATACCTTCAGGTAGGTCGGACAAACTACAACAATCTTCTTCAACTTAACAAGATGATTGCTCAAAAACTGTAAGTGGTTTATAAAATATAGAAACTGAATTTTTGATATGAATAACATCTATCGTTGCAGTTTTTCTGACAGAAAAATGGAGTGTTACGAAAAATGTAAACAATTTGAATGCTTATACCCACGAATCTGATAGATAAAAATGTGAATAATTTTTCTTGTTTTGTTGGAAATAGGGTCCATAATAGAAATAGGCCTTGTTGTTAATGAAGCCTTAAATATATGTATTTCAATGTTGAGCATTTTCCTTAAATTTCTTCCATTGTATGAATGCTTTCTGAGCGAATTATTTTTCACCATTTAATGTTAATAAATAGTCATTGTAGTTAAATATTGTTCAACCAATGTGCGAATATGATTGTACAGACAATGGAAGAGTTGACACCTGAAACCTATCTTGGCTACACAATGCTATAACCCAATTGCAAACTTCATATTTTTCAACATAAAATTTTTTTACCACAAAGTCCTATTTATCTAGATTTCCAAACTAAAATTATTGATTTTTATACATGTTTTTTTAGTAAAATTTGAATTTTTAGTGAATTTGGTTATATCTATATAAATACTGCAAAATACAAACCGATATATCTATTAAAAAGGCAAAATAAATTTTGAGAACTTATTTAATATTGTAACTTTTTGTGTCCAAAAAAGGTAAATTATAATAAATTTAAAAACATAATATGTTAAAAAGCAGAGAAAGAACAGTAAACCAAGTATGAAACTGCAAATTCCAACAGAAGTAATGAAAAATAAATACCTTTTGTCTCTTGTGTAAAGTGAAATTTTTCCATAGCAAAAGATATAATTGGTTCCAAAACCCCATATTTTGCTGAAAAAAAAAATTGTTAAATATATTCAAGAAAAATAATATACAAACAAATTATATGAACATCAAATGGATTAGTCAAATAACTACAGAAAAAAAAATACATACATATATCTATTTTAATGTTTTGTCTTACTTTTTTGTTACAGGAACTTGGTGTGAAAACCATTTAAAGTAACTTTGATGTGACAACCAGCTAACCCTCTGCACTCTACTTATGCCACTACAATGCCATACATAGTACATACCATAACCCCACAGATGCCATTATGTGACATATATTACACACCATAAGCCCGCTGATGGACCTACATGTTGTCTACATGCACAGTAAACATATCAGCTGAGCATGGTACTGCTACAATTATTGTTAATACAAATGTTAATTTTATTTTGTTTTACTAATAAACATGAAAAAGAGAAGATTACTGTGAAGATTTTTAATTGAATAAAAGTGAAGAAGAATTTGTTTTTGAACGATATAAAAACAACTTAATTACCATTATATCCAAACAAGCAAGTGATTACGATACTGAGAGTGTTATAAATATCCAAAGTTTCACTACATTAAAATAAAGCAAATTAATGAAAAAAACAAAAACTAAATAAATTTATGAACATTTATAATTTTTTCCTTTCAAATGATATATTTGGTTTTTAATAGGGCAAAAGTATACTAGAAATACTAACCAATCGCATAAAAAAATGCACTAATTGCTAAGAGTTAAAATGTTTTGAATTTAATTTACATCATATATCTATTTACAATATGCAGTAGAAGACTGGTGATGCAAAAGGGTCTTAAGGAATTCAAAGATCGTCACATTCGTGGTCTAAAATCCTTTATTGACTTACATTACATTACCACATGGCTTTATATTAATGTTGTATACTTGAAGTCTCAATAGGAAATTTGTCCAGCTTCTCAAAAAATTATACACTGCTAGTTGACATTAATTTCCTCTTTGAAATTATTTTGAGAAATTTTCATTGAAAATTTGTTCATATGGCTAAATATCTGATAATAGTCAATTTTTAGATACCAAATTTTTTTTTACCTTCTGAAAACTTCTGTTTGGAATATGTTTTTGCAAATGGCTTTAAATATTTCTAATAGATGATAGAAATATTTAAATATAATTAATGAAATTTCAATGCATATTCATTACATTCCTGTGTTAGAAATGATCACGACAGGAATGAAAGACATATGAGTTTGTTTCTGTTCCGCATGGAAATGAAATTAACATAGGAAAACAAACGCATATGTCATTCTTGTCACTAGAATCATATTGTTACGAACGAGCAATTTTCTCCCATTTGGCAACTCCTCTTTTGCCTGTCTCGAAGGCCAGAGGCAAAGAAAATACAGTACATAACGTGAGCTCAGAGGTGCCAGGATATCCTAGTTAGAAGAAGGATTTCCAGATTTGGCGATTTACTGCCAATTTGGCGACTTCCAGAATGTTACAGTAACTTAAAGAAATAAGGATTAGTCTAGGAGATATTAGATAATTTTGGAAATTTCTAGAGATTTCCAGAGGTTTCTATAGAGAAACTATAAAAGAACTCATCACCCCTTTGCAATTCAGTTGACGAGTTGACAATATACGAGCTACAGTGAACTGCGACTTTTGTCAATGTTTTGAAAATAGTAGCCATTGTTTTGTGAAATTATTTTTGCCAGTGTTTTGAGAATATTACAGCTTATTTTGTGTAATTAGTGGAGCATTTAAGTGCTGTTTGATTGTGTATTGTTCCTGTTTACTTTGTGCTTGCGAATAAACGTAAATTATCCAGAAACTTGGACTCATTCTTGTATTCTGCATATACACCCACAATTCTAGAGGATACGTTTCATAACAATATTAAACAGCTCTGCCATACATTAGAAATATTAAGAGATATTTCCAAGAACTTATTCTAAGCAAAATTTTCTAGAAACTATTAACTGGACATTCTGTGAACCGTATTGAAATAACTAAATTTTGAAAAACTAGCAGCTTGCTGCTAATTTTTCAAAATACTACAGGACACAATTAGCTACATATAGTACATATACATCTTAAATATCAAATTCTTAATCATAAAATCACAATAGCTGCTGCTCAGCTCAAAATGCATATTACAAATTTTATATCATTAAATTCAATTTCTGTGCTATTAAACAAATTGTTTCGGTTATTTTTTAAAAAATATTAAAAATATAAAATTACATTATAGTAAAAACTGTAAATACTCTAATAAAATTTCAAGAAATAGGTAATAAAAATACATATCAGTGATACATACATTGTACTTTGAAGTAATTGTCAGCTTATGTGCATGGGTTTAACCTCCAGGAATTTTCATAGTCAAATAATATTTTCTGTACAGACGTTAAACAAAAACTATGAAGGAGTACTCAGGACACTGAAAATAAAAATATATTGAAATTAAACAAATTATCTATTATACATATTAAAATATATTGGGTTTTTCTTTCAAATTTTTTTTGAGATTTTGACAGATAAACACGTTTTAAGATCCCTGAATTCCTTTTGAATACTTTTGAAAATATGTGCATGTATGTCTGTAAGACCATGAGATTTCATGTGTGTATAAAACTGGAATTAGATATGCTTTTTCTCATGATTATATCCAGAATCGTGGAAAATGATCACAGGTCCTGGGGCATTACCGGGCTCCTTCCTGGTTGTACCTAAGCTTCACTCTTGAATTTTAAAAATAATTAATAATCACATACTAATAATTTCTCTTTTACCACATGCATTGGTTTGTTGCTGTATTTAACTCAACTCTAAATTGTAATAGTTCTAATCGATGTAGGATAAAGACCATAGACTTAATTTCGTACAATGGCCAGAAACATATTTGCAATAAAAAATAGGAAATTAATTTAATTCATATGATAGCAACCATAGTTGATTAATTGCATAAATAAATTGTGGCAATATGTTGTCTAGGAAAATGAAATGATAAAAATAAATGATTTAAATAGAACTGTTTTAATTTTACTACAAAATAACTAAATAATATAAATTTTTATTCTACCACTTGACTTTTTACTGGGATTAAATCTGAGTTAAATGCAACAAGACTTGGTTGTTATTTAAAAGAATAATTTTATTTCATAAAGTTACATTTCTAAAAATTCAATACACCCTTGCCTTGTCTTTATAAAAAATTAAAAACAATTCCTCCTTGTACCTCTCTCGAGTCCTGGCTTCCCTCGCTCCCATCTCCTTGACCCTGATAAAATCATCAATTATTCAAAATTTAAGCTTTTTGTAGCAATATTTATTATGGAGAATTAGGTTTAATTCCTGGAACAATGGTGGTGCATATCATACAGTCCATCAACTTTTGTCCCTAACCTAAGAAATACTTTTGCCTCTCCTGTAGAGAGACCTGAAAATAAGCATTCGCCACTCACCACAGGTAGGTCGACAGGTAGGTCAATTCAGTGTGGGGATTAAATGAAACAACTACTTGACCACCAAACCCATCTCCCATTCTGTTTTAATCAGAAAACTGATCAGAAACTTACAGATTGTTGTTGTTGAAACCCAGACCGTCCGACCTACCAGAAAGGTGTAAGGTAACTGTTTGATCAACTTACAGATTGTGTGTTTCTTCATTTTCCCACTCTCCAATTCTTATTCCCCAAACAGGATGAGTAAGAATTGGACAGTAGAAACAAAGAGGAGTCAAATGTTTACTATACGGACCCTACAGCCCTGTTTGGAAATACTTCTCTATAAGTGGATTATGCGAGTACATACAGAGTTTGTTTAACAGAGGAGAACAGTTTCAAAATCCTGCATGAGTACTATCCACAGAACCCTTACAGCCATAGAAAGTCTTATTGCAGAACAGTTATTATAATTTTACTCCTGCACACCTGATATTTTGAAAATGAATTTGTACGGCTAGTAGGGAAAACTTTTGTACCTAGGGCCACCCAGCTTTATTTTAATAATAATTATTTTACAGCATTATTATTCTTTGAGGTAAGTGGCAGCATGGTTTGAAATCTCAGCAACCACTTTGAATGGAAAATAGAAAGCATAGCAGCTAAGCAGAAATTTTGATTTGATGGTCAAAGGTTGGTCATTTTGAAATTGATTTTTTGAAGGTAAATACTAAGTTTTATTGTGACAGTTAGTTTTGGCCATAAGCTAAGGGAAATGATGGAATATTAACAAATCTGAATATTTATAGGGTTTTGGCTATGGAAACCATTTTATAAAAAGTGGCTATGCCTTGTACCTAGGGCCATGGCCCTAGGTACAATATTACCATTTGAGTAGTTAATTTAAAAAATATATATAAAAGGCAGAAAATATTTTTATGTTGTAAGAATAAATTGATTTATAAATATTGCAACTTTAGAACTTTTGTATGACATCATTTGACCTTCTGAAGCATATTAGTATTGGTGCTTTTATTTATTCAGGCTGATTTTCGGGTATCAGGCTTATGGTCAGTAAATGAAAATATATTCAGAGATCATAGAATATTTGAGTTCTTATGTAACAGATAGGCCCAATCCAACTGAAAGTTATTCCAACTGTGAGAATTTGATGGTGAATAGGCTTATTAATAGTCATCAAGTGACAGAAAAAGAAGGATACCTCTGCTGAAATTTGTCAGCCTTCTACATCAAACAATGAATCAATGCAATGCATAACACCAGAACAAGTGTGCCCTTTCCCTAATACTATATCTTGTATTGTAAAAAGTGATGGGTAAAAATATTTAAGTGTAGAATTCTTACTGATACTCCAAAAAAACTGAAATTGAAGAGGCAAAATTAAAGAAAATGATGGCCCAAAGAAAATTGTTAAGAAACCTATATTTCAAGATGAAAAGGCAAATTTGTGTTGTTGTTGAAACCCAGACCGTCCGACCTACCAGAAAGGTGTAAGGTAACCGTTTGGACGGTCGGGAAGTGCCACCCAATTTAGACCGGAACCCAGTGGGGGAGGCATCCACAGGGACCGTACCCTCCTTCCCCTACCACCAACCTCTCGGAAGGACTTTCGGACCCACATGTTTAACGTGATCGTACTCCGCATGAACACGGCGGCAGTTTTTGGCAGTGGCTGGAATCGAACCCGGGCCTACCGAGTGCAACTCCAGCGCACTAACCAATGGGCTACCGCGCCCCCCAGGCAAATTTGTGTGAACTGACTAAAAAGAAAGGACAGTTCTGAAGGAATATGCATTAGAAAATGATTATGGTGATGAGACCTCTTAGGAATCACTAGATATGATGGATTCTTCAGATTCTGCAAGTGATATGGACTTTATAGTAGCTAATGAGAAGGATCAAATTGAAAAAGGAAACTATTACTTGACAAAATTAGATGGGAAGAAAAGAAAACTTTTTAATGTTGCAGTATTGTACTTAAGTTACTTGACCCCCAAAATTATTAGAGGCTCAGAATGGTTATGTTTAATACTTACTTTTGGTATTAATTTTGCAAATTACAATGTGGAATAAAACAAATATTTTCTTTTATTATTATTATTATTACTTGTGGTTTGAGGAATCAAATTTTGTTTAATTTGTATTATTTATATTTTATCATTATTCTTTGTTAAAATTTCATAAAATCTCAATTCAAGTGGTTAAATTTTCTACAGAATTCAATTAATGCTGGTTTTTTTTCAATAGCATTCTTTTTGTATTTTATTCATTTTATATTATATGTAGATAACAATATTAAACATGTGACCTTCGGTACAACAATGTCATTGTACCTAGGGCCATCTGCAAATTTTTTTTAAAATATAATATCTTTTAGAAGAAAACAAAATCAACACTTAATAAAAATATGCAAAGAGAACAAGAATGATCAATCATGCATAAAGCATTGATTATGAAACACGTTCCAACTGCAATGCAATTTTATTTAAATATCTCTAAAATGCGATACATTTGGCGGTGATATTTTTTAAATTATCACAATACTACAATTCATTATATTTGGAAACTTTATCAAAAATAAATGAGCTTTATTCAAATAAAGTCATCGAAATATAAATCGCTTGGCTCTCTATATAAAAGCAGTTAATATTTCATTCCTTTCATTCAGCGGCGATATTCTTAAAATTATCACAATACTACAATAATTTATTTTACTTAAAAACTTAAAACCATGGAGGTAAAAGTACTGCATAACTCTATGCTTAAATCGTCATCGAAAAAGGCAATAGAATCATCTGCTTCTCTATATAAAATCAATTTAAATGTTTCATTCATATAAGCTATATTGCAGACCCTAGAGCTAAATAATTTTGCGTTAAAGAAATTCAGCAATTCTTATACAACTCATCTTGCATCTTGATGTGCTTACATTCTCCATGTGTGAAAATCAGGCTTCGCTGTAGAAATAATCAAAGTTTGATGGTCATTTAAACTAAAAAATATTGTAATTGTGTTGTCGCAGTATATACATGCACGGGAAAAAAATCAAAAATGTTTGAAAAATTAGGTCCCATAGGATTCAATGTATTTCATTTTTTCAACCTAGGTTCAATCCAAAACTAATTGGGTTTATTCATTTATATTCCCATAGGTCCCACAGACCGTCTGAACAACATAGTAAAATTTCATTTTGATAAAGTCATTTTTACGGCAGTTATTGTGCGGACAGACAGACAGAATGAACAAAGTCATAAACACTTTTCAACTATGTTGTAAAGTGTTAGTAAAAGACCTAACCAGTAAAAACTAGTTTGGTTACTAAAAGTTTATTTTAAGAGACACTATTACAGTTTGAAAATTACTGGCTCTAGGTACAAGAGTGTCCCGTAATAGTATTGCAAATAGTGTTTTATTATTTATATTCAGTAACTTTAAATATTTATCGTACAGCTTCTATATAAAGAATAAGCAGATCTATTCAATTTACAATAAGTATTTTAAAATATTTAGTTAAAAGTTAAAATATTCAATAAAAGAAATTAATGGTTTGCAACAAAACAATTTTTGGCCACACTCCAAACTGTCATCAATGACAATAACCTGACACAGAGCCAAAATATTGCTATATAATGTTTTACTTTGAAACAAAACAATTTACGACCTTTGCAGATTTGAATATTTTTCAGATTTTATGCATTTGAAGTTGGATATTTCAGTTTAAAAACCACATTCATAAATCTTTTGACACAAATTTAATATTTGTTTCCAATTGTAATGTTGGATAAATGCAATTCAATTTTTATAACCCAAGTTGTTTTCAATACTGTAGGACCGACCGTCCAAACAGTTACCTTACACCTTTCTGGTAGGTCGGACGGTCTGGGTCTCAACAACAATACTGAAATATGGAACAGACTTTTAAATAATGTATTTTACTGTCCTTAAAGTAAACAATTTAGTTAATTACTTCTGAGTCACCAATATGGTATTATCGGGATTGAAAATGGGATCTACATGGTAGGCATATATTAGCATGACTAAAAATGGCTCATGATGGTTAATATAATTGTATGAATATGACTGCACACTTCATGAAAAATCAGTTTGACATATACCGTACTAATAATACTTATTATGAAAGGTTAAATTTACTGTTTACATTTAAAATGCTTTACAGAAAATGGTGTCTAAACATAAAACTAAAATAAAAGAAAGACATATAAAACCAAGGGTTGGTCATAGAAGTAAAATGAAATATAAAAAATAATCAACAAACTGAGAGATAATTAAGCTATACTACCCAAGTTTTTAATAGATTTGTTGACGTCCCCCATATTTATGTTTATAGAAAGTATCATTTGTAGTTCAGGTATAATGGATTAAGTCAAGAATTTCAATTCTCAGTGAAAATTTCCCCCAAAAATATCAGATAAATGTCTTTTTACCCTTTATTAAGCATAGGCAAAATTTAGATAATTGCAAATTTTTTTTATTTAAGGGGGGGGGGACTATATAAAAATAAAATTTTGGAGTTTTATGAAATCATAGTTTCTGAGGACTACCCAACAACTATAATTTCTTAAAATTTCAAAATTAAATTTTTTATACGGCCCCCTGATAAAAAATATCAATAAGTAAAATTTTTGCTATACTTAATTTAGGTAAAATACATGTACAAACATTTGCTGATATATTCCAATTTTTGCTATTGGAGGTATCTCCTATTCAATTGAAAAAGTCCAGCACAAAATAAATTAAATGCAATTGGCAGTTTTTCTGTTTTTAATAGATTTGTTGATGTCCCCCATATTTATGTTTATAGAAAGTACCATTTGCAGTTCAGGTATAATGGGAATTTCAATTATTGATATCTCAGTGAAAATTTCACCAAAAAATATCAGATAAATGTCTTTTACCCTTTATTAAGCATAGGCAAAATTTAGATAATTGCAAATTTTTTTATTAAGGTGGGGGGGGGGGACTATATAAAAATTAAATTTGAGTTTTATGAAATCATAGTTTCTGAGGGTGCAAGTTAAATTCATTTATTCGCTGATTATTTTTCATATGTTACTTTACTTTTACAACCATCTATTGATTCATATTCCTCATGACAGTTTTCATAAGATACCCTGTATAGAGATATAAAAACGGGGTGAATAAGACTTAATGAATTCAAATATGCTTAACATCACCTAATCTTCGACTAAAGAACCATAAAAAAAAGTGCATACATAATATAAATGCATGCATAAATCATAAAATTCAAATATTAATACATTAATCGTACAGAAGTTACATATGTCAATAAATAAAAAGTTCATGAGAAATAATATGTATAATATGAATAAAATTCTATGTCATATTACAATAGAAATTTTTTTAGAGCTATTTTTTAATTTTCTTATTATTACTGAAAAATTAAACAATTCTGAATTCTGTTATACAAAATATTCATTCTATTAAAAAGTTGATCCCCTTTCAAGTATAAAGGTACCTACTCAGACAAGAATAGTGTCTAAAAAGTGTATTACATGAACCTCGAAAGTTTGGTAACGTTGATGTATGATCATCAATTAAAAAAATGTTAAATATTAATGGTCAATTAAATATGTATATACATAAAAATATTAAAATCATAATATTAATAATCAGCAATATTATTAATCTAAAACGATTATAATAAACAATAGTTTTTAAGTATAAATTTAATTGTAATTTTAAAGAGAAATCTTTTGCTAATAATTAATTATTAACAGGGAATAAAATATATTTCATACTAAATAATGCAACAGAAATCTAAGTAATTGCATGAAAATACTAAATAAAAAACTTGCATTGATGGCAATCAACAGGAATAAAGACCTGGGCACACAAACAAAACAATGTTTAAACATAACATACGCTATGCATACTAAGAGCGAAATTTTGATGTATTTCGACACTTCATGGCAAATGTCACCATATTTACCAAAACATAACCTCACAGTATGGGAATTCCGATACACAACGCAGCACAAAGAACACGCACTATCACAGAATTCCGAAGTTTACGTCACGCAAGACTGCCATTTAATCTAAACAAAGAAATCAAACTGACGAACGACAAGTACATATGTTCGCTAAAGAAATTCCGCAAAACGCACCATACTCTTACCAGACAATATACCGTCCAGAGATTCCCCGGAAAACAGGGAGGAAAATATGAACTTGACCTAAATACCATTAAGCCTTTCTCTTCCGAAATTGCCACTTTCATTTTTATATTCCAGAAATCGTCTGACACTTCATCTTGGAACAAATGAAGGCTCGATGTCATGTCCTGGTGGAGATACTGATCTATTTCAAAGCATTATTCTTTGAGAATGCTGATGTACGTAAAAACCCATCGATGACTAAGGGATGCGCGGAGGATGCTCTTAACAAGTTGGAAGAGGATGAGGGATCACAAAATGCAGACATGAGGAGTTACAGAGCACGGAGAGATAGAAAGCTGCGGTAGGGCTGCCGTATTCTGGTTTGGAGCCAATGACGATGATGTTTTGTCGCCAAATGTATTTATTTTCATCGGAGAGAGAGGATGTTCGGATTTGTCATGGGATGCAGAACCTTTTAGCTGTTAAAAGGGACCTGCTCGTTTTGTTCCGTTTACGATCGCAAAGGGAATATATTGATCAGATTCTTAAAGTGAAAATGATATCAATGTGAATTTTTTACTAGCGAGTGAAATAAAAAAGAAAATTTGTTTTCGTATGTTTTCATAAAACTCGGTGGTAAAATGCACAACATAAATCAAATGGTATACACAGTGACAAATATATAAAGTATATAACACATAAAAATATGTTCATTAGAAATAATAAATTATAAAACTATGTTTGAATTCTATAAGATGAAAGACGTTTTGGTTTTGCCATAATTTGCAGAGGCTCAGATTTATCTTGGAAGGCTTCAGCGACGGCATTTCAAGAATTTGTTGGGGGGGGGGGGGGCATTATTAGGGGGTGCAAAAATTGATGAACTATTATGCTAATGATGAAATCATCGAGAAAAATTATATAAGAAATATAATAACTTTGAAATTCATGGAGAAAGGGCAGATTAGATTTTTTAGATTTATATATATACATATATATATATATATATATATATATATATATTTATTTATTTATTTATTTCTTACAAGTCTCACGTGTATGCAAAATTTCAAGTTTCTAATTTCAGCAGTTTGTGCTGTATATACGTATGGCAATCTCATGAACGTTGTGTGTTAGTGCAAAAATGAATGTTGTTTTATCAATAAAGTAGCTTGTTTCCAGTGAAACCACTTGTCAAGGCATAATACTCAAATAGTTTTCTAATTCTCTACAAAACTCTCATTCAAATTGACTTATTCAGAAAGATTTTTCTGATTACCAAATCCCAATACACATAGAATAATGTTAGGCGTAATATTGTAACAGGATTAAAATATCCAAATACAGTTTTACAGCGGATGAATTTACATTTTAATAATTGATTTCGAGTCAAATATATATATATATATATATATATATATATATATATATATAATATATATATATATATATATATATATATATATATATATATATATATATATATAATATATATATATATATATATATATATATATATATATATATATATAATATATATATATATATAAATTAGAATCAGCATTAATGGAACATGTATGGCCCTTGATAACGTACATGGTTTCAGAAATGCTTTTCATATTCATTTTATTACTTTTATATTCACTAGATTCCATTTATTCAATTTCCAAACTTCTTGCCTAGCTCATCGTGCTACACTTGGCTACTGATTTGCAATTTTTTACTTTTACCTTCAGTTTACAAGCATTTTTCTTTGGTATTTCTCGGGTATATATATATTACAAGTAATCATAAAAATCTTCAATTATATATATATATATATATATGCTCTATCTGAAACAGGCATGTGTTTGGGTTAGTTAGAGTTAAATACTCAGACCTGAGGAGGAATTTAACTCTGACTAATCATCGAATTTGGGCTGGTGCTGTTTGTTCTCTTCTCTTATCGGCATTATGGCCGTGAATTTGCTTCTATGGTGATGTTAATATTTCTTGAATTTTTTTTTTTATTATTATTACATAATTTTTTTATTATTATATATTTCTAATTATATATATATATATATATGTGTGTGTGTGTGCGTATATATATATATATATATACTGACTAATCATCGAATTTGGGATGGTGCTGTTATCTTCTCTTATCGGCATTATGGCCGTGAATTTGCTTCTTTGGTGATGTTAATATTACTTGAATTTTTTTTTATTATTATTACAATTTTTTTTTTTATTATTACACATTTCTAATATATATATATATATATATATATATATAAACTATTAAATCCAAAGTTAGAATGTATGTAGTAACTCATAATACACTATTCCAAAATTTTCTACAAAATACAAAGAAATAAAAGAAATTAAGACAAAAAGAGGAAATAATACAGCATAATGCAAGTCATAAAGACAAAGACAATCAACAAATTTCAAAAATGAGGAATGCAAATAAGAAAACAAAAAAAATCAAGCAAAAAAGCTTGCACATGGAGGATATATATATATATATATATACACACACATACATATATATATACTGAATTTTACGTGTTTGTGTAATGCAATAGACGCACGAAACTAAAATTCATCGGTTGTAGAATTTTGTGTGTTCGGTCATGTCATGAGGGCGTATTATAGGTCAATATGATCCGGGGATCCCTCCGAGTATTAAAGTCTCAGCGAGAAATTTTAATAAATTGAAACGGATTTTGAAACCTTGGTAATCATTTACGATATATTTTATCTCAAACTGTTTTGCGGCCATCTTTTTTACATAATAGTAGATGGCTGTCTATTTATGTCTATTTTGCATCGGAAAATCGAAGCTTCCAACAGCGGCGAAATTCGTACAAAGGTACCTCAGGTTCTCGGCAATATTTAGAAAAAAAAAAAAGAAAATCGAATACGTTTAAAAGTTATGAATATTTAAAGTCGTATATCAGCCTTTTTATTAGATCTTTTCATTCATTGCTGACGAATCTTCCGTATACGTTCAACACAGCTGTCGCCATAATAACTAGAGTTTGAAATGAAAAATTCAAGCTTTAGAAATTTAAAAGTCATTCTTTTTTTTATTTGGTATTATATTATCATTATGGGTATTTTGTAAAAAAAAAAAAAAGACAAAATTATCATGAAAACTCGCTGAGATACCCCCCCCCCCCTCCGACACACACACACACACAACACTCACGAGCACAGTAACTTTTATTTTTTCACTCTGGATTAATCAAAGCGCTGTTTTGTTTTCTCAATGTAAGGTGTTCTGAATGCAACATAAAATATATCATTTTGATAATTTTAGATCTCAGCCCCTAATTATGCTAGAGCTTAGTTTTAAAGTCTATATTTTTTAGAGCTAAGGAAGGCTGTGTACCGGGATTGCATATTATTTAGGCTTATGACGCTAGCCCATTAAGTTATCTATTTTTTGACATAGAATACCTCTTTGCCCACACCTGGTATGGGACATCGTGATGGCGGATTGGGTATGACGGACAAGAAAATATTTAGAAAAATTGTATCTCGGTGTGTAATTGTCGGAGAGTGATGACAGTGGTATCAAATACTAGGCCGAGGAGAGGACGTGCGCGTGTTGTAAAGGGTGACGCGCTTGAGAGAACAATGCGACCTAACGCGAGATAAGATAAACATTGCCACGTTTCGCGCCATTCCAGAAGTTGTAACTCAGAAAGCAGAAGAGCTACACGTGTGTTTGACCACTCAAACGATTCTTTACTGGCTGATCTACAAAATAAAAGTACAAAAATAGCGACAGACAACTGTAACATAGTGAAAATTTGGAAACGAGGACAGAAATTTGGACTTTGTTTCAAACTGTCAAAACATTTACAAAAAAAAAATCTGATGTGGTCAACACATGACTTTCCTTATATAATGCAATGAATTTACTACTTTTACAGTTAAAAGAAATGTTATTCGTATAGTAGATACTTATATTCTTTCCAAGATATTGAATTTTCTTCAATTAGTCGTCATTTTCATTGATTTAGTGTCATTTTTATCCATTTGGCGAGATTATTGTTAATTTGGCAACAATTAAAAATGTCGCCAAGCTGGCGACATTCTGTCAAATTCGTCGCCAAAATCTCGCCAAGCGTCATGGACGGAGAAATAAGCTATTCTTTCAGCAGATAAATGACTGGCGTTCAAATACAAAAGTATTACTCGAAGTATCTTTTTTCATGAATGGAACGAGCTAGATCCACGAGAATGATGTCACCCAATTTATCGCATGGTATTACATATGAAAAGTGAACAAGTTTCTCAATAGGAATTTTTTTTTTATGTAACTTTTTGATAATTTTTTTGAAAAATGTGCAATATCTCGAGAACGGTTCATGTTAGCGTTCAAAAATTTATGTCAATCGTTTTCTAATGAAAAATTACATAAAAAATGTCTATTTACGTAACTTTATTAGCGGTTTTGATTTTTTGACGATTTTTTCAAAATTTCACTCGAAAATTTAGGGGGGTTCTGAACATTCGATTGCATATAAAAACAATAGGCTTCCAGTGTTTGCGGATTGTGATTTTTGTACCAAATTTTGTTCGAATCGCTCCATTCGTTCGTCAGTTATCGGCTCCACAGACTCACTGACACACACACAGACATCACTTCAAAAATGTTTGATTCGTGATCAGGGATGCTTGAAACGTGTTCTCCCGTCGAAAACTCGAATTCGAATTTTCGACCCCGTCACAATACTTTCCTTATACATTATGTATATAAGGAAAGTAAAAAGAGGGGCCGCCCACTCAGCGATGCCAAAACTAAGTAGCCGACATTGGTTATTCTGTAATGCTAATGACAATTACTGGTGACTTCAACAATAAGAGCTTGCAATTTCTTCCCAGTAGCTCAACGGCAGAGTGTCGGTGGTCAGTTAGGAGATCCAGAGTTCGATTCCCGGTTGGGGCATCAAAGTTCTTTACAATGGCGCCTGAACAAATCAACCCTGTAGGTTAGTGCAAAGATGTCGGAGGTCTGAAAGTGGCCCTGGTACGACTAGTACGGATTCAGTGGACTCTGGAAGATTGAACGCCGATTTCAAATTGAGAGGATAAAGACCACACAAGATACTAACCTGGGTAAAGGTAGTAATAGCAGGAGGCTAACTTGAGGTAAAATAACAGGAGGTGATCAGTCAGATTGTCAGTTGCCCGCCAATCTGACATTAGAGGGTGGAGAATGCAGATGCAGAGTCCACTTCGACAATAAGAGTTTAAAATTTCGTCCCAGTAGCTCAACGGTAGAGCGTCGGCGGGCTAGTTCGGAGATCCAGGGTTCGATTCTCGGTTGGGACAGCAAGGTTCTTTACCACTTCAATTTCGACATGACCAAAGACGGAAACAAAACACTTCTCAAATTAAATTTTTATGTATACCGTTGTTTATTTGCAAGCACCCGTATGACAAAACGTATTCTACGTTGCGGGCTTACCTACGGTACAGTCCCTGGAGTTCTTTTTTTTTCTTTCTAAACGGGCGTATCGTAAAAGCGTTGTATGGTTTTCGAGAATTAGCTGTACGTTCCTATGTAATTTTAATCACAGATTTGCATCTGAAATCCCGTGCCATGTTTCAGTAGAAAATAAATATTCTCTAGTAAATAATAAAATAATTTTAAAAAATAAATTTTGATGATAAATAGATAAAAATCACTTTTGAAAAAAGAAATTGGCATCATTTTACTTTATTATTATTTGCATTTCTTGAAAATCTGTTGATTAAAATTGCTGAGTTATGTATACCAACCACAAACAAAAAGGTCCAAATTATTTTTAACCAGGGAGCCTAGAAATTCTTAATCCGGCGCTGTTCAGAATGCACGCTGGGAAATCTTTCCTTTGAAGCATTCACCCCATGAAATAGCTGTAAAGGTGAGGGTGGTGCATACTACAATGGGTATTACGGACTAATACGAATACGCCGCAATAGCGACAGTTTTATTTACGCCACTATAACCCATTTGTTTATTATTACGTTACCATACCACGTGGAAGCGTGCGCATTGAAATTTCCTGCCCATTGTAATCGCCAACGGAAGGGTTTTCTGAATAAACAAGTGACTCACGGTCACAGTTAGAGAAGTTTAGCTGTTTACTGCTGATCTCCACATTAAATCACCACAACAGCAAAAGGGGTACTGTGTCGGAAATTGAATTAAGCGTTTGGGATTTGATGATTCATTTGTACAGAAGGAAATAAACAAGTTACTCTTATTGGTGATTCAAAGTCGGTGACACTTACAGTGCTTTCGGCTTCCAACGAAGCGTACTTCGTGAGTTCGAGGTTCCAGACACTTTTTGAACCCACAATAATTTTGTTATGGGTTCCCCAAACCCCTAATATTTTTTAGCGTATTTGGTAGGGAAAATGTAAGCATATATATATATATATATATATATATATATATATATATATATAGAAATAGTTTATAGATATAATCTATCTATCTCTTCAGAAACATACATTTTTGTGTTTGCTTCTACAAGACACTTGGACTTGAGAAAGAGTTTTGAAGAAGTGAACAAATCCTGATTTAGGCCTAGACCATTTCCACGTGTATAGCGCTTGTGCTTGGATTTCGTCTGTTATTCTTTTATCGATTCCATACCATTGGTTTTTGATACTTTTCTTTGACTTGATGATTCGAAATTTGTCCTTTTTCCCATTTGCTTGAAGATTTGCTGATTTATACTTTTATTTTGTAAGCTTGTTAGAATGTTAGGTTTTTCGAGTTACAGCTTCTCACTTTTCTTTCATTAGATCTTCAATTTTTTTTGTATTATATATATATATATATATATATATAATGATACTTTTATTACTCTTTGATACTTTTATTTGTACGGCATTTTGTAATGTTGGGGTTTTTGAGTTGAAATTTCTCTCTATTCTTTTACTGGATTTTTAAACTTTTATTATATATATATATATATTTTATATTTGTTATCAATTCTTTAAGCTGTTCATTATTCCCTGTTTACTATATGGAAATTTAACCTTCAAGCTGTTTATTGTATTCTGAATATAAGATTTTAACTCAGAATATAAGATTTTAAATAGATATTTGTTGACAATTTCGACATTGGTAAAAATACCTAAAAAAAAATGTTACTTTTATGAAGATAATTGAGTTGGAAATGCACACAGTATATGTGTATTGTATATAATAAATAATGTTGTGCTTACAAAAGCAAAATAAATTAAACAAGAAAGATTAATGATGCATACAGCATTGATTATGATAAACATTTTCCAACTGCAATGCAATTTTATTTAAACATCTCTAAAATGCGATACATTCAGCGGCAATAGTTTTTAAATTATCGCAATACTACAATAATTTATGATATTTGAAAACTTAAAACTCCATTGATAAAAATGAACTTTATTCAAATGACGTCATTGAAATATAAATCGCCTGGATCTCTATGTAAAAGCAGTAAATACTTCATTCATGCATTCTTATTCCATTCCTTTTATTCATCACAATACTACAATAATTTATGTTACTTAAAAATTTAAAACAAGTTTTAAGCATAGAGGTAAAAGTACTTTAAATCTATGCTTGAAACTTCATCGAAAAAGTCTGCTATAAAATCGTCTGCTTCTCTATGTAAAATTAAAGAATGTTTCATTCATATCAGCTATATCGCAGACTTCAGAGCTAAATAATTTCCTGTTAAAGAAATTCAACAATTCTTATACAACTCATTTTACAGCTGGATGTGTTTACATTCTCCATAAGTGAAAATTAGGCTTCGTTGTAGAAATAATCAAAGTTTGATGATTATTTAAACTCAAATATGTTATAATTGCGTTGTTTCGGAATATAGATGCACAGAAATTAAGCAAAAAAATGCGGATTTATTACGGATAAAACACTAAATATAAATTAACAAGAAAGATCAATTATGCATAAATCATTGATTATGAAACACTTTCCAGCTTGAATGCAATTTTATTTAAACATTTCTAAAATGCGATATATTCCTCGATAATATTTTTTAAATTATCATAATACTACATTAATTTATTATACTTGAAAATTTAAAACTTCATCGAAAAAAATGAACTTTATTGAAATGACGTCATCGAAATATAAATTGCCTGGCTCTCAATATAAAAGCAGTATTTCATTCATAAAACATTTTTTTATTCCTTTCATTCATCAAAATACTATAATAATTTATTTTATTTAAAAACTTAAAACCATGTTTAAAACTTCATCGTAAAAACGTATGCTCCTCTATGTAAAATCAATGAAGGTTTCATTCATATCAGCTATATTGCAGACTCCAGGAGCTGGACTCCATGAGCTAAATAATTTTGCGTTTAAGAAATGGAGCAATTCTTACACAACTCATTCTACATCTTTTCGTGTTTACTTTCTCCATAAGTGAAAATTAGGCTTTGTTGTAGAAATATTCAAAGATGGATGATCATTTAAACGCAAATATATTGTAATTGCGTTGTTTCAGTATGTAGATGCACAGAATTTAAGCAAAAATAAAGCGGTTTTAGGACGGATGCAACACTAAATATGAATTAAAAAGAATTTTAAAAATCACGATTTTAACACAAGATGGATGCCATATTTTATTTTGAAGTGGGTCACGTTCACGTAATCTCTTCGTATAATATGGGTGTAATTATTAACACTTTAGAACAAAGTTGAAAAGTGTTTATGACTTTGATGACTAAATTGACTTTATCAAAATGAAATTTTAGTATGTTGTTCAGACAGTCTGTGGGACCTATGGGAATATAATATCACTCAATTAGTTTTGGATTGAACCCAGGTTGAAAAACTGAAATACATTGAACCCTATGGGACCTAATTTTTCAAACATTTTTAAGCGGATTTAAAATTCACAAATTACTTAGAAAGTTTTAGAAAATATTCAAATTATCCCATAAAATATATAAAAAAAATTTCAGCAAAATATATTCAGTAGTTTTTTAAATAAAAATTAAAATAACAATTACACCTTTTATATGAAGCGATCACGTGAGCATTATATGAAGAGATCACGTGACCCACTTCAAAATAAAATATGGCATCCATCTTGCGTCAAAATCGTGATTTTTAAAGTTCTTTTTAATTCATATTTAGTGTTGTATCCATCCTAAAACCGCTTTATTTTTGTTTAAATTCTGTACATCGACATACTGAAACAACGCAATTACAATATATTTGAGTTTAAATGATCATTCAACTTTGATTATTTCTACAACGAAGCCTAATTTTCACTTATGGAAAATGTAAACAGCAAAATATGTAGAATGAGTTGTATAAGAATTGTTGCATTTCTTTAACGAAAATTATTTAGGTCATGGAGTCTGCAATATAGCTGATATGCATGAAACCTTCATTGATTTTACAGAGAGGAGGACGATTTTTTCGATGAAGTTTTAAGCATAGAGTTAAATTACTTATACCTCCATGGTCTTAACTTTTTAAATAAAATAAATTATTATAGTATCGTGATGAATGAAATGAATGAAAAAAGTTTATGAATGAAATGCTGCTTTTATAGAGAGACCCAGGCGTGTTATAATTTCGATGACGTTCATTTGAATAAATTTCATTTGTTTTCGATGAAGTTTTCGAATATAATAAATTATTGTAGTATTATGATAAATTTAAAAACATTACCGAGGAATATATCGCAGTTTATAGATGTTTAAACCAGGCAATTTTTATTTTAATGCCGTCATTTGAATGAAGTTCATTTTTTTCGATGAAGTTTTAAGTTTTCAAATATAGCAAATTAGTGTAGTATTGTGATAATTTTAAAAATATTACCGAGGAATGTATCGCATTTTAGAGATGCTTATGTAAAATTGCATTGAAGTTGGAAAGTGTTTCATAATCAATGCTATATGCATGATTAATCTTTCTTGTTATTTAATGGCATTTCTAAACATAAATGCAAAATCCATTGCACACGTGAAAAATGTTTGGATACGCCACTGGTTTGTAGCGAAAGACATGTTTTGAACATATGGAACCTTTTGGGGGCACAACGCAAAACTGATTGAAATTAAATCCCACACTCAGATAATAATCCCCAAATTCTCTTTTAGCAGAATTTTATGGATAAGCCGCTGCATGATCTTCCATCAAATACCAGTACGATATTCGTCTACTGTTACTCATATTTCTCATTAGAATAGGACTTTCGATTTATGAACAACATTCGAATTAATTCCCTTTCAAACATAATATGACCCTAGAAAGAGTAGGGATTATCTGGCAGTGAATCACCGGTGTTTACGAACGATTCGAAGAGCATCAAGGACCCTCAGGCCATTAGGGGGGAGGGAGGGAAATCGAATTTCCTCATTAACTCTCCATGATTGAGATGTTCAGCTAGAACAGTGTGTTCGTAAATTTGGAATTTATTTCCGTGCAAGTACACAGAAAATCGATATTACTAAAGTAATGTATCTGATTGATAAAACGTGCAAGATTGATATAAACAACAGTGGGGAAGTGTGATAAAAAAAAAATCAGCACAAGACTTGCAGTATATAATGCAATAACTTCACCTCTTTTACAGGAAACTAAAAATGTATAATTGGCCAAAAAATATCATTAGACTCGGAATAATGTCACTAATTTGTAGAAAGGGTCATTATATTTAGTCCAGGGCCGTAGCCAGAAATGAAATTCAAGAGGGACTAGATTGAAATTCAAGATGGGGGGGGGGGGGGGGGGCTCAGCAGTTTTAAAAAGGGGCTTACTAAAAACACTGTTAATCATTAACAGTCATAAATCATAATAGTTATTATTATGCATTTAAATCCATATAAATGATTAACAAATGATTACTCATTTGTGCATATTTATATTTGTAAGGTAAGAGTTGATTAAGAAAATCTATATAGCTACAATATTAATAAGTATATAATAATTACAATTGATTTTAATATAAGCATTAACTAGTAGCAAAGCTGTGAATTAATTGAAAAAATTTCTGAGAGTAAATACAAGTTAACACTTAATATTAACTCTTAACTATATCAATTTTAACTATATCAATCATGCATAAAGCATTGATTATGAAACACTTCCCAACTACAATGCAATTTTATTTAAACATCTTTAAAATGCGATACATTCAGAGGTAATATTTTTTAAAATTATCACAATACTAAAATCCTTTATTATATTTGAAAACTTAAAAAAAAAATAATAATAAACTTTATTCAAATGAAGTCATTGAAGTATAACTTGCCTTGCTCTCTATGAAGAAGCAGTAAAAATTTCATTCATAAACATTTATTATATTCCTTTCATTCATCATAATACTACAATAATTAATTTTACTTAAAAACTTAAAACCATGGAGATAAAAGTAATGCAACTCTGTGCTTAAAGCTTGCACCGAAAAAGTCTATATAAATAAAATTGAAAATATGTCTGTCTGTCTGTCTGTTTGTCCCGTCATCACAAGGAGAACGGCTGAACCGAATTTGATGAAATTTTGTGGACAGACTTGAAATAGCCCCCATAAATTTAGCCCAAGTTTCGAGTATCTAAGACCAGGGGTTGTCGAGATATTAATAAAAAACGAAACTTTTTCCTAGGAATTCTACTCTCTAACTCCGTTGTTTATCCCAAACGAAAAGCTTGAAAATCGTTTGAAAATGAATTAAAACTTTATCTCTGAGTTTGATGCGAGATTTTTTGCGCCAATTAGTCACTTTCTGAAAACAAGAATTGTTTGAAACATAATTTAAATGGGAAATCTATCTTCATGGTTTATTACAAGTTTTTACTGAACAATGAAGAGTATAAAGAAATCAAAATGGTTATTTAATTTCGCAGTTTATGAGGAAGATTCTATATTATATCATGTTGCCCAGAAACGTAATTAAATTAAATCTGTCTGTTAATTTTAATTGTTATTTTTTAGATTTGAATAATAAATAAATGGATATAAAAACATATTTTAGAAAAGAACGATTTGATTTTTCTTATAGCATTTTTGACTGGATAATATCAATTACGGTCTTCAGGTTTAAAAGTTATTATTATTTATACTTTCGAGGATTATTGATTCAGGGATTATTGATATTTTCAAGTTATTATGCAATTACGATAACAATTGTTTAAACTCATATATTATACGTTGTACGAGTAATCTTCTACAAATACACGGGTATATCTTCTACGAGAATATAAGTAGTACAGGTATATTGGCATATGTTTTGATATATATTGGCATATATTGGAATCAATTACGACCTTCTGGTATAAAGAGCACGGAGATTATTGATAGTTTCAATTTATTACGTCATCTCTTTTATTTTGACAAATATTGAGACTTATATTGTAATACGGGTAAGCTTCTACTAACACACTGGCATATTTTCTAATCTGCGACAATATAAGTAGTACGGGGTTGCATATATTGATTCAATTCCTTTTTTTTTTTCTAATCTGCGACAATATAAGTAGTACGGGGTTGCATATATTGATTCAATTCCTTTTTTTTTTAAATTTGCTTACAAAAGAGGCCAGAATGTCTTATTCTTCGGATCTGCCCGTGAAGATAATTTTGCATAGTGAGAACAGATATTCTTAAACTTCTCTTTAGGAGCGATAAATTTAATATTTTAACAGAATTTACACATGATTGCGAATTATAAGTTTCTTTATATTTATATACTCCGTACGAAGAACGGGTATGCTGCTAGTATCTATAAAATCTATATATACTATAAAATCGTCTATTCTCTGTGTAAAATCAATGATTGTTTCATTCATATCAACTGTATTGCAGACTCCAGCGCTACGTCATTTTGCGTTAAAGAAATTCGGGAATTCTTATATAACTTATCTTACAGCTTGATGTGTTTACAATCCCTACAAGGGAAAATTAGGCTTTGTTTTATAAATAATCAACGTTTGATGATCATTTAAACTCAAATATATTGTAATTGCGTTGTTTCAGAACACTGATGCACAGAAATTAAGCAAAAATAAAGCGGTTTTAGGACGGATACAACACTAAATATGGATTAAAAAGAACTTTATAAATCACGATTTTGACACAAGATGGATGCCATATTTTATTTTCATATAAAGGTCACGTGATCTCTTCATATAAAGGGTGTAATTATTATTTTAATTTTTATTTAAAAAAACTACTGAATATATTGTTATGAAACTTTTTCTATATATTTTATGGGATAATTTGAATAATTCCTAAAACTTTCGAAGCAATTTGTAAATTTTAAATCCGCTTAAAAAACGTTTGAAAAATTAGGTCCCATAGGGTTCAATGTATTTCATTTCTTCAACGAGGATTCAATCCAAAACTAATTGGGTGATATTATTCCTTTATATTCCAATAGGTCCCACAGACCGTCTGAACAACATACTGAAATTTCATTTTGATAAAGCCATTTTTAGGGCAGTTATCGTGCTAACGAACAGATAGACAGACAGAATGAACAAAGTCATAAACACTTTTCAACTATGGTGTAAACTGTTAAAAAGTATGGGAATCACTGAATTAGACAATGCTTTACAATTTACAGAATCCATTTCAAGGATAAGAACTTGCAATTTCGTTCCAGTAGCTGAACGGTAGAGCGTCGGTTGGTCAGTTCGAAGATGTAAGGTTCAGATTTGGGACGGCAAGGTTTTTTACAATGGCGTCGGAACAAATCAACCCTTTAGGCTAGTGCAGAGATGTCGGAGGTTTGACAGTAACCCTAGTACGGCTAGCACGTATTCAGTGGACTCTTGGATATTGAGCGCCGATTTCAAATTGGGAGGACAACGACCACGCAGGACACTAACCTGGAGGATAAAAATGGCATAAGGAAGGTAACCTGCAGTAAAAATTGCAAAAGGTGGTCAGCCAGATTCACAGTTGCACGCCGATATGGCATTAGAGGGTGGAGAATGTAGATTCCACTTCAATAATGAGACTTTTATATATTGCACAGATTATCCACTTACCACCAGCTATCTTATTACTTACTACTGATAATATAGATTATAGATCAAGTGAGTAATATTAATGACTGTCTGCTATTTTGGCAATAAATTGCAAGCGAAATTTGATTTTTCCCATTTTTTGAATATTTGCAGAGTCCACTTCGACGAGAAGAGCTTTCAATTTCGTTCCAGTAGCTCAACGGTAGAGCGTTGGCTGATCAGTTTGAAGATCTGAGGTTCGATTCCCGGTTGGGGCAACAAGGTTCTTTACAATGGCAACCGAACAAATCAACTCTTTAGGTTGGTACAAAGATGTCGGAGGTTTGACAGTGATCCTAGTACGACTAGCAAGCACTCGGTGGACGCTGGGATTTTGAGCGTCGACTTCAAATTGGGAGGACAACGACCACGCAGGACGCTAATAATAGCAGGACGCTAAAAATAGCACCAGGAGGTAAAAACCTGAGGTAAAAATAGCAGAAGGTGGTCAGTCAGATTATCAGTTGCACGTCAATCTGATATCAGAGTCTGGAGAATAATGAATCCACTTCGACAATAAGAGCTTGCAATTTCGTCCCAGTAGCTCAACGGTAGAGTGCCAGAGAGCCAGTTCGAAGATCCAGGGTTCGATTCCCGGTTCGATCAGTAAGGTTCTTTACAAATTTTGTAACAAGTCTTTTTCGTCTCCCTCGCTTTGTGGTCGAGTGCCTTAGCAAAACGTTTTCAATTCTCCGGTAGGGGGCGTTGTAATTACTTTAAGGACATGGCGACTGTGCTATAGAATTTAGACCTAAAGTGTGTACTGATGGATCTTTTCTTACATATTGGGGTTGCTTTTCTAAGGACGTTGTTGTTGTTGAGACCCAGACCGTCCGACCTACCAGAAAGGTGTAAGGTAACCGTTTGGACGGCCGGGAAGTACCACCCAATTTAGACCGGAACCCAGCGGGGGAGGCATCCACAGGAACCGTACCCTCCTTCCTCTACCACCAACCTTTCGGAAGGACTTACGGACCCACATGTCTAACGTGATCTTACTCCGCGTGAACACGGCGGCAGTTTTGGCAGTGGCGGGAATCGAACCCAGGCCTACTGAGTGCAACTTCTGTGCGCTAACCACTGGGCTACCACGCCCTCGGGCGTTGCAATATGTTGTTGTTGTTGAAACCCAGACCGTTCGACCTACCAGAAAGGTGTAAGGTAACCGTTTGGACGGTCGGGAAGTGCCACCCAATATAGACCGGAACCCAGTGGGGGAGGCATCCACAGGGACCGTACCCTCCTTCCCCAACCACCAACCTCTCGGAAGGACTTTCGGACCCACATGTTTAACGTGATCGTACTCCGCATGAACACGGCGGCAGTTTTGGCAGCGGCTGGAATCGAACCCGGGCCTACCGAGTGCAACTCCAGCGCGCTAACCAATGGGCTACCGCGCCCCTCGTTGCAATATGTGAAATAGGGCGTTGCAATATGTGAAATAACTCTAAAAAATGAAAATGTTCCCAGGTGGTCACCCACCCAAGTACTAACCGCGCCCGATGCTGCTTGACTTCGGTGATCTAACGAGAACCGGTGTTTTCAGCACACCGGTTCTAAGGACATTGTTGTCCCCGGATTGTTCTAAGGACATTGTATAATAGTGAGACGAATATTGAGTCTGCAAGGAAGGTTGTGTGTCCAGTGCTGCCTAAATTAAATTTTTTCATTGCTGCCTTCACGACATTATCTTTATCAATATTTTGTCTCCTCTCGATCACGTGATCTTAAGTGAACAGACATTCACTATCGTCTGTAATAATCAAAACATACGAGGAGGTAAAACTACGTTTCATACATCGCTCAATAAAACGATCCGGCTTGATTAAGGTCATATCCATAAAATTGTCTTCGATTCGATTGCTATAGGTGGTTGTAAATATATAACAAAATTCAAGAATTGTTAAAGCTAGGTTTTGTCTTGTACCAGAAGTGTAGCAAAGGGAAGAGTAACAATCTTTGAAAATTGCAAGTCGGTAAAATAAAAAAATAATCTGATGTGGGCAGCACATGACTTTTCCTGCAGTCTCATATTCACGTTCTCTTTATTTCTTCAATAATTCCTTAAATTGAGTTTAATGGCACAAAATAACACGCCTAATTATTTTAAATTACACTGAATTTGCACTTTTAATTCAATTTTCGCTTTCATTTGTTACCTAGACTAATTTTCAAAGGTGCTGTAGCGAAAATGAGAAAAAACTAAAATATCTCGAGAACGGCTAGTCCTAGAGTAACGGGGTCGATCTTATTCTTTTTATCGTCAACAACTACATATAAAACAAGAGTTAAATCGCTATACTCGTATTTGAACATACGTAGTTTTGTTATTTTAGATTTTGACGATTTTTGCGGGCTATTTCGCAAAAAAAAAGGCAGGTTCTTTTATCTCGAATCGTACTAAAATCTAATCAGCACCAGAGTCACCCACAAGGGACTAACCAACCAAATTTTATGAAATTCGGTCAATTAGTTTTTTAGTTAGAGTGGATACATACATTGCAAAGACAGACACACAGACGTCACGCTAAAAACAGTTTTATCGTGTTCTAGAAATCCCAAAACGTGTAGGTGCGTCGAAAATTCGATTTGCGATTTTCGGCATGATCTCAATACTTTCCATATACATTACCATGAATTGCAGGGAAAGTAATTAATCGGGTTAAACAGAAAAACAATCCGTAAAAATTAAAATTAATTAAGATTAACTATAGAGTGGCTCAACTCCACTTTTTCAAACCAGAATTCCTTTTTTAGTAGTAGTTTTTTTTTTTTTTTAAATTTTACAAGAATTAGAATTATGGGTCCAAATGATTATAATTATAGTGTGTTACCCTTTCACTTTAAAGCGCTTGAAAATTTTTTACTTTCCCTGCAATACATGGTAATGTATAGGGAAAGTATTGGAATCATGCCGAAAATTACAACTCGAGTTTTCGACGAATCTACACGTTTCGAGACCTCTAGAATACGAAAACACTATTTTTAGCGTGACGTCTGTGTGTGTGATGTGTCTGTGTGTCTGTCTGTATGTGCAATGTATGCATCCACTCTAACTCAAAAGCTAATGGATCGAATTTCATAAAATTTGGTAGGTAAGTCACTTGGGTGAGACCTTGGTGCTGATTCGTTTTTAGTACAACTCGGGATAAAAGAACCTGACTTTTTTGCGAAAAAAAATTGTCTGTATACACTCTAGCTGAAAAACTAATGGACTGAATTTCACAAAATTCGGCAGATAAGTCGGTTGTGGGTTACACTGGTGCTAATTAGATTTTGGTACGATTCGGAAAAAAATAACCTGCTTTTTTTCTGAAATGGCCAGCAAAAATCGTCAAAATCTAAACTAAAAAACTACGTATGCTGAAATATATCCATTAAATGCTTGTTTTATACGTAATTTTTAACGATGAAAAGAATAAGACCAACCCCATTACACAAGAACTAGCCGGTCTCGAAATATTTTAGTTTTTTCGTATTTTCTCTAAGCCACCTTTGAAAATAAGTCCAGTTACCAAATGAGAACGAAAATTGAATTAAAAGTGAATTAAAATTAATTAAAATAAAGAGAACGTGGATATAAGTCTGCAGAGGAAGTCATGTGTTGCCCACATCAGACTTTTTGGATTGATACCCTACTTGACATTGTACTCCCCCCCCCCAGGAGGGGGTAACTTGCTCCACGAGGGGGCTAATGAAATCACGAAACGAACAAAAAAATTGTATCGTGGCAATTATTCACAACAATGATTGAAACTATTAAGTCGTTGTGCTATCTATGTTCATTGTGCCATAAATAACCCTTTTTATGATGCATGTTTATGTCAAATTTTGTCCTATACTGCCATGGTAAGGAAATATAAAATTTCGAATACATTTCGAAGTTTTCGCTTGAATTTCAAAAAAAATTCTATCTAGTTCTAGATTTTTTTAATAACAAAGCCGGATATAAAGTTTCGAGGAAATCCATTAATATATGTGTCCTAGTGTAATGGGGTTGGTCTTATTCTTTTCATCGTTAAAATTACATATAAAACAAGCATATAATGGATATATTTGAGTATACGTAGTTTTTTAGATTAGATTTTGACGATTTTTGCGGGCCATTTCGCCAAAAAAGGCGGGTTCTGTCTTTACGATTTCTATCAAAAACTATTCAGCACCAGGGTCTCACCCAAGTTACTTACCTACCAAATTTTATGGAATTCGGTCCATTAATTTTTGAGTTAGAGTGGATACATACATTGCACAGACAGACACACACACCGATACACACACACACACACAGACGTCGCGCTAAAAATAGTTTTTTCGTATTCTAGAGATCTCGAAACGTGTAGATCCGTCGAAAATTCTGTGATTTTCGGTATGATTCCAATACTTTTCCTATACATTACCATGTATTGCAGAGAAAGTAATAGAATGAATAACAATGTATAGAAGGCAATGAAATTGCAAAATCGTCAGGAGGTGTATACAAAACCTGTCTTCTAATAGTTCTTTTCATTCAACAACCTTGTTACCTTGAACAAGAAGATCAAGGTAATAAGGTTATTACTAAGGTTGCTACCTCTAAGAACTATAAAAAGCAAGAATATTAGAGAGAAAGCAAGATATTTCCTAAAACTAAAAAATAATTTAAGCGTACTATTTACATGTGCATAGACGGTATGTAAAATCTTCAGCACTGTTGCCACACATAAAATTAAAAGACAGTGTTACCAAACATAAAGAATAAATTATGAAACCAGTGTTGTTAATCAAGAAAATACCTTAAACATAATTTACAAGAAAATTAACAAGAATCCGCATTATTTCTGGTTTTTATATTTCTTAGAGGTGTATATAATAAACTTTTTGTTCAAAGTAACAAGGTTATTAAATGAAAAGAAGTATTACAAGGCATGTTTCGTATGCACCTACCTCAAGAGGACTTTACAATTTCATTGCGTTCTATCCATTGTTATCCATTCTTTATTTTTAATTAGCTTTAATTTGTAAGAATTGTTTTTCTGTTTATCCCGACAAATTTTCACTTTACTGACTTGCATTCCATAGAATTTAGACAAGTCCTACCATTGACACTTTCTATCTATCTCCTGGCAAAGTGCACTGTTAGATGATGCAAGTGTAACGAAATGCGTAATAGAAACCATAAGTAGCAGTAAATTAATAATAAGAATGTGGAAAGAATGGGGAATGATTAAATTCTATAATGATTTAACCATAAAAATATACATTTACAATGCTGAGTTACCCTAAACTTTTCACTTTCCCTGCAATACATGGTAATGTATAGGGAAAGTATTGGAATCATGCCGAAAATCGCAATTCGAGTTTTCGACGGATCTACACGTTTCAAGACCTCTAGAATACGAAAAAACTATTTTTAGCGTGACGTCTGTGTGTGTGTGTGTCTGTCTGTGCAATGTATGTATCTACTCTAACTCAAAAACTAATGTATCGAATTTCACAAAATTCGGCAGATAAGTCGCTTGTGGGTTATCCTGGTGCTGATTAGATTTGGGTACGATTTGGAATAAGACCTACCCTATTACACTAGGACTAGCCGTTCTCGAGATATTTTAGTTTTTTCGTATTTTCTTTGCGCCACCTTTGAAAATAAGTCCAATATCAAATGAGAACGACAATTGAATTAAAAGTGAATTAAATTTAATTAAAATAAAGAGAACGTGGATATAAGTCTGCAGGAGAAGTCCTGTGCTGCCCACATCAGATTTTTTACTATACTATTAACCGGGGCGCGGTAGCCCATTGGTTAGCGCGCTGGAGTTGCACTCGGTAGGCTCGGGTTCGATTCCAGCCGCTGCCAAAACTGCCGCCGTGTTCACGCGGAGTACGATCACGTTAAACATGTGGGTCCGTAAGTCCTTCCGAGAAGTTGGTGGTAGGGGAAGGAGGGTACGGTCCCTGTGGATGCCTCCCCCACTGGGTTCCGGTCTAAATTGGGTGGCACTTCCCGGCAGTCCAAACAGTTACCTTACACCTTTCTGGTAGGTCGGACGGTCTGGGTCTCAACAATAACAACTATATTATTAACCTAATATAATGGATAAAAGTATGATTTACTAGTTTGAAGTGGTCGTTATCCCTTCTTATACTTTAGAATGGTTTTACTTTTTACACATTTTAAGAATAGCAACATGAACATTACTCTTTAAGATTGGTAACACCTTCTTTGCACATCATGCTGGGTTAGTTTAAGTGACTGAACGTGTAAGTCAACCCTTTTTAGTGTTTCAATTTTCTCAATCTATTTCAATTTATAGCACATTGAGGTGTCTAATGGTTTATAGGAACAGGCCGTTAAATGAAATATACTAATATGAAGCTGATGTACAGTAGTCACCTCCTGAAGATTTTACTATTACATCACCTTCAGTCCCTTGATCGTCATTCCACTTCTCTTTAAGATATTTGTTTTAAATTAATAGGGTAGTTTGCTGGTTTTTCATGTTTTTGACTGGCATTCTATTGCGTTTTTACTTTCCCTGCAATACGTGGTAATGTATAGGGAAAGTATTGGAATCATGCCGAAAATCGCAACACGAGTTTTTGACGGATCTACAAGTTTCGAGACCTCTAGAATACGGAAAAACTATTTTTAGCGTGACGTCTGTGTGTGTGCTAAGGCTCCTCTATATACGAGCTGACTCATCAAGCATATTGAAGCCCACCATAGCTGGAAGCGCAACCTATTAGCATTAGCTCTATTCGTATTTTCACTTTAGGAAGTATAATTGAAACAATTATGGCCGGTTGTTCTGCACCGAACTGCTTTAATCATTCTAGAAAGGGTTTTGGGCTATTTCGATTTCCTAGAAACGAAGAAAGAAGAAAACAATGACTAATAAATAATTCGATACCCGGTACTGGAGCATACTTGTTCGAGTTAAGTTCTACAATATTCTAATTGAAACTTCTTTTTTCATATAAAGTATTTATTTTAAACACTTATTTTATAATTTCTGTAGCTGTAGTATGGAACCCCATGGGCTTCAATATGCTTGATAAGTCAGCCTGTAGTAGAGGAGCTCTAGTGTGTGCCTGTGTGTCTGTGCAATGTATGTATCCACTCTAACTCAAAAACTAATGGATCAAATTTCATAAGATTTGGTAAGTCACTTGGGTATGACCCTGGTGCTGATTAGTTTTTGGTACGATTCGTAGAAAGAGAAACCGCCTTTTTTTTGCGAAATGGCCGTAAAAATTTCATGTATATCCACCCTAGCTAAAATACTAATTGACCAAATTTCACAAAATTGGGTAGATACGTTACTTATAGGATACTATAGTGCTGATTAGATTTTGGTATTATTCGGAATAGAACAACCAGCCTTTTTTTTTACGAAATGGCCCGCAAAAATCGCTAATATCTAAAAAAAGACTACGTATGTTCAAATGTATCAATTAAATGCATGTTTTATACGTAATTTTTGACGAGGAAAAGAATAAGAGCAACTCAATTACTCTAGGACTATCCGTTCTAGAGATATTTTAGATTTTTTGCGTTTTTGTTATGCCGCCTTTGGAAAATGTTCAATTACCAAATAAAAGCAGAAATTAAATTACAAATGAAACTTTTGTGTTTTTTTGTACAATTAAACTCAATTTAATGAGTTTTTAAAGAAATATAGAAAAAATGAATTTGCGTATGCAGGGAAAGTCAGGTGCTGCCCACATCAGATTTTTTTTTAAGATATTTGTTTTAAATTAATAGGGTAGTTTCCAGGTTTTTCATGTTTTTGACTGGCATTCTATTGAGTTTTTCTGGTTGGTATTTGAATTATTTTGCTTGTTATTGAGGCTTTACTATTTCTCTTCCATTATTCTACTTTAATTCATCTTTATTAAAAATTCCATCTTATTTATATTCTGCACTAGCTAAACTAATAGATGTAATTTTAATTCCACCTTGCACAATTTTTTAATACAATATAGCTACGCCTTATCCTCTGGAATCATGGGTATACTTTCAGGTTACAAGGATGTGCCCAAACCTCTGGATTACTAACGCTTTTATTAAAAATCTGATGTGGGCAGCACATGACTTTCCTTATATAATGCAATGAATTTACTACTTTTACAGTATAAAAAAATGTTATTCTTATATTTTTTCCAAGATATTGAATTTTCTTCAATTAGGCGTCATTTTCATTGATTTAGCGTCATTTTTATCCATTTGGCGAGATTTTCGTTAATTTGGCAACATTTAAAAATGTCGCGAAGTTCGTCGCCAAAATCTCGCCAAGTGTTGTGGACTGAGAAATAAGTTATTCTTACAGCAGATAAATGACTATTGGCGTTCAAATACCAAAGTATTACTCAAAGTATCTTTTCTCATGAATGGAACGAGTTAGATTCACGAGAATGATGTCACCAAATTTATTGCATGATATTACATATGAAAAGTGAACAGGTTTCTTAACAGTTAATATATTTTTTTAATTTATTGGATTTTTCGATAAATTTATTTGAAAAATGCGCAATATCTCGAGAATGGTTCATGTTAGCGTTTTAAAGTTTATGTCAACCGTTCTCTAAGGAAAAATTACATAAGAAATGTCTATTTGCGTAACTTCATTAAAGGTTTTGATTTTTTGATGTTTTTTTCAAAATTTCACTCGAAAATTTAGGGGGTTCTGAACATACGATTGTGTTTTAAGACAATATGCTTCAAGTATTTACGGATTGTGATTTTTGCACCAAATTTCATTCGAATCGCTCCATTCGTTCGTGAGATATCGTCTCCACAGACTCACTGACACACACACAGACATCACTTCAAAAATGTTCGATTCGTGATCAGGGATGCTTGAAACGCGAAACTCCCGTCGAAAACTCGAATTCGAATTTTGGACCCCGTCACAATACTTTCCTTATACATTATGTATATAAGGAAAGTAAAAGAACTAATAAGAATAAAATGTATCGTATAAGCAGTTTACGAAAAAGATAAATAATTTGTTAAATATTTTCATATAGCATTTCTCTTATATAAACACATATTGGATCTGCGTTTCTGTTTGTATACTGAAAATATTACAAAAGGTATGTAGGCGGCCCAACACACACACACACATATATATATATATAACAAGAGAGAGAGGGTCAACATTTTTATATAAGTGAAAATGAGAAAATTAAATTTTAAAATAAGTTTGAGTCGACCGTTTTCCTTCCATTTGTGTTCTAATAAACGAATTCGTGACGTTATAATTTTCGATCTACTTCGAATTATTATTATTATTATTATTATTACCCACGTCGTCTAGCTCACCCAGAAGGTCACTTCCAATTATTCAAAAGTTCGAATATTCCGCTTTCGAATTTCCTGTTCGAGATCAGGATACTAAAGAGAAAAAAAATATACTCGCTGTAGAATACATAAAAGTAAAATAAATAAATAAATGACTGAAAAAAAGTGCGTAAAATTTTTTCGTTCCGAATCACTCACCGCAAAAGAAAAACATTCCCACCTCCATCAGCTGTTATCATGAAGCTGGTTAAAATAAATCATCTCATGGAACTTGCCAATAAAGCGCTCATAAAAGAAATCTAGCAACCCCTGCCAGGTAGATGATAGAAAGATTCGCAATTGGCTGAATCAGCGGCTACCGTATCGCCCCCTGTCAGCGGAACGCTCCAAGTTGGTCAGCATTGATTGCTCCGATGCGGGATCTTATTAATACTGGATTAGCAGAGAGCAGAAATTCCGCGCGTGTGCTTTTGAACAAAAACGTTCGGTGTATAACATTCCAATCGAGAGTACGGAAGACAAAATGAGATTATAGTATTAAATGAAAACATTTTAAAGGTTAAATAATTGCTCGTGATTAAAAATGAATTTGTTCTTCAAAGATTTTGATTAAAATATTTATTTTACTTCCACTGAAACAGATTAATAAAAATTTCTATTTATGCCATACAAAATTATCTGTACGGGAAAATCTTAAGAATAAGACCTCCTGGTCCCGTTCGCAGACCAATTCTCAAAAAACAAAGTTTGGTAAATATACACCCAAATAAAGGCACCAAAGTGAAAGTAAAAGTTACACCCCTGCCATTTTTATTCTGTTGCAACAAACACAATGGAAAATATATGAATTTGAAAAATTCTTGCCTCAATAAAACGTGTGACTTAAGAAATTGAAAATATCAATAATTCCCACAGTCTTATATCTTCTATCAATCGGGATCATTCAATCTATAATTTAAATTGGATATATTGATTGAAAATCGTCTGCTGTATAAACACATTAGAATTATTTCCGTTGCTAAGCAACATGATATCATTTTTTCTTTTTCAAATAAAGTTTCATAAAATAATTGTCATAATGCTATTTCTATGGAAGCATTTTATATTAACATATCCATAATCCACTGCCGTAGCCACAGACAAAATTCAAGAGGGACTGAAGTGAAATTCAAAGGGATTTCAATAGTCTTGAAGAAGGGGCTCAACAAAAACACAATTAATCATTAGCATTTATAAATCATAATAGTTACTATTATAGTATATTTCAATCCATATAAATTATTAACAAATAATTGCATATTTATAGTGGTCTAAGAGTTGATTATTAATATACATATAGCTACTATACATCAGTATTAATATATAATAATTACCATTGATTTTAATATCAGCATTAACTGGTAGTAGAGCTGTTAATAAATCAAAGTAAATTTCTGAAAGTTAATACAAGATAATGCTTAATATTAAATCGTAACTACTTATCAGTTGATTTTGACTCTATAATGTACAACAGTGAACCCTGCAATAATACAAAAGTATCCTAAATACTATTGTCATAATTTTTTGTTTATATATTTTTAAATAAAATATGTGAATAAATTAATGATCAATATAATATGCAGCTAAATTAAAAAATCTTTAAATCGAAGTAATTTATAAAACAAAAGTCGCAAAAAGAAATTTTTTACGCAACATTTGGATGACAATTTAAGGTGAGATATCACTACTAAAAATTTAATATTTTATCAGAAGGAGGGCTTAACCCCATATGGACCCTGCTTGGCTAAGACCCTGCCATAGCCTCCTGATCCTAAAAAATTAAAACATTGACGGCGTTACCAGCAGTGTAGTAAAGGATAACCACACCAAATGTCGGTGGTGGTGGTGGTGGTGGTGGTGGGGGGGTTATTAATCCGTTTAAAACTGTGAATTTGTATACGTAACAGACAGACCATTTTATAACGGGTACAGTACACTTTGCAATAGCTTTGAAGCCAACAGGAGAAATATCTTCCAAACAAACTACGCATCAATTGGAATTTTAATGACCAGAAAATATTTTACGCAACTTTGTTCATAGATTCAAAGAAAATATCTGAATTATAAGTCTCTACACTGTAAAGCATTTGCAAGCATATTACTGAAAGTTGCAGGAGAATCAGATATATAAATAACGCTTCGGCACAAGATAATTGGCTGGATATTAAAGAAATGAATATATAATGAATAAATGAATAAATGATACGTAACAGACAGATCATTTTGTAACGGATACACTTTGTAATAGCTTTGAAGCCAACAGATGGAGAAATATCTTCCAAACAAACTACGCATCAATTGGAATTTTAATGACCAGAAAATATTTTACGCAACTTTGTTCATAGATTCAAAGAAAAGATCTGAATTATAAGTCTCTACACTGTAAAGCATTTGCAAGCATATTACTGAAAGTTGCAGGAGAATCAGATATATAAATAACGCTTCGGCACAAGATAATTGGCTGGATATTAAAGAAATGAATATATAATGAATAAATGAATAAATGATACGTAACAGACAGATCATTTTGTAACGGATACACTTTGTAATAGCTTTGAAGCCAACAGATGGAGAAATATCTTCCAAACAAACTACGCATCAATTGGAATTTTAATGACCAGAAAATATTTTACGCAACTTTGTTCATAGATTCAAAGAAAAGATCTGAATTATAAGTCTCTACACTGTAAAGCATTTGCAAGCATATTACTGAAAGTTTCAGGAGAATCAGATATATAAATAACGCTTCCGCACAAGATAACTGGCTGGATATTAAAGAAATGAATAAATGATACGTAACAGACAGATCATTTTATAACGGATACACTTTGTAATAGCTTTGAAGCCAACAGATGGAGAAATATCTTCCAAACAAACTACGCATCAATTGGAATTTTAATGACCAGAAAATATTTTAAGCAACTTTGTTCATAGATTCAAAGAAAAGATCTGAATTATAAGTCTCTACACTGTAAAGCATTTGCAAGCATATTACTGAAAGTTGCAGGAGAATCAGATATATAAATAACGCTTCGGCACAAGATAACTGGCTGGATATTAAAGAAATGAATAAATGATACGTAACAGACAGATCATTTTATAACGGATACACTTTGTAATGCTTTGAAGCCAACAGATGGAGAAATATCTTCCAAACAAACTACGCATCAATTGGAATTTTAATGACCAGAAAATATTTTACGCAACTTTGTTCATAGATTCAAAGAAAAGATCTGAATTATAAGTCTCTACACTGTAAAGCATTTGCAAGCATATTACTGAAAGTTTCAGGAGAATCAGATATATAAATAACGCTTCGGCAGACGATAACTGGCTGGATATTAAAGAAATGAATATATAATGAATAAATAAATAAATGATACGTAACAGACAGACCATTTTATAACGGGTACACTTTGTAATAGCTTTGAAGCCAACAGATGGAAATAATATCTTCCAAACAAACTACGCATCAATTGGAATTTTAATGACCAGAAAATATTTTACGCAACTTTGTTTATAGATTCAAAGAAAGGATCTGAGTTATAAGTTTCTACACTGTAAAGCATTTGCAAGCATATTACTGAAAGTTTCAGGAGAATCAGATATATAAATAACGCTTCGGCACAAGATAATTGGCTGGATATTAAAGAAATGAATATATAATGAATAAATGAATAAATGATACGTAACAGACAGATCATTTTGTAACGGATACACTTTGTAATAGCTTTGAAGCCAACAGATGGAGAAATATCTTCCAAACAAACTACGCATCAATTGGAATTTTAATGACCAGAAAATATTTTACGCAACTTTGTTCATAGATTCAAAGAAAAGATCTGAATTATAAGTCTCTACACTGTAAAGCATTTGCAAGCATATTACTGAAAGTTGCAGGAGAATCAGATATATAAATAACGCTTCGGCACAAGATAATTGGCTGGATATTAAAGAAATGAATATATAATGAATAAATGAATAAATGATACGTAACAGACAGATCATTTTGTAACGGATACACTTTGTAATAGCTTTGAAGCCAACAGATGGAGAAATATCTTCCAAACAAACTACGCATCAATTGGAATTTTAATGACCAGAAAATATTTTACGCAACTTTGTTCATAGATTCAAAGAAAAGATCTGAATTATAAGTCTCTACACTGTAAAGCATTTGCAAGCATATTACTGAAAGTTGCAGGAGAATCAGATATATAAATAACGCTTCGGCACAAGATAATTGGCTGGATATTAAAGAAATGAATATATAATGAATAAATGAATAAATGATACGTAACAGACAGATCATTTTGTAACGGATACACTTTGTAATAGCTTTGAAGCCAACAGATGGAGAAATATCTTCCAAACAAACTACGCATCAATTGGAATTTTAATGACCAGAAAATATTTTAAGCAACTTTGTTCATAGATTCAAAGAAAAGATCTGAATTATAAGTCTCTACACTGTAAAGCATTTGCAAGCATATTACTGAAAGTTTCAGGAGAATCAGATATATAAATAACGCTTCCGCACAAGATAACTGGCTGGATATTAAAGAAATGAATAAATGATACGTAACAGACAGATCATTTTATAACGGATACACTTTGTAATAGCTTTGAAGCCAACAGATGGAGAAATATCTTCCAAACAAACTACGCATCAATTGGAATTTTAATGACCAGAAAATATTTTAAGCAACTTTGTTCATAGATTCAAAGAAAAGATCTGAATTATAAGTCTCTACACTGTAAAGCATTTGCAAGCATATTACTGAAAGTTTCAGGAGAATCAGATATATAAATAACGCTTCCGCACAAGATAACTGGCTGGATATTAAAGAAATGAATAAATGATACGTAACAGACAGATCATTTTATAACGGATACACTTTGTAATAGCTTTGAAGCCAACAGATGGAGAAATATCTTCCAAACAAACTACGCATCAATTGGAATTTTAATGACCAGAAAATATTTTAAGCAACTTTGTTCATAGATTCAAAGAAAAGATCTGAATTATAAGTCTCTACACTGTAAAGCATTTGCAAGCATATTACTGAAAGTTTCAGGAGAATCAGATATATAAATAACGCTTCCGCACAAGATAACTGGCTGGATATTAAAGAAATGAATAAATGATACGTAACAGACAGATCATTTTATAACGGATACACTTTGTAATAGCTTTGAAGCCAACAGATGGAGAAATATCTTCCAAACAAACTACGCATCAATTGGAATTTTAATGACCAGAAAATATTTTAAGCAACTTTGTTCATAGATTCAAAGAAAAGATCTGAATTATAAGTCTCTACACTGTAAAGCATTTGCAAGCATATTACTGAAAGTTGCAGGAGAATCAGATATATAAATAACGCTTCCGCACAAGATAACTGGCTGGATATTAAAGAAATGAATAAATGATACGTAACAGACAGATCATTTTATAACGGATACACTTTGTAATAGCTTTGAAGCCAACAGATGGAGAAATATCTTCCAAACAAACTACGCATCAATTGGAATTTTAATGACCAGAAAATATTTTAAGCAACTTTGTTCATAGATTCAAAGAAAAGATCTGAATTATAAGTCTCTACACTGTAAAGCATTTGCAAGCATATTACTGAAAGTTGCAGGAGAATCAGATATATAAATAACGCTTCCGCACAAGATAACTGGCTGGATATTAAAGAAATGAATAAATGATACGTAACAGACAGATCATTTTATAACGGATACACTTTGTAATAGCTTTGAAGCCAACAGATGGAGAAATATCTTCCAAACAAACTACGCATCAATTGGAATTTTAATGACCAGAAAATATTTTAAGCAACTTTGTTCATAGATTCAAAGAAAAGATCTGAATTATAAGTCTCTACACTGTAAAGCATTTGCAAGCATATTACTGAAAGTTTCAGGAGAATCAGATATATAAATAACGCTTCCGCACAAGATAACTGGCTGGATATTAAAGAAATGAATAAATGATACGTAACAGACAGATCATTTTATAACGGATACACTTTGTAATAGCTTTGAAGCCAACAGATGGAGAAATATCTTCCAAACAAACTACGCATCAATTGGAATTTTAATGACCAGAAAATATTTTAAGCAACTTTGTTCATAGATTCAAAGAAAAGATCTGAATTATAAGTCTCTACACTGTAAAGCATTTGCAAGCATATTACTGAAAGTTGCAGGAGAATCAGATATATAAATAACGCTTCGGCACAAGATAACTGGCTGGATATTAAAGAAATGAATAAATGATACGTAACAGACAGATCATTTTATAACGGATACACTTTGTAATGCTTTGAAGCCAACAGATGGAGAAATATCTTCCAAACAAACTACGCATCAATTGGAATTTTAATGACCAGAAAATATTTTACGCAACTTTGTTCATAGATTCAAAGAAAAGATCTGAATTATAAGTCTCTACACTGTAAAGCATTTGCAAGCATATTACTGAAAGTTTCAGGAGAATCAGATATATAAATAACGCTTCGGCAGACGATAACTGGCTGGATATTAAAGAAATGAATATATAATGAATAAATAAATAAATGATACGTAACAGACAGACCATTTTATAACGGGTACACTTTGTAATAGCTTTGAAGCCAACAGATGGAAATAATATCTTCCAAACAAACTACGCATCAATTGGAATTTTAATGACCAGAAAATATTTTACGCAACTTTGTTTATAGATTCAAAGAAAGGATCTGAGTTATAAGTTTCTACACTGTAAAGCATTTGCAAGCATGTTACTGAAAGTTTCAGGGGAATCAGATATATAAATAACGCTTGGCAGACGATAGCTAACTGGATATTAAAGAAATGAAGCTGGAATTTTCATGAACGCCTGTAATTGCGGCCTTTCTTATCAGTTTGCCGAAATTATCAACAAAAAAGCTGAAAAAAGTAAGAAAAGACTGTTTTACAACAGTGTAATCGATTTTCTCATACATTCATCACTCATTTAATTCCACTGGTATAACAATCAATAATAATTAGAGTGAAAAAAAAAGATACTTTTGCAGATCAAGTATACTCAAGTAATTCTTTCAAAATATTTGTAAAAAAAATCTTTAAAAGTTTTTTAGTTTGACAACAAATTCATAACGCTGATAAATTGGATGCATTTGGATTATCTGTGTTAGTATAAATTATTTTAAAACATCGGTAGAGTAATTTGAATTATTACGTCCCCCATAAATTACTTTTATGGTTATGGAAATTGCCATTGCTTTCCATTAGAAATTTTGCTATGAAAATATTACAAATCGAATCAATCAAGTCATAATTATGGGAATTACTAAACATTCTAACAAATTCTAGTGTGCATAATTTAAAAGTGATAGGTGCATTCGTTCGGAGTTATCGTGTTCAACCCCCCCCCCCCCCCACACACACACACACACTAAAACAGACAGACTTTACATATTTTCAAAAACGTTCGAAATGGAATGTACGACAGGATGGTTGGGAGGTCCTAAGACAAGATTATCCGTCAAAGCAAAGAGTTTGAAATAAGTATTTAAAAATATATATTTAAGCATTTTTCTGCTGATATTTTTCCGTGATAAAATAAAAATTACTCCTATTACGCAAGTATAAACCGTATTCCAGGCATTTATTTTCCTTTCCTATAGAATTTTTAAGGTTGCGTCATTTAGGAATGTGCCAAGTCGCGAAAAAAAAAAATTATCTTTTCAAAAACTGTGAATTTCAAGTAATTCTAAATAAATATTAATTTTATTAGTTTCCTTACAATACATGGTAATGTATAGCGAAACTATTGGAATAGGTCGAAAATCGAACTCGAGTTTCGACGGTTCTACACGTTTCGGGTATTCTGGAATACGAATCCACTATTTTTAGCGTACGTCTTTATGTGTGTATGCAATGTATATATCCACTCTCGATTAAAAACTATTTGACGAAATTTGACAATATTTAGTAGGCACATAGCTCATTTCAATTTTCGCTTTTATTGGGTAACTGCACGTATATTCAAAGGCGGCGTAGCAAAATTGCCAGAAAACAAAAATATCTTGAGAACGGCTAATGTTAGAGTAATGGGTTTGGTCTTATTATATATGTCGTCAAAAATTAAGTGTAAAATAAGTATTTAATGGATACATTTGAGCATACGTAGTCTTTTATTACTTTCCTTATATACGTATAATGTATAAGGAAAGTATTGTGATGGGGCCGAAAGAATTTTCGACGGAAGAGCACGTTTCAAGCAAATCAGACGTTTTTGAAATGATGTCTCTCTCTGTGTGTGTATGAAAGTATATGTGTGTGTGTGTATGTGTGTGTTAGTGAGTCTGTGGAGACGATAACTGACGAACGAATGGAGCAATTCGAACAAAATTTGGTACAAAATGTACAATTCATGAACACCGGAAACCTAATGTTTTGAAACACAATCGAAAGCTCAGAACCCCTCCCCCCCTTAATTTTCGAGATAAATTTTGAAAAAATCATCAAAACTTCAAAATCTTTAATAAAGTTATGCAAATAGACATTTCTTATGTAATTTTTCCTTAGAAAACGATTGACATAAACTTTAGAACGCTAGCATAAACCGTTCTCGAGATACTGCACATTTTCAAATGAATTTACCAAAAATCCCATAAATTAAAAAAAAAAAAGTTAACTATTGTGAAATATGTTCACATTTCATATGTAAAATCATGCGATAAATTTGGTGACATCATTCTCGTGGATCTAGCTGGTTCCATTCATGAGAAAAAATACTTCGAGCAATACTTTTTTATTTGAACGCCAATAGTCGTTTATCTGATAAAAGAATAACTTATTTCTCCGTCCGTAACACTTGACAAGATTTTGGCGAGGAATTTGGCGGAATGCCGCCCACTTGACGATTTTTTTAAATGTTGCAAAAGCAACGAAAATTTTGCCAAACGGATAAAAATGACCCTAAATCAATGAAAATAACGACTAATTGACGAAAATTCAATATCTTGGGAAGAATATAAGTATCTACTATAAGAATAATCTATTTTTACTTTCCTTATATACATAATGTATAACGAAAGTATTGTGACGGGGTCGAAAATTCGAATTCGAGTTTTCGATGGGAGAGCACGTTTCAAGCATCCCTGATCACGAATCAAACATTTTAAAAGTGATGTCTGTGTGTGTGTGTGTGTGAAAGTGTGTGTGTGTCAGTGAGTCTGTGGAGACGATAACTGACGAACGAATGGACCGATTCGAACGAAATTTGGCACAAAAATCACAATCCGTAAACACTGGAAGCCTATTGTTTTTAAACGTAATCGAATGTTCAGAACCCCCCTAAATTTTCGAGTGAAATTTTGAAAAAATCGTCAAAAATCAAAATCGAATAAAGTTACACAAATAGACATTTCTTATGTAATTTTTCATTTGAAAACGATTAACATAAATTTTAGAACGCTAACATGAACCGTTCTCGAGATATTGCACATTTTTGAAAAAAAATATCAAAAAGTCATATAAAATAAAAAAAAATATATTTCCTATTGAGAAACATGTTCACTTTTCATATGTAATACCGTGCGATAAATTTGGTGACATCATTCTCGTATAGATCTAGCTCGTTCCATTCATGAGAAAAGATACTTCGAGTAAGAACGCCAATAGTCATTTATCTGCTATAAAAATAACTTATTTCTCCGTCAGTAAAGCTTGGCGAGAATTTGGCGGAATGTCGCCAACTTGGCGACTTTTTGAAATGTTGTCAAATAACGAAAATCTCGCCAAATGGATTAAAATGAAGCTAAATCAATGAAAATGACGACTAATTGTCGAAAATTCTATATCTTGGAAAGAATATAAGTATCTACTATAAGAAAAACCTATTTTTTTTTTACTGTAAAAGTAGTAAATTCATTGCATTATATAAGGAAAGTCATGTGTTGCCCACATCAGATTTTTTTTTACTGTAAAAGTAGTAAATTCATTGCATTCTATAAGGAAAGTCATGTGTTGCCCACATCAGATTTTTTAAAAATTTTAATGATTTTTGTTGGCCATTTTGCAAAAAATGCAGGCTATGTTTCCCCAAATCATATATCAAAATCTAATCAGCACCAGGGTAACTTACATATTTACTAAATTTTGTGAAATTTGGTCAATTATTTTGTCAGCTAGAGTGCTAGAGATACAATTTAGCAGGCCATTTCGCAGAAAAAGGCAGGTTCTTTTTTCCGAATTAAAAATCTAATCAGCACCAGGGTATCTCACAAGTAACTTATCTATACCCAATTTTATGAAATTTGGTCCATTAGTTTTTGTGATTTTCGTCACGATTCCAATAGTTTTCCTATACATTACCGCGTATTGCATGGAAAGTAAAAATCATACAAGAAATTCTTCCGGTTCGGACTGCTTCGAGTGAGCAAATATTAAACAACCATCTTAGAGTCATGATAAGTTATTTTAATACATATAAACGATAAATGATAAAAAAATAATTGAGTCTTAAAGAAGAGGCATGAGCTGCGCACAACAGAACATTTAAGTAATGTGTCGGGAACAGATGTCTCATTAAAAAATTATTAAGTTATTAAACGAAAATCTGATGTGGGCAGTACATAACTTTCCCTGCAGACTCATATTCACGTTCACTTTATTTCTTTAATAATTCATTATATTGAGTTTAATGGCACAAAATAACACCCATAATTATTTAAAATGACACTGAATTTGCATTTTTATTTTCCCTGCAATACATGGTAATGTATAGGGAAAGTATTGGAATCATGTCGAAAATCGCAACTCGAGTTTTCGACGGATCTACACGTTTCGAGACCTCTAGAATACGAAAAAACTATTTTTAGCGTGAAGTCTGTGTGTGTGTCTGTGTGTCTATCTGTCTGTCTGTGCAGATATTGTATCCACTCTAATTAAAAAACTAATGGACCGAATTTCACAAAATTTAGTAGGTAAGTCACTTGTAGGCGAGTCTGGTGCTGATTGGTTTTGGGTAGGATTCGGGATAAAAGAACCGGCCTTTTTTTGCGAAATGGCCCGCAAAAGTTTGTATCCACTGTAACTGAAAAACTAATAGACGGAATTTCACAAAATTCAGTAGATGAGCCACTAATGGGTCACCCTGGTGCTGATTAGATTTTGGTATGATTCGGAAAAAAATAACCCGCCTTTTTTTGCAAAATGGCCCGCAAAAATCGTCAAAATCTAAACTAAAGAACTACGTAAGCTCAAATATATCCATAAAATGCTTGTTTAATACGTAATTTTTAACGAAGAAAAGAATAAGAACAACCCCAATACACTAGGACTAGCCGTTCTCGAGATATTTTAGTTTTTCCTATTTTCTCTACGCCACCTTTGAAAATAAGTCCGGTTACCGAATGAGAAAGAAAATTGAATTAAAAGTGAAATAAATTTAATTAAAATAAAGAGAATGTGGATATAAGTCTGCAGGGAAGTCATGTGCTGCCCACATCAGATTTTTAATTCAATTTTCGTTCTCATTTGGTGACTGGACATATTTTCAAAAGTGGAGTAGCGAAATTGCGAAAAACTGAAATATCTCAAGGGCTCGTCCTAGTGTAATGGGGTTGGTCCTATTCTATTTATCGTTAAAAATGGCGTACAAAACAAGCATTTAATGGATATATTTCAGCATACGTAGTTTTTAATTTAGATTTTGGCGATTTTTGCGGGCCGTTTCGCAAAAAAAGGCAGGTTATTTTTTTCCGAATCGTACCAAAATCTAATCAGCACAAGTGACTTATATGCCAAATTTTGTAAAATTTGATTTATTAATTTTTCAGCCAGAGTGGATACAGACAATTTTTGCGGGCCATTTCGCAAAAAAGGCGGGTTCTTTTATCTCGAATAGCACCCAAAACTAATCAGTACCAGGGTCACACACAAGTGACTTACCTACTAAATTTTATGAAATTTGGTCCATTAGTTTTTGAGTTAAAATGGATACATACATTGCACAGACAGACACACAGACAGACAGACAGGCATACAGACAGACAGACAAACAGACAGAAACACACACACAGACGTCACGCTAAAAATAATGTTTTCGTATTCTAGATATTCCAAAACGTGTAGATCCGTCGAAAACTCGAGTTGTGATTTTCGGCACGATTCCAATACTTTCCCTATACATTACCATGTATTGCAGGGAAAGTAATAAAAAATAATTGAGTCTTTAAGAAGAAGCCTGCCCACAACAGAATATTTATGTAATGTACCGGGAACAGATTTCTCATTAAGATAAACAAATTAAAACCAAGAGAATGCTGAACCGCCATTGTTCCTCGTCTTCGCACCAAAATATCAACTTCCGCACCTGTGCCCAGTCTCTGTTTTAATTTGATTTACAACTTTTTCTCAGCAGCTAAACTCCACGTTTTGGAAGAGCGCCATTTTCAGTGCATGTGCCCCCAACAAACTAAGAAATGTTTCGTCTATCATTTGAAATGCATAGATTTATTTGCAGGCTCTTTGTGTTTGTTAACACTTTACAACAAAGTTTAAAAGTGTTTATGACTTTGTTCATTCTGTCTGTCTGTCTGTCTGTCTGTCTGTCCGTTAGCACGATAACTGCCGTAAAAATGACTTAATCAAAATGAAATTTTAGTATGTTGTTCAGACGGTCTGTAGGACCTATGGGATTATAAATGAATAATATCACCCAATTAGTTTTGGATTGAACCCGGGTTGAAACAATGAAATACATTGAGCCCTATGGGACCTAATTTTTCAAACATTTTTTAAGCGGATTTAAAATTCACAAATTGCTTCGAAAATTTTAGGTAATATTCAAATTGTTTCATAAAATATATAAAAAAAATTCAGCGAAATATATTCAGTGGTTTTTTAAATAAAAATTAAAATAATAATAACACCTCTTATATGAAGCGATCACGTGACCATGATATGAAAAGATCACGTGATCCACTTCAAAATGATATATGGCATCCATCTTGTCTCAAAATCGTGATTTTTAAAGTTCTTTTTAATTCATATTGAGTGTTGTATCCGTCCTAAAACCACTCTATTTTTGCTTAAATTCTGTGCATCTACATACTGAAACAGCACAATTACAATATATTTGAGTTTAAATGCTCATCCAAATTTGATTATTTCTACAACGAAGCCTATTTTTCACCTATGTAAAATGTAAACAGCAAAATATATAGAATGAGTTGTATTAGATTTGCTGTATTTCTTTAACACAAAATCATTTAGTTCATGGAGTCTGCGTAGCTGATATGAATGCAATATTCATTGATTTTACAAAGAGAAGGACGATTTTTTTCGATGAAGTTTTACGCATAGAGTTTAATTACTTGTAGCTCCATGGTCTTTATTTTTAAATAAAATAAATTATTATAGTATTGGGATGAATGACATGAATGGGAAATTATTTACGAATGAAATGCTGCTTTTATAGAGAGAGCCAGGCGTGTTATTTTTTCTATGACGTCATTTGAATGAATTTTAGTTGTTTTCGATGAAGTTTTCAAATATAATAAATTATTGTAGTATTATGATAATTCTAAAATTATTACCGAGGAATGTATCACATTTTAGAGATATTTAAACCAGGCAATTTATATTTCAATACCGTCATTTGAATGAAGTTCATTTTTTACGATGAAGGTTTAAGTTTTTAAATATAATAAATCAATGTAGTATTGTGATAAGTTTTAAAATATTACCGAGGAATGTATTGCATTTTCGACTTTTTTAAATAAAATTGCATTGAAGTTGGAAAGTGTTTCATAATCAATGCTTTAAGCATGATTGATCTTTCTTGTTTTTCCTACTAAAGTAGAAGCCGCGTACAACGAGCCCGCATTTAGCGAAATGTGTAATTTGCTCGCGTGAAATTTTAAATTTTAAATTCACACTTTTAAAGTGTGAAATCTTCAGTTCCTCGGATTTAACGAGACGAACTATAGCAAAACTCAATCTAATATAAATAATGTGATGTGGATAGCACATGACTTTCCTTACAAACTCAAAACGATATTTCGGATAGTAATAAATAAAAATCTGATGTGAGCAGCACATGACTTTCCCTGCAGACTTATATTAACGTTTTCTTCATTTTAATTAAATTTATTTCACTTTTAATTCAATTTTCGTTCTCATTCGGTAACCGGGCTTATTTACAAAGGTGGCGTAGGGAAAGTAAGAAAAACTAAAATATCTCGAGAACGGCTAGTCCTAGTGCAATGGGGTTGGTCTTATTCTTTTCGTCGTTAAAAATTACGTATTAAATCAGCATTTACAGGATATATTTGAGTACATCCAGTTCTTTAGTTTAGATTTGGACGATTTTTGCGGGCCATTTTGCAAAAAAAGGCAGGTCATTTTTTTCCGAATCGTACGAAAATCTAATCAGCACCAGGGTATCCCACATGTGACTCATTTACCGAATTTTGTGAAATTCGGTCCATTAGTTTTTCAGTTAGAGTGGGTACAAGCTTTTGAGGGCATTTCGCAAAAAAAGGCGGGTTCTATTATCCCGAATCGTACCCAAAACTAATCAGCACCAGACTCTCTCACAAGTAACTTACCTACCAAATTCTATGAAATTCGGTCCATTAGTTTTTTAGTTAGAGTGGATACAAAATCTGCACAGACAGACAGACAGACACACAGACACACAGTCACACACACAGACGTCACACTAAAAACAGTTTTTTCGTTTTCTAGAGGTCTCGAAACGTGTAGATCCGTCGAAAACTCGAGTTGCGATTTTCGACATGATTCCGATACTTTCCCTATGCATTACCATGTATTGCAGGGAAAATAAAAATCTGATGTGGACAGCACATGACTTTCCCTCCAGACTTATATCCACGTTCTCTTTATTTTAATTAAATTTAATTCACTTTTAATTCAATTTTCGTTCTCATTTGATAACTGGACGTATTTTCAAAGGTGGCGCGGAGAAAATATGAAAGAACTTGAATATCTCGAGAACGGCTAGTCCTAGTGTAATGGGGTTGGTCTTATTTTTCTCTTCGTTAAAAATTACGTATTTAACGAGCATTTAATGGATATATTTGAGCATACGTAGTTCTTTATTCTAAATTTTGGCGATTTTTGCGGGCCATTTTGCAAAAAAAGGCAGGTTATTTTTTGTCGAATCGTACCAAAATCTAATTAGCACCAGAGTGACCCACAAGCGACTTATCTACCCAATTTTGTGAAATTCGGTCCATTAGATTTTTAGCTAGAGTGGATACAAGCTTTTGGGGACCATTTCGCAAAAAAAGGCGGGTTCTTTTATCCCGAATCGTACCCAAAACTAATCAGCACCAGATTCGCCCACAAGTGATATACCTACCAAATTTTATGAAATTCGGTCAATTAGTTTTTTAGTTAGAGTGGATACAAAATCTGCACAGACAGACAGACAGACACACAGACAGACACACACACAGACGTCACGCTAAAAATGGTTTTTTCGTATTCTAGAGGTCTTGAAACGTGTAGATCCGTCGAAAACTCGAGTTGCGATTTTCGACATGATTCCAATACTTTCCCTATACATTACCATGTATTGCAGGGAAAGTAGAAATCTGATGTGGGCAGCACATGACTTTCCCTGCAGACTTATAGTCACGTTCTCTATATTTTAATTGAATTTAGTTCACTTTTAATTCAATTTTCGTTCTCATTCGGTAACCGGACTTATTTTCAAAGGTGGCGTAGAAAAAATACGAAAAACTAAAATATCTCGAGAACGGCTAGTCCTTGTGTAATGGGGTTGGTCTTATTCTTTTCGTCGCTAAAAAATACGTATTAAACGAGCATTCATTGGATATATTTGAGTATACCTAGTTCTTTAATTTAGATTTTGACGATTTTTGCGGGCCATTCTGCAAATAAAGGCAGGTTATTTCTTTCCGAATCGTACCAAAATCTAATCAGCACCAGAGTAACCCAGAAATGACTCATCTACCGAATTTTGTGATATTCGGTCCATTAGTTTTTCAGTTAGAGTGGATACAAGCTTTTGCGGGTCATTTCGCAAAAATAGGCGTGTTCTTTTATCCCGAATCTTACTCAAAACTAATAAGCACCAGACTCGCCTACAAGTGACTTACCTACCAAATTTTGTGAAATTCGGTCCATTAGTTTTTTAGTTACAGAGGATACAAAATCTGCACAGACACACAGACAGACAGACAGACACACAGACAAACACACACAGACGTCACGCTAAAAATGGTTTTTTCGTATTCTAGAGGTCTCGAAACGTGTAGATCCGTCGAAAACTCGAGTTGCGATTTTCGGCATGATTCCAATACTTTCCCTATACATTACCATGCATTGCAGGGAAAGTAAAAAATCTGATGTGAGCAGCACATGACTTTCCCTGCAGACTTATATTAACGTTCTCTTTATTTTAATTAAATTTATTTCACTTTTAATTCCATTTTCGTTCTCATTCGATAACCGGACTTATTTTCAAAGGTGGCGTAGGGAAAGTATGAAAAACTAAAATATCTCGAGAACGGCTAGTCCTAGTGTAATGGGGTTGGTCTTATTCTTTTCGCCGTTAAAAATTACGTATTAAATCAGCATTTAATGGATATATTTGAGTATACCCAGTTTTTTATTTTAGATTTTGGCAATTTTTGCGGGCCATTTTGCAAAAAAAGGCAGGTTATTTTTTCTGAATCGTACCAAAATCTAATCAGCACCAGGGTGACCTATACGTGACTCATCTACCGAATTTTGTGAAATTCGGTCCATTAGTTTTTCAGCTACAGTGGATACAAGCTTTTGCGGGCCATTTCACAAAAAAGGCGGGTTCTTTTATTCCGAATCGTACCCAAAACTAATCAGCACCAGCCCCGCCTACAAGTGACTTACCTACCAAATTTTGTGAAATTCGGTCCATTAGTTTTTTAGTTAGAGTGGATACAAAATCTGCACAGACAGACACACAGACAGACACACAGACAGACACACAGACACACAGACATACACACAGACGTCACGCTAAAAATGGTTTTTTCGTATTCTAGAGGTCTCGAAACGTGTAGATCCGTCGAAAACTCGAGTTGTGATTTTCGGCATGATTCCAATACTTTCCCTATACATTACCATGCATTGCAGGGAAAGTAAAAAGTGTTCAGAAATGTTAATGAACTTAACTATTTTGGTATTAGATTGAATCCGTATTTGAACTTTAATATTCATTTGAATAAAATCAAAGATCTTTGATTTTATAAAAAAATTCTTAGAATTTCAAGGCGAACTTGAGGTTTGAATGGAGAAGTGATAAAAGAAAGTTTTGCCAGAGCTATTGAGAGAAAATGATCTTATATGGAAGTGAGATTTGGTATAGTAGACAAATTCGACAAATAAATAAATTAACACAAATTGGAGAAGATGTTTAATTTTGATTACTGAATGCTATTCTACAAGATCTAGTGAAGCATTATATGTCGTAGCTGGGATTTTGCCTATTGATATCAAAGCGAAGTTAATAAAGAGCATCTTCGATTATAATAACTTGAAAGACATTATGAGTGTAGTGTATGATGAAATTTATGAATATGATACCAGGGTTGAAAAATTGTCAACAAACCTTGTAGCTAGAAAAATATTTCAGTAGCCAGCCAATCGTGGCACGCGAATGTGGGTATGTCAGTATTTAATATAAAACATCACTATTACTTTATTAATAATTATTATGTTTTTAAAATATTTCAATAAAAATTAATATCAAATATATAACAATATTAATTTTTAAAATTATTATATTAATCTTTTTAATAATAAAGCATCCTTTTTACTTTCTCTGCAATACTTGGTAATATATAGGGAAAGTATTGGAATAATGACGAAAATCGCAACTCGAGTTTTCGACGGATCTATACGTTTCGAGACCTCTAGAATACGAAAAAACTATTTTTAGCGTAACGTATATATATGTGTCTGCTGTCTGTGTGTCTGTGCAATGTATGTATTCACTCTAACTCAAAAACTAATGGACCGAATTTCGTAAAATTTGGTAGGTAAGAAAGACCCTTGGGTGTGACCCTGGGTGCTGATTAGTTTTTGGTACAATTCGGAAAAAAAGAACCCGCCTTATTTTGTGAAATGACCCGCAAAAATCTCATGTATTCATACTAGCTGAAATACAAATTGACCAAATTTCACAAAATTTGGTAGATAAATCATATGTGAGATACTCTGGTGCAGATTAGATTTTGGTATGATTCGGAAAAGAACAACCTGCCTTTTTTTACGAAATAGCCCGCAAAAATCGTCAATATCAAAAAAAGACAACGTGTGCTCAAATGTATCAATTAAATGCTTGTTTTATACGTAATTTTTGACGAGGAAAAGAATAAGAACAACTCTATTACTCTAGGACTAACCGTTCTCGAGATATTTGAGATTTTTCGCATTTTTTATGCCATTTTTGGAAAAATGTTCAATTACCAAATAAAAGCAGAAATTGAATTAAAAATGCAAATTTAGTTTCATTTAATGCAATTAAACTCAATTTAATGAGATCTTAAAAAAATAAAGAAAAAATGAATTTGAGTCTGTAGGGAAAGTCATGTGCTGCCCACATCAGATTTCTTATTTTGTGTTACTAATTTACTGGTCTTGCTCTAATAATTACTGATCGTCAGCCAATCGTCAGAATAGTCTATATTTGCCCCTTGCCAAGCCAATGTTATTCAAAATATTTTAAACTAAAAATAATTTTTTAAGTACTTCTGTCAAATTACGATTAGAAGGATGTTTTTTTGCTTTCCCTGCAATACATGGTAATGTATAGGGAAAGTATTGGAATCATGCTGAAAATCGCAACTCGAGTTTTCGACGGATCTACACGTTTCGAGACCTCTAGAATACGAAAAAACTATTTTTAGCGTGACGTCTGTGTGTGTGTCTGTGCAGATTTTGTATCCACTCTAACTAAAAAACTAATCAACCGAATTTCATAAAATTTGGTAGGTAAGTCACTTGCGGGCGAATCTAGAGCTGATTAGTTTTGGGTATGATTCAGGATAAAAAAAAAACGCCTTTTTTTTTTTGTGAAATGGCCCGCAAAAGCTTGTATCCACTCTAGCTGAAAATCTAATGGACAGAATTTCACAAAATTTAGTACATAAGTCACTTGTAGGTCACCCTGGTGCTGATTGGATTTTGGTAGGATTCGAAAAAAACAACCTGGATTCTTTTGCAAAATGGCCCGCAAAAATCGACAAAATCTAAAATAAAAAACTACGTATGCTGAAATATATCCTTTAAATGCTTGTTTCATACATAATTTTTAACGAAGAAAAGAATAAGACCAACCCCATTACACTAGGACTAGCCATTCTCGAGATATTTTAGTTTTTTCGTATTTTCTCTACGCCACCTTTGAAAATGAGTCCAGTTACCAAATGAGAACGAAATTTGAATTAATAGTGAATTAAATTTAATTAAAATAAAGAGAACGTGTATATAAGTCTGCAGGGAAAGTCATGTGCTGCCCATATCAGATTTTTTTAATTGAAATTAGATATTCAACTTCGGGTGCAAATATATCAAATTCTAATTTAAGCTCTTCAAATATTCTTAAGCTCTTCAATAATTCTTCCTTATCATACTAAATGCCTAAATAAATAAAAATGTTTTAACTCCATTTCTATTATCTTAAACATATATCTCAATTTCATTTACAATATGTTTAAAAGGTAATATTCCAGCATAAAAAGCACAATAAATGTAAAAATATCAGTAGATGCAAACAGATTGAAAAATCTGATGTGGTCAGCAGATGACTTTCTCTGCAAACTTATATCCACGTTCTCTTTATTTTAATTAAATTTAATTCACTTTTAATTCAATTTTCGTTCTTATTTGGTAACTGGACTTGTTTTCAAAGATGGCATAGATAAAATACGAAAAACTAAAATATCTCGAGAACGGCTAGTCCTAGTGTAATGGGGTTGGTCTTATTCTTTTCTTCGTTAAATATTACGTATAAAACAAAACAAACATTTAATGTATATATTTAAGCATACGTAGTTTTTAGTTTAGATTTTGGCGAATTTTGCGGGCCATTTCGCAAAAAAAAGCAGGTTATTTTTTTTCCGAATCATACCAAAATCTAATCAGCACCAGGGTGACTGGCCCACAAGCGATTTACCTACCGAATTTTGTGAAATTCGGTCCATTAGTTTTTCAGCTAGACTAGATACAAAATCTTCACAGACAGACAGACACATAGACATACCAACAGATGTCACGCTAAAAATGGTTTTATCGTATTCTAGAGATCCAGAAACGTGTAGATCCGCGAAAACTCGAGTTGCGATTTGCGGTATGATTCCAATTCCTTCCTTATACATTACAATGTATTGCAGGGAAAGTAAAAATCTGATGTGGGCAGCACATGACTTTCCCTGCAGACTCAAATTCATTCTTTCCTTATTTCTTTAATAATTCATTACATTGAGTTTAATTGCACAAAATAACACTAAATTTGCATTTTTAATTCAATTTCTGTTTTTATAATTCGACATTTTTCCAAAAGCGGCATAACTAAATGCGAAAAATCTCAAATATCTAGAGAACGGTTAGTCCTAGAGTAATAGAGTTGTTCTTATTCTTTTCCTCATCAAAAATTATGTAAAACAAGTATTTAATTCATGTATTTGAACATGCGTAGCTTTTTTTTTAGATTTTGGCGATTTTTGAGAGCCACTTCGTAAAAAAAAGCAGGTTGTTCTTTTCCGATTAATAACAAAATCTAATCAGCACCAGAGTATCCTACAAGTAACTTATCTACCAAATTTTGTGAAATTTGGTCAATTAGTTTTTGAGTTAGAGTGGATACATACATTGCACAGACAGACAGACAGACAGATACACAGGCGTCACGCTAAAAATAGTTTTTTCGTATTCTAGAGGTCTCGAAACGTGTAGATCCGTTGAAAACTCGAGTTGCGATTTTCGGCATGATTCCAATACTTTCCCTATACATTACCCTGTATTGCAGGGAAAGTAAAAGTAGTAATTATCACTGATTCACTTTCCGTATGTAATATTATGCATCAAATCTGCTAACATCTTTCTCGTGGATCAAGTGAGTTCCATTCACGAGAGTCGATACTTTTGAAATATATTTTGTATTTTGACGTTAAAAAATTCGCCAATAGTCATTCATTTCATGAGATATTAAATGTCAATTGCATTTTGATGAAGAATTTTCATGTCAATATGAATAAATTATGTTGTTACTTTCCCTGCAATACATGGCAATGTATAGGGAAAGTAATGGAATCATGTCGAATATCGCAACTCCAGTTTTCGACGGATCTACACGTTTTGACACCTCTAGAAAACGAAAAAACCATTTTTAGCATGATGTCTGTGGTGTGCGTCTGTGCAATGAATGTATCCACTCTAACTAAAAAACTAATAGACCGAATTCTATAAAATTTGGTAGGTAAGTCATTTGTGGATTACCCTGGTACTGATTAGATTTTGGTACGATTCGGAAAAAAAAAAAGAACCTCCGCTTTTTTACGAAATGGCCGGCAAAAATCGTCAAGATCTGAAATAAAAAAACTACGTATGGTCAAATATATCCATTAAATGCTTGTTTCATACGTAATTTTTGACGATCAAAAGAATAAGATCAACTCTATTACACTAGGACTAACCGTTCTCGAGATATACTTTAGGTTTTTTTTTTTCATATTTTCGTTACAGCACTTTTGAAAATAAGTCCAGTTACCAAATGAGAACGAAAATTGAATTAAAAGTGTAAATTCAGTGTCATTTTAAATAATTATAGGTGTTATTTCGTGCCATTAAACTCAATATGATGAATTATTGAAAAAATAAAGACATCGTGAATTTGAGTCTGCAGGGAAACTCATGTGCTGTCCACATCAGATTTTTTTAACTAAGTTCTCGTAAGTTCCCCGATTTCAATTCGCAAAACGGTGTTAATTCAATTCCAAAAACGTTACGCTGTAGCTCATGGCCATCATTAATTTACATTGAAAGAAGTAAAATCATTGCATTATTTAGAGAAAGTTATATGCTCCAAACATCATATTTTTTATTTCACAACTAAAGTTTAGTTTTTAATAGCTTTCATATAGTTGAAAAGTGTTTATGACTTTGCTCATTCTGTCTATCTGTCTGTCTGTCCGTTCGCACCATAATTGCCGTAAAAATTACTTTATCAAAATGAAATTTCAGTATGTTGTTCAGACGGTCTGTGGCACATATGGGAATGTAAATAAATAATATCACCCAATTAGTTTTGGATTGAATCCGGGTTGAAAAAATGAAATACACTGAACCCTATGGGACATAATGTATCAAACATTTTTTAAGCGAAGTTAAAATTCACAAATTGCTTCGAAAATTTTAGGAAATATTCAAATTATCCCATAAAATATATATAAAAAAAATTTCAGCAAATATGTTCGTTAGTTTTTTAAATAAAAATTAAATTAATAATTACACCCATATAATATGAAAAGATCACGTGACCCACTTCAAAATAAAATATGGCATCCATCTTTTTTCCCAGAGTAAAAATCGTGATGTTGGAAGTTCTTTTAAATTCTTATTAGTGTTGCATCCCTCCTAAAACCACAATTTTTTTTTGCGTATTTTCTGTGCATCTATATTCTGCGCCAACACAATTACGATATTTCTGAGTTTAAATAATCATCAAACTTTGATTATTTCTACATCGAAATCTAATTTTAATGGATGTATAGAATGTAAACAAGTGATTGTAAGATAAGTTGTATAAAAATTGCGGAACTTTTTTCACGCAAAATTATTTAACTCTGGAGTCTGGAATTAAAGTGTATGAATGAAATATCCACTGCTTTTACATAGAGATACAGACGATTTATATTTAAATGATGTCATTTGAATAAAAATAATTTTTTTTTTCGATGAAATTTTAAGTTTTCGTGTAAAATAAATTACTGCAGTTCTGTGATAATTAAAAAAAATATCATCGCTGAATGCATCGCCTTTTAGAAATGTTTAAATAAAATTGCATTTCAATTGTGTTTCATAATCAATTCTTCATGATTGCTATTTCTTGTTTTTATCATTGTTTTGATGTTAATAAAGGTCTTTGACCCGGTTAGGGATCAGTCAGAAGATGAGTTTCTTTCGAAATTGATTGAAATTTCGTTGTGGTTATTTTGGCTGTTGTTGGCTCCAGGGGTGCTACAGTAGCGGTACTTGGATGTTGTTTTCTTCTTGGATGTTGTTCTCTTGTTCCCTACAGACTCAAATTCATTTTCTCTTTTACACTCAGGACCTGATTAACGTACGAGCCTGCGAGGCCGCGGGAATGGGCCCCCTGAACATTGCATGTGGTAAATTTTAAGCAGAAACAATTTTTACTTTTTAAGAAAAAATAATATTCGTGAAGTAAATCTTTCTAAAAATTACAATATAAAAATAAAAAAATCTGATGTGGGCAACACATGACTCTCCTTATATAATGCAATGAATTTACTACTTTTACAGTGAAAAAAATAGGTTTTTCTTATAGTAGATACTTATATTCCTTCCAAGATATTGAATTTTCGACAATTAGTCGTCATTTTCATTGATTTAGCGTCATTTTAATCCATTTGGCGAGATTTTCGTTAATTTGACAACATTTCAAAAAGTCGCCAAGTTGGCGACATTCCGCCAAATTCGTCGCCAAAATCTCGCCAAGCGTTATGGACGAAGAAATAAGTTATTTTTACAACAGACAAATGACTATTGGCGTTCAAATACAAACGTATTACTCAAAGTATATTTTTTCATGAATGGAACGAGCTAGATCCACGAGAATGTTGTCACCCAATTTATCGTATGGTATTACATATGAAAAATGAACATGTTTCTCAATAGGAAATATTTTTTTTTATTTTATATGACTTTTTGATAATTTTTTTGAAAAATCTTAAATATCTCGAGAACGGTTCATGTTAGCGTTCTAAAATGTATGCCAATCGTTTTCTAATGAAAAATTACATAAGAAATGTCTATTTGCGTAACTTTATTAGTGGTTTTGATTTTTTGACGATTTTTTCAAAATTTCATTCGAAAATTTAGGGGAGTTCTGAACATTCGATTGTGTATAAAACCAATAGGCTTCCAGTGTTTACGGATTGTGATTTTTGTACCAAATTTGGTTCGAATCGGTCCATTCGTTCGTCAGTTATCGTCTCCACAGACTCACTGACACACACACACACACACACACACACACACACACACACACACACACACATACACACACACACACACACACACATACCTTCACACACACACACACACACAGACACACACACACACACACACACACACACACACACACACACACACACACACACACACACACACACACACACAGACATCACCTCAAAAATGTTTGATTCGTGATCAGGGATGCTTGAAACGTGCTCTCCCGTCGAAAACTCGAATTCGAATTTTCGATCCCGTCACAATACTTTCCTTATACATTATGTATATAAGGAAAGTAATTACGAAAATAATGCATTTAAAAATAGTTTTCTCCTAAAATTTCAGGTGCCCATTTTGTCTCCCTACAAATATGTCAATATTTTTAAATATTGTGCATTCTTTTAATTCTTAACATATTGCTTTGAAGTAAAATGTACGGAAGTTTATATGGGGTTTTTAAAGGCCTTCGGTGCTGCTGTCCCGGGTCCTTAATTTTTGTATATGATATTTGTTTGTGTACTTAGAGTGTATGGGGGCCCTGGGCCCCTCTTTGGCTTAATCGGGCCCTGTTTACAGTCCATTACATTTATTTTAATTGAACGAATTGGCACCAATACTTATCAAAAAAAAATATGCAACTAAATATATATAAAATCATATGCAACTTGCAGTTTTAATATATCTTCATTATCAGATGGCAAATTTTATGAATTTTAAAACATAGCCTGTTCCTCAAAAATAAAATAAAATAAAATAAAATAAATAAATAAAACAGAACAACGAAATATCGTATTTCTTTAATACATCTCAGAGTATGTTGTATTTAATTATTAATTTCGTCGATTTTCGCGGCCATTTCGCAAAAAAGAGGGCCGTTTCTATTTTATCGAATGGTACCAAAATCTAATCAGCGCCAGGGTCACCCACAAGTGACTTATCTCTCAAATTTTGTGAAATTTCGACGAATAGTTTTTGCTCTAGAGTGGATATATACATTGCACAGACACACAGACACGCACACTTACGTCACTCTAAAAAAGATTGATTCGTGTTCTAGATTATCCGAAATATTGCTTGTCCGTCAAAACACGAGATCCGATTTTTGACACGACTCCAATACTTTCCCTATACATTACCAGTATTGTCAGGAAAGTAAAAATTTGATGTGGGCATGACACTGGAACACACAATGAATTCTCGTAAACCAAAGAACGGCTTAAACTAAACAATACGCCCGCTTATATATATATATATATATATATATATATATAAATAAAAATTAAATGATTTTAATCGAAAATTTTTTTGCATAAACTACTGTATGTACAAAAAAACCCATCTCTAGCATATCTGTTACAAATGAGTAACTATAAGCCAAGTCTAAGGATAAAGATAAAAGGTTACATATCACTACATTGGAAATGGGGATGAGAAGAATATTAGGATTCAAAAATCACAATTAAAAGTATATAAAAGTAAATAAAAATAAAACTCTGCAAAAATGAGAATAGGCAATAATAATCAGCTCAAGACAAGAGATCAAGAATAGAGAACAATCAATCGAAACCACACAAAAAATGGCGGTCAGTTCGAAATTGCATTCTCATCAGGACAGCCATACAATTCGAATTAAAACCGATAGAATAGCCAGTTTCTGACAATGGCGATAGTTTTTAACTATAGACACCTTTGGAGCTGTCTACTGGCTAGTGGAATTAGAAAAATAAATCAATTGAATTATACAAAAGCTGAAAAACAATACCTCCACGAACTGTAATGTGAAATAATAGCAGCACGTGTAAGATAAACTAGTAACTGAGCATTTCACCTCACTTCGTCAATGCGAGTGGGCGAGCATTTCACCTCACTTCGTCAATGCGAGTGGGAATGAATACAATTGAACGATACATAATAAGTATAGAGACTTTCGAAAATAGTAAACAGTATAGGACTCAGGACAAGTGGAAAATAGACATTCTAAAATAGTAAACAGTATTAGACTCAGGCCAAGTGGTAAGTAAGGTGATAAGAATGGGTGAATTTACAAAAATGAGTTAACCAATCAAAGATAAATAATGCATGTGTAAAATTATTACGTGGTATATTTGAAATTATTAATAATATTATTTACAAATACTTCCGGATATAGGTAGTTTTGACAAATGCGTTTAAGTTTATTGATGTGGAGAAAGTGAAACTGAGGATCAGAAAGTCGATGTATTCGAAATAGCTGGTTTAAAATGATGTTTCTAAACAATTGAATAGAATTACAAGATTGATATGATAGCAGCTTTGTGATAGTGAAGTTGTAAGAATCTTTTTTATCATATAGATTGGTGATTACATGATTATTGAGGGTATCTAAATTGAGGTCTAAAAAATTAACAGTTTGACTAACGCAAGGCTCATTAGGAATTAATATATATATATATATAGACAAGCATTTTTTGTGTTCATTTCGAAAGGATATATGGACCTGACGAGAATTTTTTCGAAATGAACTTTTCGTAAGCCTAATCTCGTAAGCCTAAATCTCCTCCATGTGCAAGCTTTTTTGCTTGATTTTTTTGTTTTCTTATTTGCATTCCTCATTTTTGAAATTTGTTGATTGTCTTTGTCCTTATGTCTTGCATTATGCTATATTACTTCCTCTTTTAGTCTTAATTTCTTTTAATTCTTTGTATTTGTAAAAAAATTTTGGAATAGTGTATTATGAGTTACTACATTCTTTCTAACTTTGGATTTAATAATTTATATTTATATATATATATATATATATAATAATAATAATAATAATAATAATAGTAGTAGTTTGAAAGTCCAATGAAAGAAAAGTGAGAAGCTGTAACTCGAAAACCTAACTTTCTAACAAATCTACAAAAGAAAAGTATAAATCTGCAAATCTTCAATTAAATGGAAAAAAAAATACAAATTTCGAATCATCAAATTAAAAAAAATCATCAAAAATCAATGGTATTGAATAGATAAAAGAAAAACAAATGAAATCCAAGCATTAATGCTATACACGTGGACAAGGGCTAGGCATAAATCATGGTTTTGTTCACTTCTCCAAAACTCTTCCACGGGTCCAAGTATTTTCTCTAAGTCTTCGGACGAGACGGATGGTCTGGGTTTTCGACGGGTCCAAGTATGAGCGCGGTAGCCCATTGGTTAGCGCGCTGGAGTTGCACTCGGTAGGCCCGGGTTCGATTCCAGCCACTGCCAAAACTGCCGCCGTGTTCATGCGGAGTACGATCACGTTAAACATGTGGGTCCGAAAGTCCTTCCGAGAGGTTGGTGGTAGGGGACGGAGGGTACGGTCCCTGTGGATGCCTCCCCCACTGGATTCCGGTCTAAATTGGGTGGCACTTTCTGACCGTCCAAACTGTTACCTTACACCTTTCTGGTAGGTCGGACGGTCTGGGTTTCAACAACAACAACGGGTCCAAGCATTTTGTCGAAGCAAACACAAAAAATGTATGTTTCTGAAGAAATAGATAGATTATATCTATAAACTATTTCTACTTGGACAATATACATAAAGAAGAAAATATAAAAGGAAACAAGAATACCTGGAAAATAACACAACAAATGCACGAACCTGTCGAATCCGGGAACCCAGAATGAAGAGACCAGTGTTGCCATTCGCAAAGGTAAAGGAAATAAGCTACTGTTGCCATTAGTAAGAAATAAATAACAGTAATGCGAAAAGGCAAGAATAAGTGAAAATATACAATCAGAGATACTAAAAGGAGGGACTAATAATAGAACGTTTAAGTGGATGAAAAAATAAATATATTATCAATACAAGAGAATGGAGATGTCAGGATAATATAAAAAACTATGAATAGAATTCATGAAAATCCAGCTAATCTAAAATTTTTAACTATACTATTTACAAAATAAGAGGGATATTTATATAAATTACTGATAATTTTTAGATTATTTATATGTATAGCATGAAATCTTTTATCAGATAATCTATAAATTCTAAAAAGCTGATTAAGTATAATATTTTTAAACAATAGAATCGAGTTGCAGGAATTAAATGGTAAGATTTTATTAATGTTGAAATTAAAAAAGTCTTCTTTATCATATAAATTAGTAACAATTCTATTAGAAGGTTCAATAATAAGATTTCGACTCCGTCGAAAACAGGAGGTCATAAGAAACAACAACAGCATAATAAATTTAAATCCAAAAAATTAATATTATTACTAATAGTAGCTTCATTAGGAATTAATTCCAAATATATATATATATATATATATATATACATATATATATATATATGTATATATATATATATATATATATATATATATATATATATGTATATAAAGAGAGAGAGAGATAGAAGAAGAAGAAGAAGAAAAGAAAAACGGTGTGCCTGTGGTGTTAATATAGAAACTCGGGCAAAATATCCTGTTTACCTAATTTTTAGGTAGATTACGTCTTAAACACACAAAAGTATATATATTTTTAAAATTCACGAAAATTCAATTCGACTATTAATGGTGTGGATTCTGTTCAAAGTTTGTTTCAAAAAATTTTTTTCGATCTTTTCCGATGGTGTTAAGATGAAAACTCAAAGAGATAATAAATTCCGGTCGCTAGGGAACTCATTTGAGCAAAAATCGTACTTACACATAAAATTACTAAAAATCTAATTCGAATTTAAAAATAAAAAAAATAATGCTGAGGTGCCCCTTCCCGGGTCAACAAGTACCTGCCTTTGAAATTTCATGGCCGTACGACGTTTAGATTTCCCGCTACAGATTGCACACACACAGAGAAACACCTTCCTTTATCATGTAAGATATATGATAATTCGAAAACACAAATTTACTAAACATTTTAATAATATATGAGATAACTTCTTCCTCGACTGCTCTAAAACCCATGACACGGTAACTTCTTTAACACCCTGTTTTAAATAATCAATCACGCTGCTGGCATGAACAGTCAAAAATGTCTACTTAAAAATTCCACTTCGAAAATAAAACAAAAAACAATAGGTCTAGGATTGCGCCATTGCATGTACAAACTTTAGAACAGTTCGTTCCTAGCTCCGCATTTGGCTGGCAAGCGGCCATATTATATTTTTATCATCTGATTTTTCTTATAAAAAATGTAAGAGTTTCTATGAGGATTATTTTGATGTTTATTTAATAAATGATATTGTACTACAGATATACTTTTAATGCTGGCTTAGTGTCATGTTTACAAGGATAACAACAACAAATTAAAAAAAAAATCTGATGTTCGCATCACATGATTTTCCCTACATAATGCAACGATTTTATGTCTTTCAATGCAAAATAATAATGACCAGGATCAGTGGTCGCAAGTAGAGCGCTACAAGTAGCGAAACTACAGTAGCCACTATTTTTCTCGTAGTTTGTAGTGTAACACTCAACTTTTTAAAAAAATCTGATGTGGGCAGCACATAACTTTCCTTATATGTGCAATGAATTTACTACTTTCACAATAAAAAAAAAAAAGATTATTTTTATAGTAGATATTTATATTCTTTCAAAGATATTGAATTTTCGTCAATAAGTCGTCATTTTCATTGATTTGGCGTCATTTTTATCCATTTAGCGAGTTTTTCGTTAATTTAGCAACATTTTAAAAAGTCGCCAAGTTGGCGACATTCCACCAAATTCGTCGCCATAATCTCGCCATGCGTTATGAACGGAGAAATAAGTTATTCTTATAGCAGATAAATGACTATTGGCGTTCAAATACAAAAGTATTACTCAAAGTATCTTTTTTCATGAATGGAACGAGCTAGATCCACGAAAATGATGTCACCAAATTCATCGCATGATATTACATATGAAAAGTGAACATGTTTCTCAATGGCATATATTTTTTATTTTATATGATTTTTCTTTAGTTTTTTTTTAAATGTGCAATATCTCGAGAACGGTTCATGCTAGCGTTCTAAAGTTTATGTCAATCGTTTTCTAATGAAAAATAACATTAGAAATGCCTATTTGCGTAACTTTATTGGAGGTTTTGATTTTTTGATGATTTTTTTCAAAATTTCAATCGAAAATTTAGAGGGGGGGGGGTTAAACATTCGATTGCGTATAAAAATAGACTTCCAGTATTCTAGAGATTGATCTTCTTTTAATATGAACACAGAATTCAAGCGGCAGTGATCGTGGAAAGTCAATGAGTGATCGGAAAAATTGATTGTTCACATCGAGGGTTATGAAAATGCTGATGGTCTGGGTTAGCATCTAAATTGAAATGTTTATAAGTTATTGAAACACGTCTGGCAACATTTTGTGGCAACGTCACCCAGAGATAGAGAGATAAACAGACACATAAATCAAGGTGTTTATATTATTAATAAATTATAACCCAACGCTAGGTCATATTGTCACTGCAGATTTAAACATTTTTCATGATGAATCCTTAAAAGACGCCATGTCATTCAGGAATCAAATTTAGGCTAACCTCTTGTACTAACCCCTCCTTTATTTTAAAATCTACCAATTTAGACCTACAAAAATATATTTATAAAATAGCATGTAAATATACACAACCATTAGAAGCATTTAATATGTGGAAATATCCAAACTTAAAAGTCATAAAAAATACTATTAATAGTGTAAAAACTTCTAAATCAGTATATGCTATTGATACATTGTCTTTCGTTATTACCATAAAAATAAAGTCTCCAATAATTATACAATTATTTCTAAAAAAAAATCTGATGTGGGCAGCACATGACTTTCCTTATATAATGCAATGAATTTACTACTTTTACAGTTGAAACAATTTTATTCTTATAGTAGATACTTATATTCTTTCCAAAATATTGAATTTTCGTCAATGAGCCGTCAATTTCTTTGATTTAGAGTCATGTTTATCCATTGGCGAGTTTTTCGTTAAATTAGCAACATTTAAAAAGTCGCCAAGTTGGCGATATTCCACCAAATTCGTCGCCAAAATCTCGCCAAGCGTTATGGACGGGAATATAAGTTATTCTTACAGCAGATAAATGACTATTGGCGTTCAAATACAAACGTATTACTCAAAGTATCTTTTCTCATGAATGGAACGAGCTATATCCATGAGAATGTTGTCACCCAATTTATCGCATGGTATTACATATAAAAAGTGAACATGTTTCTCAATAGGAAATTTTTTTTTTTATTTTATATGATTTTTTGATAATTTTTTTTTAAAATGTGCAATATCTCGAGAACGGTTTATGTTAGCGTTCTAAAATTTATGGCAATCCTTTTCTAATGAAAATTTACACAAGAAATATCTATTTGCGTAACTTTATTAGAGGTTTTGATTTTTTGACGATTTTTCAAAATTTCACTCGAAAATTTAGGGAGGTTCTGAACATTCGATTGCTTATAAAAACAATAGGTTTCCAGTGTTTACAGATTGTAATTTTTATACCAAATTTCGTTCGATTCGGTTCATTCGTTCGTCAGTTATCATCTCCACAGACTCACTGACACACACACACACACATCACTTTAAAAATGTTTGATTCGTAATCAGGGATGCTTGAAACATGCTCTCCCGTCGAAACACTCGAATTTGAATTTTCGACCCCGTCACAATACTTTCCTTATACATTATTGTATATAAGGAAAGTAAAAATTATATACAATATTTAAAGGACTATATTTAAAGAATAATAATAGTTTTAAAATAGACTCACATTCTTCTAATGGTATCAAACAAAAAAATCATTAATATTTATGATTTACAATTGCATTTTAAAATTTCCTTATAGTGTTTTAATTCTCAGATGAAATATTGTATTGTCATCGCAAATACACAGGTGTGTAAAAAAAAAAAAATTAAGAAAATCGGTTTACCTAGACAAAGAAACTAACCTCAATAAAACCGCATAAAAAAATATTTTGGAAAGGCTATATGAGCTGATTCATCAACTTAAATCAAATACCTATGAATCAAACAATTTAAAAAATACAAACGCATAAAATACTGCGGAATTAGGAAGAATATAACGATTATAAGAAGTTGTGTAAGTTAAAACTTCATCAACCAAATTCAAATACATTCTATTGAAATATTAAATATACCGGTGAATTGCTGAAAAAAGAATATGAACAAACAAGAAAGATTAATCATGCATAAAGCATTGATTATGAAACACTTTATAACTGAAATACAATTTTATTTAAACATCTCTAAAATGCGATGCATTCAGCACCGATATTTACTTTCGTTATATAATACATAATGTAAGTATATGACGGAAAGTATTATGACGGGGTCGAAAATTTGAATTCGAGTTTCCCACGGGACAGAACGTTTCAAGCATCCCTGATCACAAATCGAACATTTTTGAGGTGATGTCTGTGCGTGTGTGTGTGTATGTGTGTGCGTTTGTGTGTATCAGTGAGTCTGTGGAGACGATATCTCACGAACGAATGGAGCGATTCGAATGATATTTGGTACAAAAATCACAATTCGTGAATACTGGAAGCCTATTGTTTTTAAACATAATCGAATGTTCAGACCCCCCCCTAAATTTTCGGGTGAAATTTTGAAAATAATCATAAAATCAAAACCTTTAATAAAGTTACACAAAAAGGCATTTATTATGTAATTTTTTCTTAGAAAACGATTAACACAAACTGTAGGACAATAGCATTAACCGTTCTTGAGATACTGCACATTTTTCAAATAAATTTATCAAAAAATCAAGTAAAATAAAAAAAATATATTAACTCTTAAGAAACATGTTCACTTTTCATATGTAATAGCACGCGATAAATTTGGTGATATCATTCTCGTGGATCTAACTCGTTCCATTCACGAGAAAAGATATTTTGAGTAATACCTTTGTATTTGAAAGCCAATAGTCATTTATCTGCTGTAAGAATAACTTATTTCTCCGTCCATAACGCTTGGCAAGATTTTAGCGACGATTTTTGTAGAGTGTCGCCAACTTGGCCACTTTTTCAAATGTTGCCAAATTAAGGAAAATCTCGCCAAATGGATAAAAATGACGCTACATCCATGAAAATGACGACTAATTGAAGAAAATTCAATGTCTTGGAAAGAATATAAGTATCTACTATAAGAATAACATTTTTTTAACTAAAAAAGTAGTAAATTCATTGCATTGTATAAGGAAAGTCATGTGTTGCCCACATCAGATTTTTTTTAAATTATCACAGTACTAAAATAATTTATAAAACTCGGAAACTTCACCAAAATAGTCAATGCTATATCTCCTTCTCTATGTAAAATTAATGAATATTTCATTTATATCATTTATATTCCAGACCCCAGAGCTAATGAATTTTGCGTGAAAATGATTCAGCAATTCTTACAATTCACTTTATATTCGCTTGATTTGTTTACACTCTGCATTCGTTAAAATTAGTCTTCGTTGTAGAAATAATTAAAGTTTGGTGATCATTTAAAATAAAAAATATTGCAATTGCGTTGACACATAATTTAGATACAAAGATAATACGCAAAAATAAAGCAATTTTATGACGGATGCAACACTAAACATAAATTGAAATGATCTTTAAACATCAAGATCTTTGCACGGCGGAAAAAAAAAAATGGATGCCGTATTTCATTTTGCAACGAGCCACGTGATCTCATATATCATAGTTGTAATTATTATTTCAATTTTTCTTTAAAAAAATCTGATGTGGGCAGCACATGACTTTCCTTATATAATGCAATGAATTTACTACTTTTACAGTAAAAAAAAATAGATTATTTTTATAATAGATATTTATATTCTTTCCAAGATATTGAATTTTCGTCAATGAGTCGTCATTTTCATTGATTTAGCGTCATTTTTATTCATTTGGCGAATTTTTAGTTAATTTAACAACGTTTAAAAAGGCGCCAAGTTGGCGACATTCCACCAAATTCGTCGCCAAAATCTCGCCAAGCGTTATGGATGGAGAAATAAGATATTCTTACAGCAGATAAATGACTATTGGCGTTCAAATACAAAAGTATTACTCAAAGTATCTTTTTTTCATGAATGGAACGAGCTATATCCACGAGAATGATGTCACCCAATTTATCGCATGGTGTTACATATGAAAAGTGAACATATTTCTCAATAGGAAATATTTTTTTTTTTTATTTTATATGACTTTTTGATAATTTTCTTCAAAAATGTGCAATATCTCAAGAACGGTTCATGTTAGCGTTCTAAAATTTATGTCAATCGTTTTCTAATGAAAAATTACATAAGAAATGGCTATTTGTGTAACTTTATTAGAAGTTTTGATTTTTTGACGATTTTTTCAAAATTGCACTCCAATATTTAGGGGGATTCTGAGCATTCGGTTGCGTTTAAAAACTATAGGCTTCCAGTATTCACGGAATGTGATTTTTGTACCATCAAATCGCTCCATTCGTTCGTGAGATATCGTCTCCACAGGCTCACTGACACACACACACAGACATCACCTCAAAAATGTTTGATTCGTGATCAGGGATGCTTGAAACGTGTTTTTCCGTCGAAAACTCGAATTCGAATTTTCGAACCCGTCACAATGCTTCCCTTACACGTTATGTATATAAGGAAAGTAAAAACTACCTGTCATATTTTGTAGATTTTTTTGCAGGTTTTATGTGAAAAATTGTATATTTCCTAAACATTTCGAAGCAATTTGTGAATTTTAACTTCGCTTAAAAATGTTTGAAAAATTGAGTCCCATGGTGTTCAATGTATTTTTCATCCTTTCAACCCGGGTTAAATTTGAAACTAATTGGGCGATATTATTGATTTTCATTCCCACAGTCCCACAGACCGTCTCAATAACCTACTAAAATTTCATATCGAGTTATCGTGCGAACAGACAGATGTATATCGAGTTATCGTGCAGTTATCGTGCGAACAGACAGATGGACAGAATGAACAAAGTCTGAAATACTTTACAACTATGTTGGAAAGTGTTAAAAATGAAGGGAATAACTGCCTTTGGAAGTAATAGTTGTTTTTCTTTCATCAACTAAATTCAATAATAACATTCGATCAAATAACTTTAAAATTAATTGCCGTTCAATAAAAGACTGCTGTATTAAGGTGAATGTAACAAGAATTATTGAAAACAACTAGTTTCGGAAGCAATAATGGCTAACTTCAGACTAAATGCAATAATAACATTCGATCAAAAATATCAGTGAATATAAGCAATATTAAGATGCACATGACAAAAATTTACGAAAACAAACGGTTTCGAAATCAGTATGAGCATCATCAACAGAACTTAACTTATTAACATCATCAACAGAAATTAATCACATTCGATCAAAGTAATTTAAAATACACTTAAAAAAAGACTCCAGAATAAAAAATCTGATGTGGGCAGCACATGACTTTCCCTGCAGACTTATATCAACGTTCTCTTTATTTTAATTAAATTTAATTCACTTTTAATTCAATTTTCGTTCTCATTTGGTAACTGGACCTATTTCAAAGGTGGCGTAGAGAAAATATGAAAAAACTTAAACATCTCGAGAACGGCTAGTCCTAGTGTAATGTCTTATTCTTTTCATCGTTAAAAATTACGTATAAAATAAACGTTTAATTGATATACTTGAGCATACGTAGTTTTTTTATTTTTAGATGTAACGATTTTAGCGAGCCATTTCGCAAAAATGGGCAGGCTCTTTTTTTCAGAATCGTACTAAAATCTAATTAGCACCAGGTTAACCTACAAGTGATTTATCTACCAAATTTTATAAAATTTGGTCTATTAGATTTTTATCTAGAGTGAATACAGGCAATTTTTGCGGGCCATTTCGCAAAAAAAAAAAAAGCAGGTTCTTTTAACCCGAATCGTACCAAAATCTAATCAGCACCGGGGTCACCCATAAGGGACTTACTTACCACATTTTAGGAAATTCGGTTTATTAGTTAGAGCTGTTACAGAATCTGCACAGACAGACACACACACACACACACAGATACACAGCACACACAGAGACACACAAACCACACACAGACACACAAACCACACAAAGACACACAAACCACACAAAGACACACACCGACCCACACACAAACCACACACTGACACACACAAAAACCACACACAGGCACACAACACACACACAGCGTAAGCACAGACACACAGCACATGCACAGACACACACACACAAACGTCACGCTAAAAATAGTGTTTTCGTACTCAATAGGTCCCAAAACGTGTAGATCCGTCGAAAATTCGAGTTGTGATTTTCGGCAAGATTCCAATACTTTCCCTACACATTACCATGTATTGCAGGGAAAGTAAAAACACTGTATGAACTTTTATTTATAAACAAACCCTTTTAACACCCATAGCCATCGCGTGCAAGTATTTGGCCTCCTTCTAAAAGCCAGTAATTCATCAGTTTTAGCGTTGTTAAATGTCAGATATTTTCTGATGTCCGGAACTTTCTAGTCCGCTGGCATTCCCGGTGGAGAAATGCGCTTGTGAGATCTATCTAATAATCATGTGTTGTGGGCGGCGGCCGTTCTGTGTATTTTAAGCCAATGGTTGTGAAAACGCCCAACACTATGTTATATTTCCGTGTTGGTGCTTGAAAACTTTGTGTTTTATGCCTTTTGTTTACAGCAATTTCATTGACCTTATTTCATGTTAAAAAATCTGATGTGGGCAACACATGACTTTCCTTATATAATGTAATGAATTTACTACTTTTACAGTAAAAAAATAGGTTTTTCTTATAGTAGATACTAATTCTTTCCAAGATATTAAATTTACGACAATTAGTCGTCATTTTCATTGATTTAGCGTCATTTTTATCCATTTGGCGAGATTTTCGTTAATTTGGCAATATTTCAAAAAGTCGCCAAGTTGGCGACATTCCGCCAAATTCGTCGCCAAAATCTCGCCAAGCGTTATGGATGAAGAAATAAGTTGTTCTCATAGCAGATAAATGACTATTGGCGTTCAAATACAGAACTATTAATTAAAGTATCTTTTTTCATGAATGGAACGAGCTAGATCCACGAGAATGATGTCACCCAATTTATTGCATGGTATTACATATGAAAAGTGAACATGTTTCTCAATAGGAATTTTTTTTATTATTTTATATGACTTTTTAATATTTTTTTTGAAAAATGTGCAATATCTCGATAACGGTTCATGTTAGCGTTCTAAAATTTATGTCAATCGTTTTCTAATGAAAAATTACATAAGAAATGTCTATTTGCGTAACTTTATCAGTGGTTTTGAATTTTTGACGATTTTTTCAAAATTTTATTCGAAAATTTAGGGAGGTTCTGAACATTCGATTACGTATAAAAACAATAGGCTTCCAGTGTTTACGGATTGTGATTTTTGTTTCAAATTTGGTTCGAATCGGTCTATTCGTTCGTCAGTTATCGTCTCCACAGACTCACTGACACACACACACACATACTTTCACACACACACACAGACATCACTTCAAAAATGTTTGATTCGTAATCAGGGATACTTGAAACGTGCTCTCCCGTCGAAAACTCGATTTCGAATTTTCGACCCCGTCACAATACTTCCCTTATACATTATGTATATAAGGAAAGTAAAAAGTACTGACCAGTCAAGCCTGGATACTTTAATTGCATTTTTACTTAATACACAATCTTACACAATAAATGAAGATGTGTGTGTCGTCTGTAGCGGAAAATCGTCGCGACGTATAGCCACGAAATTTGGTATACAGGTACTTCAGGATCTGGGACGATGCTACTGATGAGGTTTTTTAAAAAAATTAATTAGTTTTTTAGTTATTTTATGTTTTAGCACGAGTTTGGACGATTTTCATAAACATCGGTGCCACAGCAACCAAAAATATTATCACAGATTTTCCATCTTGACACCATCGCAGTAGCATTCCGAGATTTTCTGAGATCCCAAGTGAACTGTCATGAGAGACCCCATCTAAATAACAAATGCAGTTAAACGTCAAAAATCCGAAAATAGGTAATCCGAAAAATCGACTATACGACAATTTATTTATGTTGTCCATTAGGTCGTCCTGAAATCTCAAAATTTCGAAATTCCTTGAAACTAAAACAAATACGAAATGCTATATGAAAACAAATATGAAATTTCATATAAAATGTCATTCAAATTTTTCATAAAAATTTTCTTTGAGATTTTTTTTATAAATTACTTGTTTTTAAGATCTTCAGAAAAAAATTAGCTGAATTTGTGATTATACTATTGATTCATTTATTTACATATTTCATTTGAAAATATTTAAAAATTATGACAATAGTATTTAGGATACTTTTGTATTATTGTAGGGGTTCACTGTTACACATTATAGAGTCGAAATCAACTGATAAGTAAGTAAGAGATAATATTAAGCATTAACTTGTATTAACTTTCAGAATGTTTCTACAAATCATTAATAGCTTTATTACTAGCTAAGGCTTACATTAAAATCAATTGTAATTACTAAATAATAATATTGATATTATATATATTGAGTAGCTATATGGATATCTATAATCAACTTTTAGCTTGCCAATATAAATATGCAGTTATTCGTTAATAATTTATATGAATTAAAATACATAATAGTACCCATTAAGGTTTATAAATTTAATGATCGTGTTTTGAGGGAGCCCCCTCCTTCAAGACTGTTGTTCCCCACCTCCTTGAATTTCACTAAAGTCCCTCTTCAATTTTATCTCTGGCTATGGTTCTGGAAAAAGTCGTAGCTAAAACGTAAAAAGAACTTCAAACTGATATAAAAATCTGATGTGGGCAGCACATGACTTTCTCTGCAGACTTATATTCACGTTCTCTTTACTTTAATTAAATTTAATTCACTTTTAATTCAATTTTCGTTCTCATTTGGTAACTGGACTTATTTTCAAAGGTGACGTAGAGAAAACACGAAAAAACTAAAATATCTCGAGAACGGCTAGTCCTAGTGTAACGCGATTGGTCTTATTCTTTTCATCGTTAAAAATCACGTATAAAACAAGCATTTAATGGATATATTTGAGCATACGTAGCTTTTATTTTAGATTTTGACGATTTTTGCGGGCCATTTTGCAAAAAAAGGGCAGGTTATTTTTTTTCGAATCGTACTAAAATCTAATCAGCACCAGGGTAAGTATTAAGTAACCCATAAGGGACTTATCTATCGAATTTTGTGAAATTCGGTCCAGTAGTTTTTCAGCTAGAGTGGATGCCGGCTTTTGCGGGCCATTTCGCAAAAATAGGCGGGTTCTTTCACCCCGAATCATACCCGAAACTAATCAGCACCAGATTCGCCTACAAGTGACTTCTACCAAATTTTATGAAATTCGGTTAGTTAGCTTTTTAGTTAGAGTGGATACAAAATCTGCACAGACAGACACACAGACAGACAAACAACCAGACAGACACACACACAGATGTCACGTTAAAATAGTTTTTCCGTATTCTAGAGGTCCCGAAACGTGTAGATCCATCGAAAACTCGAGTTACGATTTTCGGCATGAATCCAATACTTTCCCTATACATTAACATTAACATAACATTAACATTAACATTAACATAACACATTGCAGGGAAAATAATCACAGGATAAAAATTCATTATTAACGAGAAGTACTAAGATGAGATAAAAAAAAAAAAATACGAAACAAGTATTTTTATGAAGTTACCCGATTTGAACATCCCTGGAAAAGTATCAACCGGTTGTAGAATTGTACCGTGTCTGCTTATGAGTCTGTGGATCCTACATCACTTGAACAAACTGATTGAAATTTAGTACAGCAAGGGGAGGCAATACTACATATTCAATACTCATATATGCCGAGATAAAAATCTAAAAACTTTCCGAACACACCTCTCACAATCAATTCGAATATTAAATAAAACTACTCCGTAGCCAAACTCAATTATTTTATGACTAACAAAACGTACGTGTTAAAAGAAAATAGTGAATCTCGCTCGAATTAAGAACATTAAATCAGTAATCCACACAGAGTGACAGGGATTATTAAAGAAATTAACTTAAAAAAATATTGAATTATCGATTCACTGGCGATATTCCACAAAACCACCAATTTGACGATATTTATTTACTAACATTTTTACTTTCCTTATATACATAATGTATAAGGAGAGTATTGTGACGAGGTCGAAAATTCGAATTCGAGTTTTCGACGGGAGAGCACGTTTCAAGCATCCCTGATCACGAATTAAACATTTTTGAAGTGATGTCCGTGTGTGTGTGTGAAAGTATGTGTGTGTGTGTGTGTGTGTGTGTGTGTGTGTGAAAGTATGTGTGTGTGTGTCAGTGAGTCTGTGGAGACGATAACTGACGAACGAATGGACCGATTCGAACCAAATTTGGTACAAAAATCACACTCCGTAAACACTGGAAGCCTATTGTTTTTATACCCAATCGAATATTCAGAACTCCCCTAAATTTTCGAATGAAATTTTGAAAAAATCGTCAAAAAATCAAAACCACTAATAAAGTTACGAAAATAGACATTTCTTATGTAATTTTTCATTAGAAAACGATTGATATTTATTTTAGAACGCTAACATGAACCGTTCTTGAGATATTGCACATTTTTCAAAAAAATTATCAAAATGTCATATAAAATAAAAAAAAATATTTCCTATTGAGAAACATGTTCACTTTTCATATGTAATACCATGCGATAAATTGGGTGACATCATTCTTGTGTATCTAGATCGTACCATTCTTTAAAAAAATATATTTGGGTAATACTTTTGTATTTAAAAGCTAGTAGTAATTTATCTGCTGTAAGAATAACTTATTTCTTCGTTCATAACGCTTGGCGAGATTTTGGCGACAAATTTGGCAAAATGTCACCAACTTGGCGACTTTTTGAAATATTGCCAAATTAACGAAAATCTCGCCAAATGCATAAAAATGACGCTAAATCAATGAAAATGACGACTAATTGTAGAAAATTCAATATATTGGAAAGAATATTAGTATATACTATAAGGAAAACCTTTTTTTTTTTACTGTAAAAGTAGTAGGTTCATTACATTATATAAGGAAAGTCATGTGTTGTCCACATCAGATTTTTTTATATGTTTTTCCGGTAAAGTTTTCAAACTTTCCCTATAATACATACCAGTAAAATATTGAAATGAAGTCAAAATATCTAAATTCGATCATGGACGGGGGGGAGGGGGAGGTGAAAATTGAGGGGGGGGGGGCGAGCTTCTGGAGTCCCGACTGTACAGTAGTTACTATAGTGATTAATATTTACAGGCAGAAGTGCGTTGTCTGCGTGAGATTTTAAGAACACAAGTGCTGCAGGCGAACATATGGAATTGAATTCTATACAAAACTTGTATGACGGACAACACCCGTTATATAACGGACTTGGCGCCTAGTTAATCTATAAATAAATTTTTAAAAAACGAATTTCAATCTGCAGGGAAAGTCATGTATTACCCCCATCATACTTTCCTTCGTAAATCTCTGCATTTACAACGAAAATCGATCTCATCCTATAGAACCGCAATACATCTCACAATCACCAAACCATATATTCCGTAAAAGTAAAGACCACCTTCTCTTTGCGCAGTCCCGTGAATCTCCCCGGAGAATTCCCCATCTAATGTTTTCTCATTCTGATGACCCAACAAAATCTCTCCATCCTCCCTCCTCTCTGAGGGCAGCAGCACGTAGAGCAGCTTCTCGGCCATGAATCACCTTCGGCAGGGAAGCGCTGACTAATTCGTTGCCCCCCAGACGATTTTGCATCGGTGGTCACTCACCGGCCATTATGTTCGTGGGAACACGTCAGAACCCTTTTGCGATTGATATATGGAACAGAACTATAGAACAAAATGCTGTGGAACATTTTACATAAAATGTTCCACAACATATTGCTGACGTCAAGAATGAGCAAACTTTTTGAGCCAAGATACATTTTTTTTACATTCCCTGCAATACATGGTCATTAATGTACATGGAAAGTATTGAAACCATGTCGAAAATCGCAACTCCAGTTTTCGACGGATCTACACGTTTCGGGACCTCCAGAACACGAAAAAACTATTTCTTTTATTTTCCCTGCAATACATGGTAATGCATTATAGGGAAAGTATTGGCATCATGTCGAAAATCGCAACTCGAGTTTTCGACGGATCTACACTTTTCGGGACCTCTAGAACACGAGAAAATTATTTTTTTACTTTTCCTGCAATACATGGTAATGTATAGGGAAAGTATCGACATCATGTCGAAAATCGCAACTAAAGTTTTCGACGGAGCTATACGTTTCAGGACCTCTAGAGCACGAGAAAACTATTTTTTACGTAATGTCTGTTTGTCTATCTATGCAATGTATGTATTTATTCTAAAATAAATACTAACTGACCAAATTTCATAAATTCTGTCTGGCGGTTATGGCCTATATTTAAGCAGATGTTCGCCATTTATTTTCACCTCGCCACTGATAAAGGGCATAGTAATGCTCGAAAGCTCTATGGCCGTGTAATTTTAATACGTCGTAAAAGGATATTTTAATGAATGACTTTTATTCAAGTTTTGATTGTCTTTATTTTTAAAATATTAATTATTTTGAAGTGTTTCCATACTATTTTATCAAATAAATCTGGATTGAATTAACTTTACACCAATTATAAATTAATAATTCCTTCTTCTAATCCGGAATCCCGCAAAATGTCAGCGCGTTTTAATTCGGTTCTACAGTATCTTAAAACTCCACCAATATAATTATACAAGGTGTTGGTGATTAAATACTTCAAAATATTATATAATTTTAATTATTTACTCCCCCCCCACACACACACACACACTTTCATTCTAAAAAAAAAAAAATTAAAACAAAAATATTAAGGGATAAATTACATGGCCACCTTATTTATGTAGAGAGTTAAACAAAAAGCTTATATTATGAATCACCTTCAGCGGTGATTAAATCAATTCGCAGACGATTTTCGCTCGCATCGTTGGTCACTCTCATCGACGACCATTACTTTTGGGGAAGCACGTCACAAACCTTTTGTGAACCTTTTGTGAATGACCGCTGCCCAACAAAAGGTTCGTTCGCAACCCTAGTTCAAATTTTACAGGCATCAATGGAGATTAATGACGGTCAAAAGCGTAATGCATGACAGGGCGCGATAACATATGGTGAGTTATATTTGGAGTGATTTGAAGGGATTGGAAATTATATGATTGCGAAAAGTTTAAATCTTATAAATGAAAATAATTTTTACTTTCTCATACTATATTGTTAGAAAGATTCACACGAGGAGCTAGGATTTTTTTTTCGGGGGGGGGGGGGGAGTTCTTTAAGAGGGTGCTAAGGCCCTTTTATCTTATCTTTTATGATTTCAGTTGCAGAAAAATTGCTGGATGCTATTGAAACTTTTGACTTTTGGGGGTGCTGAACATCCCCCAAACTCACCCCTAGCTTCGCCAATGGGAAGAGTATTGTTTTTCTGAACATTTCCAATTCCAAGACTTCAAATCCAAGACGGACAAGCGCGTTTTAAAGTACCCTGAACACATTTCGAATACTCTTGAAAAGATGTTCATCTGTGTGTGGGTGTGCGTGAATGTGTGCATATGTACGTGTGTCTATATGTTTGTGTGTTTCTGTGTGCGCCCAATTTTGTCATGTGGGGATACTATAACTCAGCAGTCAATGCACCCACCGATATACAAATTGTTCTGCATTGATACAGTATTTGAAAAACTAAATCTAGATAGATTTTTTTTTTAGCGATTCTCATGATTACAGCCCAAATTAAACGGATTTTAAGATTTTCAATGTATTTTTTCCTATGGAAATAATTCGTAGTCTAAAGTTTTTATTTTCAAGTTTGCAACAGCTTAATGAAGCTTATGGATGGGATGCATTTTCCTTCTTTGTGTTAATATAAACTATTTTGAAACCAACGTAGTTTCCATCTCCCCTATATTGTATACTTTTGTTCTGGGAATTATCATGTAACTCCATAGAAAATAATGCTATGAAAATCCTATATGAGTGATATGTAAATCTTATATTTATGAAAATCTTCGAATAATTCGAGTTCTAATCATCCGAATTACAAATGATCTATATCTAGTTCTAGTTCTTTGTGTAACGTATCTACACAAAATTGGATAAAGATGCGAACTTATTCATGACTTCTTGTGAACACACATACGCGCGCGCACATATCTTTCCAAAAATATTCGAAATATGTTCAGAAAAATCGTTCTCTTATTGCACATAACAGCAACTATGGAACGATTTCGAACTTTTTAAAACACTCTTGCGCGTTAAATATAAGATTAGAGGTGGCGGTCTGCAAGAGTCGAAATTTTAAAACCTTTACCCGGCCCGACCCGACAATATCAGTGCTTCTTCTTCGACCAGACCGCCCAACATACCCGAAAGTGTAAGGACGGCTGGAAAGTGCCAGCCAATTTAGACCGGTACCGAATAGGGGGTGGCATCGGGGCGGTATACTCCTCCCCACCCAGACTCTAGTAGGAACTTACGGACCCACATATTTACCATGCCCGTACTCCCATTAACACGGGAGCAGTTCGGGCAGAGCCGGGAATCGAGTGAAATCCCCGCGCTAGCAACTGGGGTGTCAGAATCCACAGTACCAGTACTTAAGGGTGATCGGCAGTAAATTTTCTGCCCTATCCGCGCTTTGTTAACTTTCGCGGCACACATATTTCGCCGAAATTCTGCTCAAACAGTTGCGAAATATTTTCTTATAGATAAAATGCAATGCTTAGATTATATTAAAACTAAATTTAATACCCAATAAAACATAGAATATATGTTTTATTTTAATTTAAAATATTTTTGGTGCTGCCATCTGTTGTCGTAATTTAATTCATACCGACTATTTTTATTTTTTAATGAACATTTTTAAATGTCTATTCCTTCTAATACGCTATTAAATACGACAACAGATCATATATTCTTGAACTTCCTAATATTTTTTATTTCAATTTTATATTCTATTATTTGCAAGTTCATGGGTCATTCTGTACCAGCTTTGGGAACGCCCCCCCCCCCCCCCCCATTTAGGCGAATTCTGTAACTATATTCAGACGTTCTCAAACCATGCTTTTAATTCAAAACCCGTAATTCAAAACTTTTAGGGAGAAACAGCGTTTTCTCTACATACAGTCATCAAAAAGAGCAAAAGTTTATTAAGGGTCACTGTCCTACGTATTTTAAAAATAGAACAAACGGATGATTACAATGCAATATATAGCCATTCCTCATGAAGCTAATTTAACTGTCCTAAGAGCACTGACGTCAACCGTTTTCTTTATAATATACCAGCACGTTGGCTTCCATTTCAGACAAAAAAAATCTTTATAATTTATTCATAATGCAGAAAAAGAAATGACCAATTCAATATCTATAAATGACTCTTAGGCTCTTTTGATGCTTGTATTTGCCATTCAATGCAAGGCGTATTTGCGTCTGACATTTTGTTTCGGAAGTTACACAGAACAATGAAATTTGTTTTTCTATAATCATGGGTGCCCATCTTAGAGCAGGGTGCCCATAGAGGATGGCAAGGGGCGGGGAGCCCTTACCCCTCCTAGGCATTCAAGGTCACAAAGGCATGCAACAAGCGAGTTAATATCGCACGTATTATAGTTGATATCGTACGTATTACGCTAGTTGATAATGTAAGTATTTCAGAAGATAATTATAGTGAGAACAAAGAAACTTATATGTAGTTTTATAGAAAACATATAACTATTATTGTTTTATTTTTGCAAATTTATTGTCTTATTTTTATAAAATATAGATTAAATATTTCTTCAGAATTTTGTGAAGAACAATGTAATTTGAAAAATCCGTTATTAATGAAAAATATTTTCAATAGTTTGATTAGAACAATAGCCAGCAGACGATTTCGCCATTTGAAGCGTAACTCTGTTACTATGGTTACAAATTTAATTATAAAATGTAATAAAAAAATCGTCTGCTATAACTACAGATTAAAATATCTTAAGAACAGTTAAATTCTTAATTAGCCAATCGAGTTAATAAAGACAATTAAGGATAATTTCCCATATATGTGATGGTGTAAAAAATAATTTTGTGTGTAGCCATTCTCGAGTTATTGCTGGAAAGATTTTGGAACAAAAATTCGAAATTTATAAATTTTCGAATAAAATTTCAAGATTTCAGATTTTTCTCACTACTTACAGACCAATTCCCACATATATGCAAAATTTTAAATTGCCACTTTGTGGGGTTTAAATAACCTTTCGATTATTATTTCCCTGAGTTTGCATTATAATTTATGTTTACTTAAACTAACAAATCTAACTGGTTCGGTTGATAGATCAATCACACCGAGCTAATCAGCATTTTCTGCGTTCCTAAGGTAGAGTAGGAATATGTTTCGGATCGTGAGAGTTTCAGTGGTTTTTCTTGAGTAGTGGCTGCGTGAGTAGTGGGTTCTTGAGTAGTGTTTTTGAGTAGAGGGTTCTTGGAAAGAAAGACGGGTTCTTGAGACTATGAAGGATTCGAGTAGTGAGTGGAAGGAAACCCCATTCGATACAACGATGACTAGGAAGCGTCTAGTATTCGGGGTGTAGTCGGAATACGGGGCGAAGTAACAGAATGCCGGGGTAAGCATATAAGCTTGAGAATTCGTCCCTATTTAAGAATTATCACCAGTCTAGTATATTGTAGTAGCTTGTATATTTGTCATTTATTCTGAGACTGTGCAATAACAATTAGTAAATATGTTGTCCCTTGCTTTAAGGGTGAGCGTCAGTAAATCTTCTGCCCTATCCGCACTTTGTTAACTTTCGCGGCATACGTTTTCCGCCGAAATTCTGCTCAAACAGTTGCGAAATATTTTCTGATAAATAAAATGCAATGCTTAGATTATATTAAAACTAAATGTAATACCCAATAAAACATAGAATATATTTTTAATTTTAATTCAAAATATTTTTGGTGCTGCCATCTGTTGTCATCATTTAATTCATATCGACTATTTTTATTTTTTAATGAACATTTTTAAATGTGTATTCCGTCTAATATGCTATTAAATACAACAACAGATCATATATAATAATGCCACAATCATGGAAACGTAACTGAATTTGGACTTAAAGATAAAGAAACTTGAAGACAAAGTTGCAGTCCTCAATGATGCACATTCAGATTCCTTTATCAAATTTATAGAATGAGAAATTACCTTTCTGTGATTGTAGCATTATTATATATGATCTGTTGTTGTATTTAATAGCGTATTAGAAGGAATACATATTTAAAAATGTTCATTAAAAAATAAAAATAGTCGGTATGAATTAAATTACGACAACAGATGGCAGCACCAAAAATATTGTTGTATTTAATAGCGTATTAGAAGCAATACATATTTTAAAATGTTCATTAAAAAATAAAAATAGTCGGTATGAATTAAATTACGACAACAGATGGCAGCACCAAAAATATTTTGAATTAAAATAAAAAATATATTCTATGTTTTATTGGGTATTAAATTTAGTTTTAATATAATCTAAGCATTGCATTTTATCTATCAGAAAATATTTCGCAACTATTTGAGCAGAATTTCGGCGAAAAACGTGTGCCGCGAAAGTTAGCAAAGCGAGGATAGGGCAGAAGATTTACTGACGCTCACCCTTAAACAGCAAGCTGCTGTAATTTCTGTGAAGTCCCCAATAAACTGAGTTGACTTTTAAACAGTGCCGTCCTGTGTTACTGCCCTTAGACTGAAAGGCCGAAATATCGAGTAATCTAAGTCACTTTTGACAGATTAAGTAAAAATCCTCTACAAAGGCATTTAAAGATGATAAAGAGACATATAAACTTTACAACTTAAAGTCTCACTCAGCTGTATAATATAGATAATATCACATTATGTACTTCGTTTGTAGGAGTAGGAAAAGAAAAATGTTTTCGGTATCAATGCCAACCAATTATGAAGTTAAAACAATGTGACGTCACATTGCTGCTAAAATCAAAGTTTTATTAAGAAAGGAACCTGACAATATATTTATTGGTCTTTAGTCAGATCAAGGACGACGCTTTTTGTTGAACCACAATAGCATTGTTGGAGGAAGAAAAATAAGTGACAGGTGTCATGAAACGAGGAAATTGACAAATGCTAATAAAAGAGAAGGTGAAAACACATTTGACAGTGAATAAAATGAAGCAAACGAAACGCTGTTGAACCCATACAGGGAATCCTTGACTTCAATCAGTGTAAAATTATTAACAACTAGCAGATATACCCGAGGTTGTGGGATTTAAAATAAGTGCAAATTCTAGACATACTGGATTTCATAAAATTAAATTAAATATCTAATTTAATTAATAAAAATTAAATATTTAATTTTATTAAAAGAAATTATATATTTAATTTCATTAATAGAAATTATACATTTAATTTCATTAATATAAATTAAATTTTTAATTTAATTTCTCTATGAATTAACTGGAGTGTTACTCAACTCGACTTTCTCATATCAAAATTCATTTTTTTTTTTCAAATATTACAGGAAAAAGATCTGATGTGGGCAGCACATGACTTTCCTGATATGCAATGAATTTACTACTTTTACAGTAAAAAAAAATTAATTCTTATAGTAGATATATTCTTTTCAAGATATTGAATTTTCGTCAATTAGTCGTCATTTTCATTGATTTAGCGTCATTTTTATCCATTTAGCGAGATTTTCGTTAATTTGGCAACATTAAAAAAAGTCTCCAAGTTGGCGACATTCCGCCAAATTCGCCGCCAAAATCTCGCCAAGCGTTATGGACTCAGAAAATAAGTTATTCTTGTAGCAGATAAATGACTATTGACGTTCAAATACAAAAGCTAGGTCCACGACAATAGGTGTCACCAAATGCATCGCATGATATTACATATGAAAAGTGAACATGTTTCTCAACAATTAATATATATATTTTTTTAATTTATGGGATTTTTTGATAAATTTATTTGAAAAATGTGCAATATCTCGAGAACGGTTCATGCTAGCCTTCTAAAGTTTATGTCAATCGTTTTCTAAGGAAAAATTACATAAGAAATGTCTATTTGCTTAACTTTATTAAAGATTTTGATTGTTTGATGATTTTTTCAAAATTTCACTCGAAAATTTAGGAGGGGGGGGGGGAGTACTGAGCATTTGATTGTGTTTAATAACATTAGGCTTCCAGTATTCACGGATTGTAATTCTTGTATCAAATTTCATTCGAATCGCTCCAATAGTTCGTGAGATATCTTCTCCACACACACATACACACATATCACCTTAAGAATGTTCGATTCGTGATCAAGGATGCTTAAAACGTTCTTAAAGCGCATTTTCCACAGCGCTCTAGCGTTGCCCGGGATTTAAGATGCAAATCTCTGATAAAACCTACACCGGAACTCAGAGCGAATTTCCTAAAACCAAACAACGTTTTAACAATAAGTGCGCTTCTTCTTCGACTCAAATCGTCCAACCTACCCGAAGGTGTAAGGTATCTGTTTGGATGGCCGGGAAGTGCCCCCCAATTTAGACCGGAACCCAGTGAGCGCGACATCTACAGAGACCGTACCCTCCCTCTTCTATCACCAACCTCTCTGAAGGACTTACGGACTCACATATTTCACACTCCGCGTGAACACAGGGACAGTTTGGGCAGGTCGGGAATCATACTCGAGTCGTCCGAGTGCAATCCCCGCGCGCTAACCACTGGGCCATCCCACCCCCCTCAATACGCTCGCTTATAACAAATATAAAATAAAATAAACTGCAGCGTGGGTGTGCACGCACGCCTAAGTCACGACCACTCATCTTAAATTCCAAGCAATTTTGGGTATATTTTCTAGCATTAAAATAAATGTTACAACATATTTTCTCAAAAATGTCAGTTTCCCTGTGTTTGAGAAACAGATTTGCGGCTAAAAATATTTCCGATTTTGCATTGCTTTAATATATGAAAGTGGAGTTCCAAAAACATCCTTCTAAGATAAACATATCTTGAAAGAAGTAATCCAATTTTGTGAAACTTTTTGCATTCAACGAGACTTTTTCCAGGGAATTTTTTAATAGGTTTTATGCCCCCCCCCCCCCATATCTCTCCGCGAAACAGATGAAATTTAAAATGTCTATTTTGTTGCTCTCTAATGACCGCGTATAATTCGAAAACAGTTCTCAACCGATATACATCTTTTGTTAACTAGTTTGTCAAGCTCATTATTTTGCACACACAATACATAGTATACATATACGCAGTTAAAATATTCGAATAATATTGAACAGTCAAGTTTCAATGATTTTCACTATATGAACATCACATAGAAAATGAATCAAACATTTACTTTTTATGCTGCCTTATTTTCAAAGTTTTAAACTTTGCAATAAGACAATTTTAATATAAATATACATACCTTTTAACATACATGATATGAAAAATATTTTCCATAGTTTGATCAGAAAAGTAGCCAGCAGACGATTTCGGTATTTGAAGCGTAACTAACTCTACGGTTATAAATGGAATCAAAAATTGTGTAAAAATTGAATTATAAAATATAATGAAAAAAAAAATCGTCTGCTATAACTATACATTAAAATAATTGAAGAACTGCTGATTGTGCACCAATAAAGTTAATTATGAGCATTTACCTAGGATAATATTTTTTCTGCGGATGATGGTATAAAAACGAATTTTGTGTTTCTAACCATTTTCGAGTTATATCTGGAAGAATGTTTGACAAAAATTCAATATTTATAAAATTTTCGAATAAAATTCCAATATTTTTTATTTTTCTCCCTACTTGTAATTAAATTCAAATCCTACGTGTACGAAAAAATTTCAAGTTTCTACCTTAAGCAGTTTAAACTGTAAACTTATTACTCACTCAGTTATATGATGTAAAAACACGTGGAGGAGGTAAATTTTATAAATATGTGGCAGACGATTTGAAATTTAATTCCATTCATGTAGGAAATTATTTCTCCATTTATTTCCGATTCATTTTAAAGTAGAGCTTCCTTACACATTTTCCATAAAATGCCATTTTTATTTTATTTTGTAAATATAGGTCATTCTCCGAGAATTCCACATAAATACGGTCACCAATAAGACAATATTCTTCTCCGTAATAACAAAAATTCCCAAGATTAATTTCTTACAGAAGCAAATATATATGAACAGAACAAACAATCGAATCTCGAAAAGATTGCGATGTAATTTATATCGAAAATTACGATAGATAATCAGAATCGAACAACATTAACTTCTTGCTAATGTATTGGAACGAAAATAGCCCCAACTTGCATCGGGAAAGAAATATATAAAGGAATGTGATATATGCAATACGGACTTTTCCTACAAACAAACTTTTACTTTGTGAGGGAACAAACAAAAAAAAATCTGATGTGGGCAACACATGACTTTCCTTATATAATGTAATGAATTTGCTACTTTTACAGTAAAAAAATAGGTTTTTCTTATAGTAGATACTAATATTCTTTCCAAGATATTGAATTTTCGACAATTAATCGTCATTTTCATTGATTTAGCGTCATTTTTATCCATTTGGCGAGATTTTCGTTAATTTGGCAACATTTCAAAAAGTCGCCAAGTTGACGACATTCCGCCAAATTCGTCGCCAAAATCTCGCCAAGCGTTATGCACTAAGAAATAAGTTATTCTTACAGCAGATAAATAAATGACTATTGGCGTTCAAATACAAAAGTATTATTCAAAGTATCTTCTTTCATGAATGGAACGAGCTAGATCCACGAGAATGATGTCACTCAATTTATCGCATGGTATGAAATATGAAAAGTGAACATGTCTCTCAATAGGAAATATTTTTATTTTATTTTATATGACTTTTTGATATTTTTTTTTTAAATGTACAATATCTCGAGAACGGTTCATGTTAGCGTTCTAAAATTTATGCCAATCGTTTTCTAATGAAAAATTACATAAGAAATGTCTATTTGCGTAACTTTATTAGTGGTTTTGATTTTTTCAAAATTTCATTCGAAAATTTAGGGGGGTTCTGAACATTCGATTGCGTATAAAAACAATAGGCTTCCAGTGTTTACGGTTTGTGATATTTGTACCAAATTTTGTTCGAATCGGTCCATTCGTTCGTCGGTTATCGTCTCCACAGACCCACTGACACACACACACACACAGACAGACATCAAATCAAAAATGTTCGATTCGTGATCAGGGATGCTTGAAACGTGCTCTCCCGTCGAAAATTCAAATTCGAATTTTCGACCCCGTCACAATACTTTCCTTATACATTATGTATATAAGGAAAGTAATGGGATCTTTATTACATTGTCATACTATTGTATAGAGAATGTATCTATTATTTTCCTAAAAAATTTTGCACGTTTCAGGATCACTTAAACCCGTTTCGAACACTTTGAAAAGAGGTCTATGTATGTATGTATATTTGCGTGTGGATACGATTGCTCACGAACAAATTTAAATAAAAAAATTACATATAAAATGGTTATTTAAAAAAAAAAACTTTAATTTAAACAGAAATATTGTTTCAGACATTTTTATGATTTTCGAAAATATGTTCGATTTGAAAGCCTTCCCTATTCTTTGACATTTTTAAAAATCACTATGCTTCTAACATCCATCGGAATAATCGTGCCGAATAGCAACTAATTTGCTCAATTTGTTCGAGAGATATAGCGCTCAATGTGAAAAAAGTTAAATTTCTAAAATCTCGCGAACGATTCGGGATAACTCAAACAATTATGTCCATTTATTTTTACTTTCCTTATATACATAATGTATAAGGAAAGTATTGTGACGGGGTCGAAAATTCGAATTCGAGTTTTCGACGGGAGAGCACGTTTCAAGCATCCCTGATCACGAATCAAACATTCTTGAAGTGATGTCTGTGTGTCTGTGTGAAAGTATGTGTGTGTGTGTGTGTGTGTCAGTGAGTCTGTGGAGACGATAACAGACGAACGAATGAACCGATTCGCACCAAATTTGGTACAAAAATCACAATCAGTAAACACTGGAAGCCTATTGTTTTTATATGCAATCGAATGTTCAGAACCCCCCCCCTAAATTTTCGAATGAAATTTTGAAAAAATCATCAAAAATCAAAACCACTAATAAAGTTACGCAAATAGACATTTCTTATGTAATTTTTCATTAGAAAACGATTGTCATAAATTTTAGAACGCTAACATGAACCGTTCTCGAGATATTGTACATTTTCTAAAAAAATTATCAAAATGTCATAAAATAAAAAATAATATTTCCTATTGAGAAACATATTCACTTTTCATATGTAATACCATGCGATAAATTGGGTGACATCATTGACGTGGATCTAGCTCGTTCCATTCATGAAAAAAGATACTTTGAGTAATGCTTTTGTATTTGAAAGCCAATAGTCATTTATCTGCTGTAAGAATAACTTATTTCTTAGTGCATAACGCTTGGCGAGATTTTGGCGACGAATTTGGCGGAATGTCACCAACTTGGCGACTTTTTGAAATGTTGCCAAATTAACGAAAATCTCGCCAAATGGATAAAAATGACTCTAAATCAATGAAAATGACGACTAATTTTCGAAAATTCAATATCTTGGAAAGAATATTAGTATCTACTATAAGAAAAACCTATTTTTTTACTGTAAAAGTAGTAAATTCATTGCATTATATAAGGAAAGTCATGTGTTGCCCACATCAGATTTTTTAGTTAAAAGTCCTAACGAAACGATTGCACATTTGATAATAGTGAATATACTTAAGTTTGCTTATAATTTTTCTTCCATTTTAGATAAAAAAAAAAATACAATATCTCGAAAACGGCATTTGTTGGCATTCTGTAGATGATGCTATGCGCTTTTAAATAAAAAGTACATATAAAATGAATATCTGCATAATAATTTTTAGTATATGTATTTTTCTATAATATATTTTTAGTTAAAAAACACAATTTGAAAAACTGACGGTCATGATCCGAAATCTCTGAAAATTCATAGATTCTTCTTACGGTTACAGATTGCAATAGCCGTACCAAATTACAATTGTGTATCTCAGTTTGCGTGAAAATTCATAGATTCTTCTTATGATTACAGATTGCAAAAGCCGTACCAAATTACAATGGAGTATCTCAATTTGCGTGAAAATTCATAGATTCTTCTTATTACAGATTGCAATAGCCGTTTCAAATTACAATTGAGTATCTCAATTTGCGTGAAAATTCAGATTCTTCTTACGGTTACAGATTGCAATAATCGTACCAAATTACAATCGAGTATCTTAATTTGCGTGAAAATTCATAGATTTTTCTTATGGTCACAAATTGCAATAGCCGTACCAAATTTCAATAGAGTATCCCAATTTGAGTGAAAATTCATAGATTTTTCTTCCGGTTACAGATTGCAATAGCCGCACCAAATTACAATTGAAGATTTCAATTTGCGTAAAAATTCATATTCTTATGATTACAGATTGCAATAGCCGTATCAAATTACAATTCAGTATCTCAATTTGCGTGAAAATTCATAAATTCTTCTTATGGTTACAGATTGCAATAGCCGTACCAAATTACAATTGAGTATCTCAATTTACGCGAAAATTCATAGATTCTTCTCATGATTACAGATTGTAATAGCCGTACTAAATTACATATCCCAATATGCGTGAAAATTCATAGATTCTTCTTACGGTTACAGATTGCAATAGCCGTACCAAATTACAATTGAGTATCTCATAATCTCCAGGGTGTGTCAAAATCACACCTCCATTCATAAAATCAAAGACTGTGTACTCGCTGAAAAAGAAATCTCAAACAAAATAAACTAATTAATTCCTGGGTCCCCCCCCCCCCTGATCCGTGAACCCTCTCACTGTTCCCAGCCATCTTACCTTAAAAATAAACTTATTGGACATATCTTGCATATCTATACACCTGTACATTTTTTGTGTTCTGTACATCTGTACTTTTTTTTTTTTTTTTTTTGTTTTTTGTTTATATATACTATCTTTGTGTTGTTCTGCGTGCACTGTGTGCCAATTATCCATGGCATCATGCTGGCCATGAGCATGTAATTTTCTGTAAATACTTTTAATCTCATTAATAAACGCTAGCGGATCGTTGGGAGTTGACCGGGGGAATCAGCTTCGGCTTACTCCCTCTCCCGGCCACACATTAAGCTACCATAAACCTTCGGGTTGGTCGTGTGGTCAGGGTCTTCAATCAATCAATTGAGTATCTCAGTTTGCGCGAAAATTCATATTTTCTTCTTATGGTTACAGATTGCAATAGCCGTATCAAATTTCAATTCAGTATCTCAATTTGCGAAAATAGTTTATCTTTACACATACACACACATACACACACACAGAGAGAGAGAGAGAGAGAGAGAGAGAGAGAGAGTCATGCAGATGGATAGATGCATAACAGAGCTGAATAGACATCACTGAAAAAATAGTTGGTTTCCATTCGGGAACGCTCAAAATGTTTAAATTCAAGGGCTTTCAATTCCTAGGGTTTTATTAATTTGACACCCCTCACAACACTTTTGCTTTGCATTACTATAGCAATAAATATTCTTATACCTGTAATAAGAAAAATGATTACAAAATTGATTGCTTACAATTGCATAGGAAAAAAACAATCAAATCTCAGAAAGAATGCGATGCTACAACTCATATCGGAAATTATGATATCGCGATTCGAATCGAACGAAATTACATCAGCTTCACGCAGACACATTGGAACGAGAATGGTCTGATAAGAAAAACAATAACGATGCAAGAGTCATTTTTCTTCTTTCCCGCTTTTTCTATCTTTTTTTTTTCATTTTCTTTTTCGTTAGCTTTCCATTTCTTTCTACTTGCGCTCCAATGACCAAGAGAACCACTTTCCTTTCAATGCTTTTTTTTTTCTTAGTTTATCTTTTTTTTTTTATTATTACCGCCTGCAGGTACGTTTAGAAAAAACAGCAGCTGACAGTGACGTAGGGCAGAGATTTTCTAGGTTTACTGTAATAAAGAGTGATCTGTGTGGAAACTAGCGCCAAGCGAGAATTTATTACAATTTTATAATAGTCTACTGGCTAAAGGTGTTTGTTCTACGACGTTGTTTGTTGTGATTTTAAAAACATACAAATTCTCTTCAAGGTTTTCTCGACTATATATATTTTTACGTTTTCATACCACTTACAAGAAAAATGCTGTTGTAATACTGTTTGATGGAAAATTTTCGAATTCCAGACTTTCAGAATAAGCACGTTCTGAAAGCCTGAACCTATTTCGAACACTTTTGAAAATATGTCCATTTGTATGTGTGTGTGGGGGGGGGGGGGAGGGGGGGGGGGGGTCACGATAACGGAAGAATGAATACACCTATCGCTATTACATTTTACGTATAGGTACATTATGTGCAACACCAGAACTAAACAGAATATTTTTCAATTTTCATAATTAAAATTTGAATTGCATTAATCCGGCATTCAATGTTTCGGCACGTCAGATAGACCGGCATGCTTGACATTCGGGTACTTTCAGCTGTTGAAAAACGGTTCATATCAGTGTGTTTCCCTAATATTTCTCTATAAATGTTCCAAATTTCATATTTTTGAATGCTATAGATTTTGCGGTACATGACAGAGAAAATTAAGGAACACGAAATTTGTCAAACGACGGAGTCAGCTATTTTATATTAATATAGAGAGATAACGATATATCTATGAGACGTGGCGACGATAACTCTGGTTTCACTACATAGTCAAAGCCAAGACCTAAGTAATAGAATGTAACCATGATGTAACAGGGAGTTTTCAGTGTAAGGCATCGTTTTGCTAACCCCTCCCCCCCCCCCCCCCCATAATTAGAAATCCATTATTTGAAATGTTATTAGTTATTGATAATATTCTCCTTAGAAAAACAGTGTCAGTTCCTAGAAAATTGATAGTAATAATAGTGATAGTAGGTCATGCGGAAAAACGATAGGGTTACGCTATGCGTGTAAGTGGTTTTAAAATAGTAGTATTAACACAAATCTCCTTTGGGCAATATAATAATCGGATTAAATGACTCGTTGCCACCTTAAATTGGACAAATTTAAAGATTTTAAAGAAACATTTTAAAGAGAAGAATTTAAGGCAACAAAATATCACACAAAAAAAAAGAATATTTTCACTATTTCAAAACAAAGAGTAGTTTTCAGGCAATGATTTTGTATTCGTTTGACGGAACTGGTTGAAATATAAACACAAATATATCTACAAGTATATACTTAACAAAAGTTCTGGATATTACAAACCGTTCCAAATTAAGGCATAAAAATGGCACACATTTTACGGTTAACATGGTAGTTGCGGTAGGTAAAACAATATTTAGTTTTCGATCACTGTATGCTACCTTACTTCCAACGTTTTCGGATATTTTAATGTAAAACTCAATCATAAATGTAAAAATATTTTCAATAATTTGATCAGAAGAAAAACCAACAGTTTAATCAGAATAATAGTCAGCAGACGATTTCGGTATTTGAAGGGCAAAGCTGTAATTACGGCTACAAATGGAATAAAAACTTTATAAAAATATAATTATAAAATGTAAAAAAAATCATCTGTTGTAACTATAAATTAAAATATCTCAATAATGGTTGGTTATGCACCATGGATAAGAAAATAGTCTTAACCATGGAGGTAAAAGTAAGGAGTTAAAACTTCATATTAAGAAAACGCCAATATAATTTGAGACAATCATTCAGGTGGCACTGGGATAAGTTAAGTAGTTCTGTATGTACGTATTTCTATGGCGAAAGGCCTAAATACTTATTTAAACTGTCTTAATTATTAGCACAAATTAGAAAGGAAACAATAAAGAATATTCCTGCGTATTCAAAATTATTTTACCTTTCAATTTATTTTTATCTCCTTATATTCTGTACTCTATGCTACAACTGTGGAAAAAAAAACTGATTAATTATACTCATAATAAAGGAACCTTAATTTAAAAATAATCAAAAATACATATACTAAATTTCTGCTATGTCAACTGGCAATAGCGACTACTTTACTAACACTAGCGACACCTAGGTATAATTTTCAAAGCATTATGGCATTTTCAAGCGTTTCATTCATAGAAGTTTCATCACCTTCTCTCTTAACTCCATGGTTTGTCCAGAAGAATAGTCAGCAGACAATTTCGGTATTTAAAGCGTAACGTTCTTATTAAGGCTACAAATGGAATAAAAAACTGTATAAAATTAAATTATAAAATATAAAAAATGTCGTCTGTTGTAACCATACATTAAAAATTGTCTCAAGAATCTCAAGGTTGTGAACCAATAGAGTTAAATATGAAAATTGAGGATGTTTTTTTTCTGAGCATGATAGTATATGAAGAATTTTATCAATCCGTTTGCGCGTTATAGCTAGAAGAATATCCCTAAAAAAATACTTTTGGAGATGTATAAATTTTTCGAACAAAATTCCAAGATTTTAGATTTTTTTAACACTTATAAGTCAAGTGTATGCAAAGTTTCAAGTTTCTACTTTCAGCAGTTTGGACTGTGTGAAAGCCCCAGACTTTTGAAGGGAAACCAGAGCATAGCAGTTTGGACTGTGTAATTCATCATTTACAGTCAGTCAATCTCGTTCTGCTGTATGATATAGATTCGTGTAGGTCTACTTCTGTCAAAATTATTAAATTATTCTTCAAAGTTGGCGACAATGTCAGTCATGTTGATATGATGGAATAATCTGGCTAGCATATGTTATTTTAATCATAGACGTAGAAAGAATTTTAGAAAAGGAAATGGTTGTACAACCAAATTGAAGGGGGAGGGGGGAGGGTACAGAACGGGATTTCTTTTTCCAATATTTATACTATGGGAAACTAAACTAACGATAACTAAAATAATTTTTCCGGGTTATGAGCCCCCTCCTAACACCACCTCCCCCCCCCCCCCCCAACACCTCACCTTCCCCTCCCTACGTCTATGATCTTTTAACATCCTTTCCATCCTTAGCTTAACTCAATGTATCATTTTACAGCACTGATTATACAATAAACTTCCCTTAATCCGGCATCAAATGATTTGGCGCGCCCGATACTCCGGCACACCTTTCGTAAGGTATTCGAGTTAGTTGTTCACTGAAGTTTACCTCATAGTTATTTTATATTTTAAATAATTTTCACATACTGTACAATGTAATTGTACCTTATTGTTGCACCTAATTGTACCTTATTGTTGTACCTTATTGCTGTATCTTATAGTTGTACCCTATTGTTCGCAATCCTAATTGTACCTTATAGTTGTACCCAATGTAATTGTACCTAATTGTAATAACCTTGTAATCTTTTATTTACTTCAAATGTTTTTCACATACTGTACAATGTAATTCAGTCTGTATACCGTTATAGGCAAATTACATATCACCGTTATTGTTTATTCTTTTGTAATTGTAAATTCTCCTTCTCTTATTTTTCATTCCATTTTAGTCTGACATTAGATAATCCGGCATATTTGCTAATCCGGCACTGTTGAAGTCCTGAACGTATCGGATTATGGGAAGTTTACTGTACTATAATCATTGTTTCGCCATATTCCGGTTTCCCTTCCACCAAATATCCCTGCGCATTTCCATTTCATTTTTCTGGTAATGAATCATAATATCGGAAGCTGCAGAGTTTTTTTGTTTCTTTTTTTAGCTGACTTTATGCAAGATTCTGGAAAAAGTAACAAATGAAACTTGATATATGTGTTATAATGTGTTATATGTGTTACAATGTGAAACATGAATGACAGAACGTTACTGTAAAATAGGAACGTTCCTATTTTACAGTAACGTTCCTAATAATAAACATATCTTAAAATCCTAATAATAAACATATCTTATTATTAGGATATTCGCCAACAAATTACTGTCGATTCATTTTAATATGTAAAGAATCTCATTGCCCCAACCCGGAATCGAAACCTGGATCTTCCAACTGGCCAGCCGAAGGTCTACCGTTGAGCTACTGGGACGAAATTGCAAGCTCTTACCGTCGAAGTGGAATCTACATTCTCCACCCTCTAATGTCAGATTGGCGTGCAACTGACAATCTAATTGACCATCTCCTGCTATTTTTACATCACGCTATCCTCCTGATGTTATTTTTATCCTCCAGGTTAGCTTTCTTCGTGGTCGTTATCCTCTCGATTTGAATCGGTACTCAATATCCTCTCGATTTGAATCGGTACTCAATATCCTCTGGATTTGAATCGGTACTCAATATCCTCTCGATTTGAATCGGTATTCAATATCCTCTCGATTAGAATCGGTACTCAATATCCTCTCGCTTTGAATCGGTACTCAATATCCTCTTGATTTGAATCGGTACTCAATATCCTCTCGATTTGAATCGGTATTCAATATCCTCTCGATTAGAATCGGTACTCAATATCCTTTCGATTTGAATCGGTACTCAATATCCTCTCGATTTGAATCGGTACTCAATATCCTCTCGATTTGAATCGGTACTCAATATTCTCCCGATTTGAATCGGTACTCAATATCCTCTCGATTTGAATCGGTACTCAATATCCTCTCGATTTGAATCGGTACTCAATATCCTCTCGATTTGAATCGGTACTCAATATCCTCTCGATTTGAATCGGTACTCAATATCCTCTCGATTTGAATCGGTGCTCAATATCCTCTCGATTTGAATCGGTACTCAATATCCTCTCGATTTGAATCGATATTCAATATCCTCTCGATTTGAATCGGTGCTCAATATCCTCTCGTTTTGAATCGGTACTCAATATCCTCTCGATTTGAATCGGTACTCAATATCCTCTCGATTTGAATCGGTACTCAATATCCTAGAGTCTTCTTCTTCTGCGACCCAGACCGGTCGACCTACCCGAAAGTGTTGTTGAACCTCAGATCGTCCGACCTACCAGAACGGTGTAAAGTAACTGTTTGGGCGGCCGGGAAGTGCCACCCAATTTAGACCGGAACCCAGTAGGGGAGGCATCCACAGGGACCGTACCTCCTTCCCCTGCCACCAACCTCTCGGAAGGACTTACGAACCGACATGTTTAACGTGATCGTACTCCGCGTGAACACGGCGGCAGTTTTGGCAGCGGCGGGATTCGAACCCGGGCCTACCGAGTGCAACTCCCGCGCGCTAACCACAGGGTCCGCGCCCGTCTACCCGAAGGTATGAGGTATCTGTTTGGATGGCCGGAAAGTGCCACCCAATTTAGACCGGAACCCAGTGGGGGAAGCATCCACATCTGTACCAGGGTTGTTATAATTTTGCCCAAACCGAAAAAACCCGGATGGGTTTAAAAAAAAAAAAAAAAAAAAAACACGTGAAAAGACCCTTGAAAAAACCCAAGTGGGCAATTGAACTTAAATTGCATTTACTGACAATCAACAATAAAAAGTTAATAAACGTTCTATACAAAATAACATATTTCATAACATTGTTTTTAATAACACTTCTTTTTCTTTTATTATTCATAATAAACTTTTAAATTTTTTGTAACTTCACTTTTCAAAATACGTTTATAAATTTAAATGTATAATTATGTAATAATTAAATGGATTTCTTAAAATTTTTTAGGACATATTTTTATTAGAATGTTGTATTTTTTATATGCATTATCCATTATACCATGTAATTTGAAGTAAATACATTAGTCATACTCATGCTGCTGAGCATTTAACAGTACTGCTCTGCTCAATTGTTTAAAAGTTCTGATTTAAAAAATTAATTGTTCTATGTTAGTTTTGAAAATTTGATGAAAGTTATAAAAATTCCCCTGAAAAAAAACCCTCCAAAACCCCGAAAAAACACAAATGAGCTCGGTTTTTCATGAAAAAACTCTGGTTTTTGACAACCCTGGACTGTACCCTCCTTCCCCACCGAAAACCGCTCGGAAGGACAAATGACCATACACATTTAGCGTGCCCATACTCCTCATGAACACGGTGACAATTTGGGAAGGCCGGGAATCGAACTTGGATTGTCTGCTGGGCTGTCTCACCCCCAATATCCTAGAGTCCACTGAATCCGTGCTAGTCGTACTATTGGGGCCCTTTCAGACCTCCGACGTCTTTGTACTAACTTACAGAGTTGATTTGTTCGGGCGCCATTGTAAAGAACCTTGTTGCCCCAACCGGGAATCGAACCCTGGATCTTCGAACTGGTCAGCCGAAGCTCTTGTTGTCAAAGTGGGCTCTGCAAATATTTAAATGGGAAAACTCAAATTTCGCTTGCAATTTGTTGCCAAAATAGCAGGCAGATATATTTGATCTATAATCTGTATTAGCAGTAGCATGCAAAAAGATGACTGGTGGTAAGTGGATAATCTGTGCAATATATAAAAATCTGATGTAGGCAGCAAGGTGCCCCATCCATGCCAACATCCCAAAGTGCCCCATTCTCATCAGATTAAAAATTATACAATTTAAGATTAAAACCATTTCAGATTGAAAAAAAAAAAATGATGTGGGCAGCACATGATTTTCCCTATATAATGCAATGTATTTACTTATTTCACATTGAAAAAACGATGTATAATATCTACACAATGTTTTTAACGTTGAATTTGTAGGTTGGGTGCTTTTACGGATGACAACTATTTCCCAATTAATTTATATTTCCCGCAATTCTAAATTGACAATTATTCATATTAATAGCATCCGCAATAAGCAATAGAGTCTATATATTAAAATATTTTAATAATTAAATCATCAATTTGCTAATATTTTTGTTAATTCAGCGTCATTTTTGCAATTTTGACGATATTTTCATCAATCTGGGGGGGGGGGGGGGGTATTGCCACGTCGGTGATATTTCGTTAAATTAATTTCATAATTCACCAAATTCCGTTTTAATATTTGTGTTAATCGTTTTTAATGAAAAATTAAATAAGAAATTATTATTTATGTAACATTATTGAAAGTTCTGATTTTTTGATAATTTTGTCAAAATTTCATTCAAAAATTTGGGGGGGAGGGGGGGGGGGGCTTTTAAGCTTTTAATTACGTTTAAAATCAATTAACATCCAGCATTCACGGATTGTAATTTTTGTACCAAATTTCGTTCGAAATACTCCACCCATTCGTGAAATATCGTCTGCACAGACTCACGGACACACACATACTTACACACAGGCACCACGTCAAAAGCAATCGATTCGAGTTCAGGGATACTTGAAACGTTCTGTTGAAAACTCGAATTCGAATTTTCATTTCAACTCCGTCACAATACTTGCCCTATACATTGTGCTAGGTATATAGGGAAAGTAAAAAGTTTATTCTATTTAAAAAAAAAAAAAATCATGGGTATTTAATGAGACAGAAATTTAATGGACGATTTAAAAAAACAACTCTTTTGTCAACTTCTGGATTAAATAAGATATATTTTAAAGATATTACAAATAGAGGAAATATAATTTTAATGCCATTTTGTTCGATGTACTTGTGCGAAGCAGGATTTTCATTAATGCCGAGCTTAAAAATCAAATATTGAAATAACTCGACTTGGATTGCAGACTAATTTACGTTTAAAATTAAGTAAATTAGGACGAGATATAAAGAGACCAACTTCTGCCAAACAAACACAAGTATCACATTAAATCCTTTAGTTGGTCACATTGTTAATTAATAACCAAATTGTTAATTTTATTAGTAAAATTATTTGCTAATATTTATTTTTTCTTCAATTTTTTATTTTCCCTGCAATACATGGTAATGTATAGGGAAAGTATTGGAATCATGCCGAAAATCGCAACTCGAGTTTTCGACAGATCTACACGTTTCGATACCTCTAAAATACGAAAAACTATTTTTAGCGTGACGTCTGTGTGTGTGCCTGTCTGTGCAGATTTTGTATCCACTCTAACTAAAAAACTAATGGACCAAATTTCATAAAATTTGGTAGGTAAGTCACTTGTGGGCAAATCTGGTACTGATTAGTTTTGGGTACGATTCGGGATAAAAGAACCCGCCTTTTTTTTGCGAAATGGCCCGCAAAAGCTTGTATCCACTCTAGCGGAAAATCTAATGGACCGAATTTAACAAAATTTGGTAGATAAGTCGCTTGTGGTTTATCCTGGTGCTGATTTGATTTTGGTACGATTCGGAAAATAATAACCTGCCTCTGTTTGCAAAATGGCCCGCAAAAATCGACAAAATCTAAAATAAAAACTACGTATGCTGAAATATATATCCATTAAATGCTTGTTTTATACGTAATTTTTAACGAAGAAAAGAATAAGACCAACCCCGTTACACTAGGACTAGCCGTTCTCGAGATATTTTCGTTTTTTCTCTAAGCCACCTTTGAAAGTGAGTCCAGTTACCAAATAAGAACGAAAATTGAATTAATAGTGAATTAAATTTAATTAAAATAAAGAGAATGTGTATATAAGTCTGCAGGGAAAGTCATGTGCTGCCCACATCAGATTTTTTGTTCTCATAATATAGTATATTGTTTTCACGAAGATTTTCGAATTAGATAATTTGATGCAAATATATGTTTTAAGACTTACTGAACACGTTTCAGCTCTTTTTGGAGTGATATCCGTCCGCCTGTGGTCGATTTGTTGTACTCACGATAGCGGCCACAAATATTAATGGATTTTCGCGGAACGTTAAATCTTTGTTATTGAATAAATCTAGAATTAGATACAATTATTTTGTTAATTCGGGCAAAAATTTCGAACAAGAGAATTTTTTGAAAATTCAGTGATAACTTCGAAATTTATTCGAAATTATATATTTTTTTTAACATGACAGAATAGGACAAAATTTGACATAATTATGCTTCATGCATAAAAGGGTTTACTTATGGCTCATTGACCACGCCACTTAATAGTTGCTGTGAAAAATACCCACAATCCATTTTTTTTTTTCCGTGACGTCACTCGGGGGTACATTGTCAAGTATGGCATCAATCGAAATATTTTTTCAAGTCCTTCAAAGTGAAGGGTAAGAAGCTATTATGGTAATCATTTGGACTCACGATGCCGATTTCTCAAAAATGTTCTTGTAAAATTTAGAAAAATAAATACATAAAAATAAATAAATAAGTCAAAAAATATGATACTAAAAATTTATTCTGGTATGACAAAGTCGAGTTGAGCCCCACACCACTTATTTATTTATTTATTTATTTTTATTCGAAACGAAATAAAAACATGTGACAATAACTTGCTTAAATGTCTTTCTTGACTTCCTATTTGTGTATACAAGACAATTTTGTTTGTGTTACAGAAATTTTTTTAATTTTGGTTTTGGTGGTACGCATTTGGTGGAACGGTTCATGTTAGCGTTCTAAAATTTATGTCAATCGTTTTCTAATGAAAAATTTCATAAGAAATGTCTATTTTCGTAACTTTATTAGTGGTTTTGATTTTTTGACGATTTTTTCAAAATTTCATTCGAAAATTTAGGGAGGTTCTGAACATTCGATTGCATATAAAAACAATAGGCTTCCAGTGTTTACGGATTGTGATTTTTGTACCAAATTTGGTTCGAATCGGTCCGTTCGTTCGCCAGTTATCGTCTCCACAGACTCACTGACACACACACACAGACACACACACACACACACAGACATCACTTCAAAAATGTTTGATTCGTGATCAGGGATGCTTGAAACGTGCTCTCCCGTCGAAAACTCGAATTCGAATTTTCGACCCCCGTCACAGTACTTTCCTTATACATTATGTATATAAGGAAAGTAAAAAGGTTGAGAACCCTTGATCGATCATGTGGCTCAGTGAAATTAACTGACTAAGTGATAAATTCACAGCCCAAACTGTTGAAGGTAGAAGCTTTAAACTCTTCATACAAGTGGAAATTGACCTATGAGTAGTGAGAAAAATCAAAGATCTCGTAATTTTACACGTAAAATTTATAAATCTCGTATCTTTTGTTCCAACATTCTTCCAGCTATAGCTCGAGAATGGGAAGACACAAAAAATTCCTTTTTATACCATTATGGACAGCTGTTCTTGAAGTATTTAATCTATAATTGTAACAGACGATTTTTTATTATATTTTATAATTCAATTTTCACACAGTTTTTGATCAAATTTATAACCATAGTAAGAGTTACCCTTCAAATACAGAAATCGTCTGTTGACTCTTTAATCAAACTATTGAAAATATTTTTCACTAATTTAATAATTGGCTTAGATTAAAGTGTCTGAAAATAACGCAACATACATTGATAGGGGATAATAATGTTTCACATACCGTAATTTCCATAATAACATAGCTATAAAATGTGTATAATTTTTATGATTAAATTTGAAACGGTTTTCGATATTCAGAACTTTTATTAAAAGTGTAGGTGTCACATTTAGTGACTATTAGCCATTTCTGGAAATGGCTTGCACTTAAATAGTTTTTAATGGTTTCATTATTTCGAAAAATTCTTTTAAAACGTTGAAATATATTTAAATAAATTAATTTTTAAATTTTAAAGACATTTTTATTTGCTTATATGATTTAAATACTATATTATTTTTTTTTTAAATATTTAAGAATTAAAATAACAATATATAAACTTTAAAAAGAATAACTGTAAAGAAGATTTTTGTATCTACATGTTTGAATAGTTCAAATTATTTAACGTATTCTAAATGTAAAATGAAAATGTTTCTAATTTAAAAATATAAATATTTAAAACGATTTAAAAAAAATCAAAATGTACAAAAATAGTAATTTCATACAGAGATACAAATTGCTAAATAATAAGGCTAAATAATAAAAATGTTATTCAGCCATATTTCTGCTTTTACCTGTGCATCCAAAAGCATGCTTTTGTTCAGCTGACAAAATCTCATTTTAAATGTATTATTCTACCTAACGCATGAATTGCGTTTACTCAAACAATAAAGACTGCGATAATCATCAGCCATCGAGATTACAATAAAATCGATAAGTTGCCAAATAACGGCAGCCTCTCTTTCGCCAAGCTTCCAGGTGAGTAAGCAAGCACTTGCACTGGCAGACGGCAAAGGGAAATCCTTTTTCCCAGTGCATACGCACTGAACAACCTTAGGTCAAGGGCTTAAAAACTCGTGGTAGATCAATCCGTAACAACCGTGGAAGAAATTTTCTTTTTCTCGTGCGTCCGAATGCTTTAGTTCTTTCTGTGTGTCGAAATGTAAAAATGGTAGGGGTCTTTGTTGAGATTGACTTTTATAGCTCTCATAAATAAAAAGGAATACAGAGAACAAGGAAAACTAAAGTGGAAAAATTGAAGGACAGCGTTGATGATTTTTGATGGAGAAAGGATTTCTTTGGCGTAGTTTCGTTTTTAAATGTTTTCTCAAGGTGGAATATTGGCGGGGGAGCATAAATGGAACTAGCAGGGCGTCCCGCAGATGTTTATTTCCAAAGCTTTGTTACAGTGGCTAGAATAGAGTTCTAGACACTGTAGCTTTGTTCAACAGGATTTTTCCGTGAAGGGAGGAAATCCATAGATTACTTTGTAACAGGGCCGTAGCCAGGCAGGGGGGCTAAGCTCCCCCCCTAAGAGGTACACTCATTATCCCACCCCCCTGATAAAAATATTAAATATTTAGTAGTGATATGGAATTTCACCCAACATGTCATCCAAATTTTGCATAAAAAATTTCTTTGTGATATCTTTTTATAAATTGCTTTGTTTTAGGATTACTTAATTTAACTGAATTTGTGGCTAAACTAATGATCAATTTATTTACATATTTAATTTAAAAATATGTAAATATTTAGACAATTGTATTTGGATACTTTTGTATTATTGCGGGGTTTACTGTTATACATTCAAGAGTCAAAATAATTTGAAAAGTAGTTAAAAGTTAATATTAAGCGTTAACTTGAATTAACTTTCAGAAATTTTCTTCGATAAACAGTCTTAAACATTTTCTTAATTAACAGTCTTGTTGCTAGTTAATGCTTATATTAAAATTAATTGTAATTATTATATATTAATATTGATGTATAGTGGCTATATTAATTTTCCTAATCAACTCTTAGCTTACAAATATAAATATGCAATTATTTGTTAATAATTTATATGGATTGAAATATATAATAGTAACTATTTAATAAATGTTAATGATTAACTGTTTTGTTGAGCCCCATCTTCAAGATTTTTGAGCCCCCCCCCCCCCCCCTTGAATGTCACGCCAGCCCCTCTTGAATTTCATCTATAGCAAAGACTCTTTCCTTAAGCTATCTTCAGTGGGCGCACCAGAGTTTTTGATAAAATTCTTTAAAAAATCGATTTTTCAAATTTTGAGCCAAAATGTTGCTCCTACATTAATAAATCTAATCCTGTAAATTACATATCGATATCATAATCAGAACACATATTAACAATGTTTTTGTGAGTTTCTAGCTGTATTTAAAGGACTGAAATTGTAAATTTTAAATACAATCTTTTAATATATTTTTCACTGTTTTAAACCATTCAAATCCTTATAACTCAGATAATGGTTGAAATGCTTGGAAATTTTTTTGCATTTGCAGTTAATAATTTATATTAAAACATTATTTCGGATTTGTTTATTAAGAAGATACAGCACCCTATCAATATATATATAAATATATTTATTTTTAATATTATAGTGAAAATTGTGTTGTTAACATTAAATTATAAACAAGATTTGAGTAAAAATAATTTATTGAACTGCATGCTTAATAAAAGTCTATATTTCTTTAAATTCCTACTATTTGTTTTTTAAATTTTAATATTTTCACTTAAAATTTTTCTTTTACATTCCTTGGAATATTCTCCACAAAATTGTGCATAAATTTTTAGGTGCTTCTGATATTTAATGTAATATAATTTTTTTTTTACTGTCACTATAGTGAAAAAACTAGGAAATTTAATCAATTTTTAGTTCGACATTTTTTTAAAAGTTAACTATAAATCATAATATTAAATCCATGTACAATTTCAACAAATACACAATAAAAAAAAAACATGTACAAAATATATATCTATCTTAATTGCAAAAAAAAGTCTTAGCATTTCAAAAACATGAACGGCTGTCAAAAATGAACATGGAAAAAAATCAAATTAAAATTTACATTAAGTTATTACTTTCCCTGCAATACATGGTAATGTATAGGAAAAGTACTCAAATCATGCCGAAAATCGCAACTCGAGTTTTCAGCGGATCTACAAGTTTTGGGACCTCTAGAACACGAAAAAACTATTTTTAGCATGACATCTGTCTGTGTGTGCAATATATGTATCCACTCTAACTCAAAAACTAATGACCCGAATTTCATAAAATTTGGTAGGTAAGTCACTTGTGTATGACCCAGGTGCTGATTAGTTTTGGTACAATTCCGGATAAAATAACCCGCATTTTTTTACGAAATTGCCCGCAAAAATTGTCTGTATCCACCCTAGCTGAAAAACTAATAGATCAAATTTTACAAAATTTGGTAAATAAGTCACTTGTGGGTTACCCTGGTGCTGATTAGACTTTTGTATGATTCGGGAAAAAATAACCGACTTTTCTCTTTTGCAAAATGGCCAGCAAAAATCGCCAAAATCTAAAATAAAAAACTACATATGCTCAAATATATCAATTAAATGCTTGTTTTATATGTAAGGTTTAACGATAAAAAGAATAAGATCAATCCCATTAGACTAGTACTAGCTGTTCTCGAGACATTTTAGTTTTTTCTCAGTTTCGCTAAGCCACCTATGAAAATAAGTCCAGTTACCAAATGACAACGACAATTTAAATAAAAGTGCAAATTCAGTGTAACTTAAAATAATTATTGCTGTTATTTTGTGCATTCATGCAATCAAATTCATTTTCTCTTTATTTCATTAATAATTCCTTAAATTGAGTTTAATTGCACTAAATAGCATGTATAATTAATTGAAATTACACTTTGAATTTAGCTTTCGTTTTCATTTGGTAACAGGACTTATTATTAAAATCGGCGTAGCAAAAGATGCAAAAAAAAAAAAAAAAAAAAAAAACCCAATATCTCGAGAAAGGCTAGTCTTAGAGTAATGCAGTTGGTCTTATTATTTTCATAGTCAAAAATTACATATAAAACAAGCATTTAATTGAAATATAAATATGCATTTATTTGTTAATAATTTATATGGATTGAAATATATAATAATAACTATTATGGTTTATAAATGTTAATGATTAATTGTGCTCTTGGTGAGCCCCATCCTTTAAGACTGTTGAGCCCCCCCCCCCCCTCTCCAGTCCCTCTTCAATGCTGTCTCTGGCTACGGCCCTCTTCGCTTGTCCATAATTATTATATATAAGAAAATAGAGTGGATACTCTGACTCCAGATATTTTATTTCTCTGCATTCTGCATGGTAATAATCCCCTAATCTGAACGCACGGACGGTCAACCAGGGCGAGTCCAACGAACCTTGAGATGCTAAGAGGGGTGAAAGGTATAAAAAGAAACGCACAGATGCTGAATCACCAGGGCAGAGATGCAGAACACCCCCTGACTTTCTACGGCTCAAAATCGCAAACACTGGCACGGCCAGACATTTCTATTGGGGTCTAAGTAGGTTTCTACTCACAAACACCTAATTGTTTAATTTTTCTTCCTGCATTTCTCATCATCCTAATATTGTGCAAATAAAGAAAACAAAAATCTGATGTGGACAGTACCTGACTTTTCTACAGACTCAGATTCATCTTCTCTTTATTACTTTCCCTGCAATACATGGTAATGTATAGGGAAAGTATTGGAATCATGTCGAAAATCGCGACTCGAGTTTTCGACGGATCTACACGTTTCGAGACCTCTAGAATGCGAAAAAACTATTTTTAGCATAACGTCTGTGTGTGTGTCTGTCTGTCTGTGCAATGTATGTATCCACTCAAACTAAAAAACTAATTTACCGAATTTCATAACATTTGGTAGGTAATAAATAAAGACCCTTGGGTGTGACTCTGGTGCTGATAAGTTTTTGGTACAATTCGGAGAAAAAGAACCCGCCTTTTTTTGCGAAATTATCCGCAAAAATCTCACGTATTCACTCTAGCCGAAATACAAATTGACCAAATTTCACAAAATGTGGTAGATAAATCACATGTGGGATACTCTGTGCTGATTAGATTTTGGTACGATTCGGAACAGAACAACCTGCCTTTTTATACGAAATGGCCCGCAAAAATTGCCAATATCTAAAAAAAAAAGACTACGTATGTTCAAATATATCAATTAAATGCTTGTTTTATACATAATTTTTGAGAAGAATAAAAACAACTCTATTACTGTAGAACTAACTGTTCTCGAGATATTTGAGATTTTTTGCAATTTTTTATGCCGTCTTTGGGGAAAATATCCAATTACTAAATAAAAGCAGAAATTGAATTAAAAATCCAAATTTAGTGTCATTTTGTGCAATGAAACTCAATTTAATGAGATCTTAAAGAAATAAAAAAAAATGAATTTAAGTCTGCAGGCAAAGTCATGTGCTGCCCACATCAGATTTTTCTTTATTAATTCATTCGTTAAATTGAGTTTGATTGCAGAAAAAATAACACGGATGATTGTTTGAAATTTCACTGAATATGCACTTTTAATTCAATTTTCGTTTTGATTTGGTAACTGCCCGTATTTTTAAAGGCGGCGAAGCAAAAATGCGAAAAAAACTAAAATATCTCGAGAACGGTTAATCTTAGAGTAAAGGGGGTTGGTTTTATTCTCTTTATCCGCAAAATTTAAATATAATACAAGCATTTAATTGATACATTTAAGCATACATAGTCTTTTATTTTAGATTTTAATAATTTTGAAGGGAAAAAAAACCGGCCGAATATTACCAAAATCTAATCAGCAGCAGGGTCACCCACAAGCGACTTCTTACCAAATTTTATGGAATTTGGTCAATTATAGTTTTCCAGTTAGAGTGGACACATACATTGCACAGACAGAAACACACACACAGACATCACTCTAAAATAGTTTTTCGTGTTCTAGAGGTCCCGAAATGTGGAAATTCGTCGAAAATTCGATTTGAGATTTCCGGCATGATTCCAATACTTTTCTTATACAGGATGTCCCAAGAAGGTTGAAACGCACTTTAATTCTTTACCTGTTGGAGATAAGTGGGCAATGTAAATTGCAAAAATGTTGAATGTAAGGTAGGACATAAGAATACGTTAATAAAATAGTCCTCCTATTAATTTTCAAAAAGTTACACTTTTTAAATTTTTATACGACTCCATTATAGACAAATTGGGCCAATCAGAAAATTTTTATTTTAATGCAACAAGAACATTAAAAAACCCGCATATCTGTACCTTTAAAATCAACTGAATTATGATTAAGGAAAAAAATCTGATTTATGCCACTTTTCCGTACCATGTGAAAGGCTGTTTCATCAGTGAAAATAGGGATCATAAACAAATTGACGATGGAAATTGTTTAGATCAAAAATACGTTAATATGTGTCAAAATTTTTTTATCACAAATGCATCTAAATAAAGCATTACACAGACAGAGATCATATAAAGCCGTGGCACTCATTATGTGGTTCGGTATTCTATGTATTATCATCCAGTTTTATCTTTTTTGTGATATGTCACACATTTACATTTCTAAATTGATATAGGGTCCCCATTCACAATGTTCAATTTTCAATTAAATATAACTCGCTCAATTTGAAAGCTACATATATGCTGTTTTTTTTTAAAATGGTCTTGTTGCATTAAAAATAAAAATTTTCTGATTGACCCAATTTGTCTAAGGGGGTCATATAAAAATTTAAAAAATGTAATTTTTTAAAAATGAATGGGAGGACTATTTCATTAACGTAGTCTTATTTCCTAACTTTTTTTCAACAGTTTTGCAATTTACACTGCCCACTTATCTCCAACAGGTAAAGAATTAAAGCGCGTTTCAATCTTTTTGGGACACCCTGTATATTACCATGTATTGAAGGGAAAGTAAAAGGTGTATGGTGGTTCTCCCACAATATGGCTGGTGTACTTGGCCGAGAACTTGTCACAAGACAAAGGGGTCGGAAGTTCGAGTCCTTATTCGGGCGCGATTATAAATTTTCACCAGGTCGTGATTATCTTTCCATGTGATCTGATAATTAGATTATGAGATATGGATAATATTTCATTCCTATATCTTTAAATGTGAAAAAATTGGTTTATTTATGGCCGAATATTGCTGATAAACGTTAGATAATTGGCAACAGCATAATTCTTTTACAAACAATGGAAATAATATTCTCGAACCCCGTGTGCGAGGATTACCCTGCGCTACGCACTACTTTTGCGGTTACAATGTTAAATGATAAATGTAAAATTTACCCTTGTTCTGATAAGCTCTTTCGGTGCTTTTTTCCTGCACTAAGGTACGTAGATCGTAGAATTGAAAAGATTAATTAGATAAAAAATATTTTAAAGATGCATTGTTTTCGTAAAATGCACTGAAAAGTAAAGAATAATTTTACTTTCCCTGCAATACATGGTAATGTATAGGGAAAGTATTGGAATCATGCGGAAAATCGCAACTCGAGTTTTCGACGGATCTACATGTTTCGAAACCTCTAGAATACGAAAAAACTATTTTTAACGTGACGTCTGTGTGTGTGTCTGTCTGTGCAATGTATGTATCCACTCTAACTCAAAAACTAATGGACCGAATTTCATGAAATTTAGTAGGTAAGTCACTTGGGTGAGACCCTGGTGTGATTAGTTTATGGTAGGATTCGTAAAAGCAGAACTCGCCTTTTTTTGCGGAATGGTCAGTAAAAATTTAATTTATCAACTCTAGCTGAAATACTAATTGTCCAAATTTCCTAAAATTTGGTAGATAAGTTACTTGTAGGATACTCTGGTGCTGATTAGATTTTGGTACGATTCGAAAAAGAACAACCTGCCTTTATTTGCGAAATGGCCCGCAAAAATTGTCAAAATCTAAATTAAAAAACTACGTATGCTCATATATATCCATAAAATGCCTGTTTTATACGTAAGTTTTAACGACGAAAAGAATAAGACCAACCCCATTACATTTGGATGAACCGTTCTCGAGATATTTTAGTTTTTTCACTACGCCACCTTTGAAATTGAGTCCAGTTACCAAATGAGAACGAAAATTGAATTAATAGTTAATTAAATTTAATTAAAATAAAGAGAACGTGGATATAAGTCTGCAGGGAAAGTCATGTACTGCCCACATAAGATTTTTTTAGCTATCACAACATTCTTGGTTATATGTGACGAAAAATAAAACCGTGCGGAGTCTAAATAATTGTATTTTGACGTTAACAAAATTTCAAGGAACAATGGAAGTGATAACATAGAAATGGACATATACAAGAACGATTACATTCAATTCATTTAAATTTTTCTTTGACAGTTTTGATTTAACAATCCGTCGTTCTTATTTATGTAACTTCAATGTTCACTTCTACGGTTTCTTAAAATTATGTTCATGTCCAAATACAATTATTTTATGAGCGCCCAACGGTTTTACTTTTTAGTTGCATATGATAAAGCATGTTAATAGCTAACAAGAAAGATCACTCATGCATAAAGCATTGATTATGAAACATTTTCCAACTTCAATGCAATTTTATATAAACATCTCTAAAATGCGATACATTCCTCGGTAATATTTTTAAAATTATCACAATACTACATTCATTTATTATATTTGAAAACTTAAAGCTTCATCGAAAAAAATGAACTTAAATAAAATTTGGCGGGTTCTCGAAAAATAGAACTGGCAATTTTTTTTTTTTTTTTTTTTCCGAAATGGATCGATAAACAAATCTCCGACGCTTTACATAATCCCACTGTTGCAAGATAGTTAGTTAGAAGGAGTTCAACGTGCGGCCTCACTTTTACATACCTACTACTAAGGATGGAGTCCCTACAAAGGAAATCCAATGGTTTCTGAACATACAGCCGCGGAAAAAAAAAACGCCGCACCCTCTGTTAATCGAGCATCGTTCATCGTAGAGAAAATAGAATGATACCATTCGATTAGGAATAGCATCCTCTACAAATTAATGTGCGTAAAATTTGCATAAGGGGTCGTCTTCATATCTAAACGAGCACAAACTTTGAAATTTTAAATGGCAACACCCAAGTTTGACAACATAGTTCGAAACTAGAGCAAAATTCAACCTGTGATACCAAATTTCAAGTCATTTGGGTGAAGCGTTTCTGAGTTGTGAGTATGTAAAGTTTTGAGCTCCTAATGTTAAATTAGTTTCCAAGACTTCCATTCATATCTTCTGTAATAATTATCTGCTCACGCTGATTATTTGTATGACGTTACTACTAAACAACCCAAACACATTTACGTGATTTTTGTTTTTGTAGAATACATTGTTTGTATGAAATATTAATTATGAAATCAATAATCGAAAAAATATGAATACAAACCTGGACACGTTTTGATAAAAATCGATTCACAAAGAGTTTTTGTATGTTTATATAAAATTCCAGGTGTTTCCTCCCATTAGTTCTTTCGAAATGTTTAAATATTCAGAATCACGATGATTTTAGGGGTCATATATTAATTTAAAAAATCTGATGTGGGCAGCACATGACTTTCCCTGTAGACTTATATCCACGTTCTCTTTATTTTATTTAAATTTAATTCACTTTTCTAATTCAATATTCGTTCTCATTTGGTAACTGTCCTTTTTTCAAAGGTGGCGTAGAGAAAATACGTAAAATCTAAAATATCTCGAGAAAGGGGAGTCCTAGTGTAATGGAGTTGGTCTTATTCTTTTCTTCGTTAAAAATTATGTATAAAACAAGTATTTAATGGATATATTTGAGCATACGTAGTTTTTTTTTTACATTTTGGCGATTTTTGCGGGCCATTTCGTAAAAAAAGGCTAGTTGTTCTTTTCCGAATCGTACCAAAATCTAATCAGCACCAGATCCTCCTACAAGTAACTTATCTACCAAATTTTGTGAAATTTGGGCAATTAGTATTTTAGCTAGAGTGGATACATGAAATTTTTACGGGCCATTTCGCAAAAAAAAGCCGGTTCTGTTTTTACTGGTTGGCGGGATCTGTTTGTTATCCTACTAAAAACTAATCAGCACCAGGGTCTCACGCAATTGACTTACATACCAAATTTTGTGAAATTCGGTTCATTATAGTTTTTTAGTTAGAGTGGATACATACATTTCACAGACAGACACACAGACACACAAACACACACAGACGTCATGCTAAAAATAGTTTTTTCGTATTCTAGAGGTCTCGAAATGTGTAGATCCGTCGAAAACTCGAGTTGCGATTTTCGGTATGATTCCAATACTTCCCCTATACATTACCATGTATTGCAGGGAAAGTAAAAAATCTGATGTGGGCAGCACATGACTTTCCCTGCAGACTTATCCACGTTCTCTTTATTTCAATTAAATTTAATTCACTTTTAATTCCATTTTCGTTCTCTTTTGATAACTGGACATATTTTCAAAGGTGACGTGGAGAAAATACGAAAAAAAATAAAATAACTCTAGAACGGCTAGTCCTAGTGTAATGGGGTTGGTCTTATTCTTTTCTTCGTTAAAAATTACGTATTAAACAAGCATTTAATGGATATATTTGAGCATACGTAGCTTTTTAGTTTAGATTTTGACAATTTTTGCGGGCCATTCTGCAAAAAAAGGCAGGTTATTTTTTTCTGAATCGTACCAAAATCTAATTAGCACCAGGGTGACCTATACGTGACTCATCTACCGAATTTTGTGAAATTCGATCCATTAGTTTTTCAGCTAGAGTGGATACAAACTTTTGCGGGCCATTTCGCAAAAAAAGGCGGGTTCTTTTATCCCGAATCGTACCCAAAACTAATCAGCACCAGACTCGCCCACAAGTGACTTACCTACAAAACTTTGTGAAATTCGGTGTATTAGTTTTTTAGTTAGAGTGGATACAAAATCTGCACAGACAGACACACAGACAGACAGACACACAGACACACACACAGACGCCACGCTAAAAATGTTTTTTTCGTATTCTAGAGGTCTTGAAACGTGTAAATCCGTCGAAAATCGAGTTGCGATTTTCGACATGATTCCAATACTTTCCCTATACATTACCATGTATTGCAGGGAAAGTAAAAATCTGATGTAGGCAGCACATGCCTTTCCTTTCAGACTTATATACACATTATCTTTATTTAATTAAATTTAATTCACTATTCATTCAATTTTCGTTCTCATTTGGTAACTGGACTGAATTTCAAAGGTGGCATAGAGAAAAAACAAGAAAACGAAAATATCTCGAGAACGGCTAGTCCTAGTATAATGGTGTTGGTCTTATTCTTTTCTTCGTTAAAAATTACGTATAAAACAAGCATTTAATGGATATATTTCAGCATACATAGTTTTTTATTTTAGATTTTGTCGATGTTTGGGGCCATTTTGCAAAAAAAGGCAGGTTACTTTTTTCCGAATCGTACCAAAATCTAATCAGCACCAGGGTGACCCACAAGCGACTTATTTACAAAATTTTGTGAAATTCGGTTCATTAGATTTTCAGCTAGAGTGGATACAAGCTTTCGTGGGCCATTTTGCAAAAAAAGGCGGGTTCTTTTATCCCGAATCGTACCCAGAAATAATCAGCACCAGATTCGCCCACAAATGACTTACCTACCAAATTTTATGAAATTCGGTCAATTAGTTTTTTAGTTAAGAGTGGATACAAAATCTGCACACACAGACACATAGACACACAGACAGACGTCACGTTATAAATGGTTTTTTCGTATTCTAGAGGTCTTGAAACGTGTAGATCCGTCGAAAACTCGAGTTGCGATTTTCGACATGATTCCAAAGCTTTCCCTATACATTACCATGTATTGCAGGGAAAGTAAAAATCTGATGTGGGCAGCACATGACTTTCCCTGCAGACTTATATTAACGTTCTTTTTATTTTACTTAAATTTATTTCACTTTTAATTAAATTTTCGTTCTCATTCGGTAACCGGACTCATTTTCAAAGGTGGCGTAGAGAAAATACGGAAAACTAAAATATCTCGAAAATGGCTAGTCCTAGTGTAATGGGGTTGGTCTTATTATTTTCGTCGTTAAGAATTACGTATTAAACGAGCATTTAATGGATATATTTGAGTATACCTAGTTCTTTAGTTTAGATTTTGACGATTTTTGCGGGCCATTTTGCAAAAAAAGGCAGGTTATTTTTTTCGGAATCATACCAAAATCTAATCAGCACCAGGGTAACCCACAAGTGACTCATCTGCCAAATTTTGTGAAATTCGGTCCAGTAGTTTTTCAGTTAGAGTGGATACAAGCTTTTGCGGGCCATTTTGCAAAACAAAAAAGACGGGTTCTTTTATTCCGAATCGTACCCAAAACTAATCAGCACCAGACTCGCTCACAAGTAACTTACCTACCAAATTTTGTGAAATTCGGTCCATTAGTTTTTTAGTTAGAGTGGATACAAAATCTGCACAGACAGACACACAGACGTCACGCTAAAAATAGTTTTTTCGTATTCTAGAGGTCTCGAAACGTGTAGATCCGTCGAAAACTCGAGTTGTGATTTTCGGCATGATACCAATACTTTCCCTATACATTACCATGTATTGCAGGGAAAGTAAAAATGACTAATTTGAAAAAGTTATATTAATTGTAAGTTAATCTTTATTTAAGAAAATGGGGATTTATTTTTATCCAATTTTAATAAAAACTTTGTATAAACAGTGTTGTATAGATGCAAACTAATCAACGCAATTCTGCTACTGTATTGAAGGGTGAAAACTCTTGTATTGTTATAAATGGGATCTACGTATGTTACTGTCTAAGAGTTACCGAGCTACTGCGAGTTGAAATCGCCCATAAAATGCGATAATTTATAATAAAAACTATTTATATAAAACAATAACAAATTATAAAACTACGTGATACTAAACACCATAGCACGTAGCTTTGCATCAAAAGACGAATTTGCGTAATTGCGGTTTAGTATGATAGTTATTACAACAACCTAAGAACACCTTATTGAAAGGTAAAATGATTCTATACTTTTATTCTCAATTTATTTTCGCTTATTTAGCTGTATTACATAGCAGAGTTATCACACCTAATAACATTCCTATTTAAAGTTTTACTGCGGTATATATGTTTGAAAGTCGGGTTTGTTATAAATGCGTATGCTTCGACTATATATTGTGCGTATGCTTCGACTATATATTGTGCGTATGCTTCGACTATATATTGTGCGTATTCTTCGACTATATATTGTGCGTATGCTTCGACTATATATTGTGCGTATTCTTCGACTATATATTGTGCCTATGCTTCGACTATATATTGTGCGTATGCTTCGACTATATATTGTGCGTATTCTTCGACTATATATTGTGCGTATGCTTCGACTATATATTGTGCGTATTCTTCGACTATATATTGTGCGTATGCTTCGACTATATATTGTGCGTATTCTTCGACTATATATTGTGCGTATGCTTCGACTATATATTGTGCGTATTCTTCGACTATATATTGTGCGTATGCTTCGACTATATATTGTGCGTATTCTTCGACTATATATTGTGCGTATGCTTCGACTATATATTGTGCGTATTCTTCGACTATATATTGTGCGTATGCTTCGACTATATATTGTGCGTATTCTTCGACTATATATTGTGCGTATGCTTCGACTATATATTGTGCGTATTCTTCGACTATATATTGTGCGTATGCTTCGACTATATATTGTGCGTATGCTTCGACTATATATTGTGCGTATGCTTCGACTATATATTGTGCGTATTCTTCGACTATATATTGTGCGTATGCTTCGACTATATATTGTGCGTATGCTTCGACTATATATTGTGCGTATTCTTCGACTATATATTGTGCGTATGCTTCGACTATATATTGTGCGTATGCTTCGACTATATATTGTGTGTATTCTTCGACTATATATTGTGCGTATGCTTCGGTACTTGACGCGAGGATGCCTCGGCAACTTGACGAGACGACCAAAGACACAATTATTGCAACAGTGTTGTGGTCAATCAACGAAACATCGCCCTTCCAATTGCGGTTTTCAATATGGAGCTGATCCCCGAAAATTGCACATTCCGGAATATTGAATATCTTCGGATATAAAGATAGAAACGTCGTGAAAATTTGAATTTGGATTAATTTGGGGGTCTAGAACTTGTGGGTAACGTCAAAATTGGGTGTTGCCGTTTGAAATTTCAAAGTTCGTGCGCGTTTAGATATGAAGACGGCCCCTTATGCAAATTTTACGCACATTAATTTGTAGAGGATGTTATTCCTTATCGAATGGAAACATTCAATTTTCTCTACGATGAACGATGTTCGATTAACAGAGGGTGGGGCGTTTCTATTTTTCCTGCAATACATGGTAATGTATAGGGAAAGTATTGGAATCATGTCGAAACTCGCAACTCGAGTTTTCGACGGATCTACACGTTTCAAGACCTCTAGAATACGAAAAACCATTTTTAGCGTGACGTCTGTGTGTGTGTCTGTGTGTCTCTCTGTCTGTCTGTGTGTCTCTCTGTCTGTGCAGATTTTGTATCCACTCTAACTAAAAAACTAATGGACTGAAATTCACAAAATTTGGTAGGTAAGTCACTTGTGAGCGAGTCTGGTGCTGATTAGTTTTGGGTACAATTCGGGATAAAAGAACCCGCCTTTTTTTTTGCGAAATGGCCCGCAAAAGCTTGTATCCACTCTAACTGAAAAACTAATGAACCGAATTTCACAAAATTCGGTAGATGAGTCACTTGTGGGTTACTCTGGTGCTGATTAGATTTTGGTTCGATTCGGAAAAAAATAACCTGTCTTTTTTTGCAAAATGGCCCGCAAAAATCTAAACTAAAGAACTAGGTATACTCAAATATATCCAATAAATGCTCGTTTAATACGTATTTTTTAACGACGAAAAGAATAAGACCAACCCCGTTACACTAGGACTAGCCGTTCTCGAGATATTTTAGTTTTTCGTATTTTCTCTACTCCACCTTTGAAAATAAGTCCGGTTACCGAATGAGAAAGAAAATTGAATTAAAAGTGAAATAAATTAAATTAAAATAAAGAGAATGTGGATATAAGTCTGCAGGGAAAGTCATGTGCTGCCCACATCAGATTTTTTTTCTGCGGCTGTACATAAGCGCTTACTCGCATGGAGGTAACGTAAGGAGTTGAAACTTCATATTAAGAAAACGCCAATATCGTTTGAGACAATAATTCAGATGGCGCTGGGTTAAGATAAGAAGCCCTGCATTTCTATGGCGAAAGGCAAAGGCCTAAAATATTTATGGAAAAGGTCAATTTTGTAAAAATAAATTATGAGCGCAATGCAAAGTAGAACTGAAAAAATAAAGAATATTCTTACGTATTCAAAATTATTTTACCATTCAATTTATTTTTATCTTCTTATATTCTGTACTCTATCGTACAGCTCTTAAAAAATACTGGTTAATTATACTCATAATTAGGGAACAATTAATTTAAAAATAATCAAAAGTGCATATACTAAATACTACGCCTTTCTATTATGTTAACTAATAGTAGCGGCTACTTTACGAACACTAGCAACACCTAGATATAATTATCAAACCATTATGGCATTTTCAAGAGTTTCATCCATAGGAATTTTATCTCCTTTTTTCTAACTCCATGGTACATAAGCTGACTTGTCTTTTAATCTGCATTTTATTTTGTGATCCAATTCATTATTGACTATGCGCAAAGGAACGTGCTTTATTACTTAATTGTCTCAGTAGCTCAATGGGTAAAACGTCAATTGGTCAGCTGGAGATCGGAGATTTAATTAATTCTTCGCTAAAAAGTTATTCTTTAAAATATCTCCTTCAAAATCCTATACCGATTGCGCCACCTACTGTGGAAACTACTTCGAATTTTGGCACAATTCTGCATAAATCTGAGCCTTTTCGTTTCAAAGAAACTTTTCTGCTCAGTGCAGCAAAACCATTCCACAGAAATGACAATTCACTGTATGACTAGAAGAGGATAAACTTCGTCATGTTCGAAAAATTTCTACACCTGTGCAATTAGAGAAGAAATGTAAAAATAAAGAAAATCAAGCTATTATTTACCGCGAGAAGTGAATGAAGTTTCAAGGTAAACGAGGAACGATATAAGAAAACACTTTGCATTTAAGAAAAGAAGAATTGCTTTTTGAAAGGCATTTCACGTCAATTTAGAACTGTCTTTAAATTATATTCTTATTTATAAGTCACTCAAAACGTTTTAAAGCTAAACTTGGTTCGACTAATTCTTGTATTGGTCATTAAAATCCCAGTTTTGATTCAAATGCCGTGCTATACACTGATAATACGCATTTAAAGAAATAATTCTATGTAATGATTATTATATGAGTCAAGGTTTTAAAATAATGAACAAGATAGATAGCAACATAAATTGCAGCGGAAATAAAGATTAGTAAACATACAAACGTTTCGAAAATTATTGGACTTATTTTTTTAGTGCAATAAACTTGGACTAAAACGCCCGAGATGGTCAAACAGAATATTGCTAAACGACTGAACAGAATACAGTAGCGCCACCTATTGTGATGAAAAGTAAGTACGACAAGGAAAAAAAATCTGATGTGGGCAACACATGACTTTCCTTATATAATGTAATGAATTTACTACTTTTACAGTAAAAAAATAGGTTTTTCTTATAGTAGATACTAATATTCTTCCCAAGATATTGAATTTTCGACAATGAGTCGTCATTTTCATTGATTTAGCGTCATTTTTATACATTTGGCGAGATTTTCGTTAATTTGGCAACATTTCAAAATGTCGCCAAGTTGGCGACATTCCGGCAAATTCGTCGCCAAAATTTCGCCAAGCGTTATGGACGAAGAAATAAGTTGTTTTTACAGCAGAAAAATGACTATTGGCAATCAAATACAATAGTATTAATCAAAGTATCTTTTTTCATGAATGGAACGAGCTAGATCTACGAGAATGATGTCGCCCAATTTATCGCATGGTATTACATATGAAAAGTGAATATGTTTCTCAATAGGAAATATTATTTTTCATTTTATATGACTTTTTCATAATTTTTTTTTTTAATGTGCAATATCTGGAGAACGGTTCATGTTAGCGTTCTAAAATTTATGTCAATCGTTTTCTAATGAAAAATTACATAAGAAATGTCTATTTGCGTAACTTTATTAGTGGTTTTGATTTTTTGACGATTTTTCCAAAATTTTATTCCAAAATTTAGGGGGGTTCTGAACATTCGATTACGTATAAAGACAATAGGCTTCCAGTGTTTACGGATTGTGATTTTTGTACCAAATTTGGTTTGAATCGGTCCATTCGTTAGTCAGTTATCGTCTCCACAGACTCACTGACACACACATACTTTCACACACACACACAGACATCACTTCAAAAATGTTTGATTCGTGATCAGGGATGCTTGAAACGTGCTCTCCCGTCGAAAACTCGATTTCGAATTTTCGACCCCATCACAATACTTTCCTTATATATGTATATAAGGAAAGTAATAAAAGGAAATATAAACTTTTTCTGGTATTTTTTCGTTTTACTCCCTTTTCATCAGTGGTGCACTAGGTGGTGCAACTATATAGAGCATGCGCACGTGACGTCACATGGAGAATTTCGCCCTTACGCTTCCACAGCAGCCCACGAGTATGCTTAGCAGTACGAAAATTTTCATTATTTCTCTATTAAAAAATCTGATGTGGACAGCACATGACTTTCCCTGCAGACTCAAATTCATATTTTCTTTATTTCTTTAATAATTCATTAGATTGACTTTAATTGAACCAAATAACAGTAAATTTGCATTTTTAATTCAATTTTTGTTTTTATTTGGTAATTGGACATTTTTCCGAAACCGGCGTAACAAAAATGCAAGAAATCTCAAATATCTTAAGGAAGGTTAGTCCTAGAGTATAATGGAGCGTGTTATATTATTTTCCACTTCAAAAATTGCGTATAAAACAAGAATTTATTTGATACATTTGAGCATACACTACTTAGTCCTTTTTTTTTAGATTTTGGCGGGCTATTTCGTAAAAAAAGGCAGGTTGTTCTTTTCCGAATCGTACCAAAATCGAATCAGCACCAAAGTACCCCACAAGCAACTTATCTACTAAATTTTGTGAAATTTGGTCAATTAGTATTTTAGCTAGGGAGGATACATGAAATTTTTGCGCAGCATTTCGTAAAAAAGGCGGGTTCTTTTTTCCCGAATCGTACCAAATTCTAATCAGCACCAGAGTATCCTACAAGTAATTTATCTACCAAATATTGTGAAATTTGGTCAATTAGTATTTGAGCTACAGCGGATAAATGAAATATTTACGGACCATTTCGCAAAAAAGGCGGGTTCTGTTTTTACGAATCGTATCAAAAACTAATCAGCACCAAGGCCACATCCAAGTGACTTACCTACCAAATTTTATGAAATTCGGTCCATTTGTTTTTGAGTTAGATTGGATACATACATTGCACAGACACACACACAGACGTCACGCTAAAAATAGTTTTTTCGTATTCTAGAGATCTCGAAACGTATAGATCCGTCGAAAACTCGAGTTGCGATTTTCGACCTGATTCCAATACTTTCCCTATACATTACCATGTATTGCAGGGAAAGTAAAAACGACTACTTTAGAAATTTACAATCGCTTGACCTCTAATTTTAGTAGAATATATCTAAATGTATCTTCTTTGATGGATATTTTCAATTTACCGGAAAATAAATTATTCATTTTTAATAAAATATGTACACGAGTTTTATTTTTATTTATTTATTTTATTTTTTTTAAAGAAATTTCGTTATGTACCTATCCCTTCTCTCTCCCTCACATATACACTGCAGAACTTTCTAGTAAATTATACATCTTCAAAACGTTAGCTAGTGACTACGGTAAAAAGGAGTAGCAGTGTATATATATTCACTTAAAATCACTTACTGTGCACTTTAGCAAATAAATCTTTAAATATATGTTGTTAGTATTCTAAATAACTTATTTTCAACACAAAGATAAATTTCGATGTTTAATGGGTTCAGTTTCAATTTTTATTTGCCATCATCGTCCGTTTACCATGCCCAGCTATGGTAAAAATAATACCCTTTTACCCTTACGTTTCTGCGCATTTTACTACGCAGGTGGCCAAGCTCTATCGTTTAGCCATTTTCAGTTTGACTGGCTTCGTTCAGGATGTTTTAGGTCCCGGCTTGTTGCACTGAAGAAGGATGATTTTCGAAACATAATATGCTTACTTATTACTTTCCTTATATGCATAATGTATAAGGAAAGTATTGTGACGGGGTCGAAAATTCGAATTGAGTTTTCGACGGGAGAGCACGTTTCAAGCATCCCTGATCACGAATCAAACATTTTTGAAGTGATGTCTGTGTGTGTGTGTGTGTGTATGTGTGTGTGTGTGTGTCAGTGAGTCTGTGGAGACGATAATTGACGAACGAATGGACCGATTCGAATATTCGGTACAAAAATCACAATCCGTAAACACTGGAAGCCTATTGTTTTTATACGCAATCGAATGTCCAGAACCCCCCCCCCTAAATTTTCGAATGAAATTTTGAAAAAATCGTCAAAAAAATCAAAACCACTAATAAAGTTACGCAAATAAGACATTTCTTGTGTAATTTTTCATTAGAAAACGATTGACATAAATTTTAGAACGCTAACATGAACCGTTCTCGAGATATTGTACAATTTTTCAAAAAAATTATCAAAAAGTCATAAAATAAAAATATTTCCTATTGAGAAACATCTTCACTTTTCATAGGTAATACCATGCGATAAATTGGGTGACATCATTCTCGTGGATCTAGCTCGTTCCATTCATGAAAAAAGATACTTTAAGTAATACTTTTGTATTTGAACGCCAATAGTCGTTTATCTGCTGTAAGAATAACTTATTTCTTCATCCATAACGCTTGGCGAGATTTTGGCGACAAATTTAGCGGAATGTCGCCAACTTGGCGACTATTTGAAATGTTGCCAAATTAACGAAAATCTCGCCAAATGGATAAAAATGACGCTAAATCAATGAAAATGACGACTAATTGTCGAAAAAACGTCCCAAAGTCACAGTGTGACGTAAATCTTAAGTCACTGTGAAAAAAATGCTGTTAGGGTGAAATTTAAAGAATACAATAAACATACAGTGGATGGGGGGGGGGGGGGGGGGTTAACAACATTGTTTCGCCCCAGGGACAAAATGTCTAGCAAAGTAATTGACTTTTTATATGAGGGTTCAGCCATATACCAGAATTTGGTGTGTACAATACAATATTTTCTATACAAAGTTGATGATGAATAGACATATGAATAGAAATAACTTACTCCAAAAATACATATATAAATCCAAAAATCCGTCCACTTACCTATAATAAAAAGTACAATAAGCACAGAGCAGTATAGTACAGAATACAATATAGAACAAAATACAGTATAGAAAAGTACTAAAAGTACAGCACTAAATCCATACAGTGCAATCCAGCATACAATACAGAACAAAATACAGTATAGAAAAGTACTAAAAGTATAACACTAAATCCATATAGTGCAGAATAGAATACAATACAGAACAAAATCTAATAGAGTTTAGAAAATTATTAAAAGTACAGTACAAAATGAGTACATTACAGTACAGAAACATACAATACTCAATTAAATTTTATTTCATAATAATTCTGAATGATATATATATATATATATATATATATATATATATAAATTGAAAGAATTTAATCGAAAATTACGCATAAACTACTGTATGTAGAAAAAAACCCATCACTAGCATACCTGTTACAAATGAGTAACTATAGACCAAGACTAAGGATAAAGATAGAAGGTAACATATCACTACAATGGTAAAGGGGGATGAGAAGAATATTAGGGTACAAAATTCACAAGTATATATATTCATTGGGTGAATCCTATCTCCCCAGAAATATAGTTTGCAGATAGTTAACGGAATTCTTCCTTCTCAGTTATCCAACGATATACATTTTATTTAATTTTATTTTTCATTTTTACAGAGATTGTTTCACAATCGTTTACAAATTTCATTTTTTAATACAAGTAAAAGAAAATCTAACGTCAGCAGTACTAGACTTTTCCTACATATAATACAAGTATGAACTTCACATCTTTCATTGCGACGGACAACAGTGTCAAATCGATGAAAATCTCGCCAAGTTGGCAAAAATGAAGCTAAAGTTACGAAAATGACTTACGAAATTTCGAAAATTCAAATTTGGGGTGACGATATGAAGGGTTTTTCAAAATACATTGCACCTTTTTGCTCCTATTATTGTTAATAAGTAACACGTGGTGATAAATTTGGCTACCTTGTCGATTAATTTGGCTAAATATCACCATCTTGTCGATTTTTTAAAAATGGTGCCAAACTAACGAAAATGTCGCAGAATTGGCAGAAATGACACCAAGTTTACATAAATGGCGCCAAATGGATGAATTAATAATTAACATATTACTTTTCTTATATACATAATGTATAAGAAAAGAATTGTGATGGGGTCGAAAATTCGAATTCGAGTTTTCGACGGGAGAGCACGTTTCAAGCATCCCTGATCACGAATCAAACATTTTTGAAGTGATGTCTGTGTGTGTGTGTGTGTGTGTGTGAAAGTATGTGTGTGTGTATCAGTGAGTCTGTGGAGACGATTACTGACGAACGAATGGACCGATTCGAACCAAATTTGGTACAAAAATCATAATCCATAAACACTGGAAGCCATAAACACTGATTTTGAAGTGATGTCTGTCTGTGTGTGTGTGTGTGTGTGTGTGAAAGTATGTGTGTGTCAAAGTATGTGTGAATCCATAAACACTGGTTTTCGACGGGAAAGCACGTTTCAAGCATCCCTGATCACGAATCAAACATTTTTGAAGTGATGTCTGTGTGTGTGTGTGTGTGTGAAAGTATGTGTGTGTGTGTGTCAGTGAGTCTGTGGAGACGATAACTGACGAACGAATGGACCGATTCGAACCAAATTTGGTACAAAAATCATAATCCATAAACACTGGTAGCCTATTTTTTTTATACGTAATCGAATGTTCAGAACCCCCCTTAATTTTCGACTAATATTTTGAAAAAATCGTCAAAAAATCAAAACCACTAATAAAGTTACGCAAATAGACATTTCTTATGTAATTTTTCATTAGGAAACGATTGATATAAATTTTAGAACGCTAACATGAACAGTTCTCGAGATATTGCACATTTTTCAAAAAAAATTATCAAAAAGTCATATAAAATGAAAAAAAACAATATTTCTTATTGAGAAACATGTTCACTTTTCATATGTTATACCATGCGATAAATTGGGTGACATCATTCTCGTGGATCTAGCTCGTTCCATTCAAGAAAAAAGATACTTTGAGTAATACTTTTGTATTTAAACGCCAATAGTCATTTATCTGCTGTAAGAACAACTTATTTCTTCGTCCATAACGCTTGGCGATATTTTGGCGACGAATTTGGCGGAATGTCGCCAACTTGGCGACTTTTCGAAATGTTGCCAAATTAACGAAAATCTCGCCAAATGGATAAAAATGACGCTAAATCAATGAAAATGACGACTAATTGTCGAAAATTCAATATCTTGGAAAGAATATTAGTATCTACTATAAGAAAAACCTATTGTTTTTACTGTAAATGTAGTAAATTCATTACATTATATAAGGAAAGTCATGTGTTGCTCACATCAGATTTTTTTAATATATAGATTCGATTGCTCAGCAGATATTTCCAATATTATTTATTATTTAATATTATTATTAATATTATATATTTTGATATTTCCAATTATCCAGTTCGATAAGTTAATTCAGAACTTCGAAATATTTTTACATATTGTTACACAGAAAAGTGCCAAATCTGAGCGTACATTGCAACATTAAAAACACTGTTCCATGTAACTTACCCATTATTATTTTGCTTCGAAAGAAGTAAGTTTGCATTATGCAGGGAAAGTCATGTACTGCCAATATCGGATTTTTTAAATTTATAACTTGCTGATGAAACAAAGTAAGAAATTCGATTTTATTTGTCCGAATTCAGGAAATTCCCAAGCAAATTACATTCGTTAAAAATTGACAAAGATGAATTATGCTTAAAGCATTGATTATGAAACACTTTCCAACTGAAATGCAATTTTATTTACATTTTAAGCTGCTTCAAAAATTTAATTCGACAAAATTGATCTTACAACGTCATCGAAAAAGACAATGTTAGTTGTACAAAGTGAACTTTATTCAAATGACGTCAAGTATAATAATATTACGTCACAATTATAATATTTCATTATTTTAGAAACTAAAGCTTAGCTCATGTTAAATTAGTTCTTCGAAATTATTGCAACTATGACAAATCATTTAATTTTATAAATCGTCTGCGCTTCTCTATGTAAAATCAATAAGTATTTCATTCATATCACTTATATTTCAGACTCCAGAACTAAATAATTTTGAGTGAAAAAAATTCAGGCATTCTTATACAACTCATCTTACAATCAATTGTTTACATTCTGCATCTATTAAAATTAGGCTTCGCTGTAGAAATAGTCAAAGTTTGATGATCCTTTAAACTAAAAAATATTGTAATTGCGTTGACGCAGAATACAGAATACAGATGCACAGAAAATACGCAAAAATAAAGCGGTTTTAGTACGGATGCAACATTAAATATAAATTTAAAAGAACTTCAAAAATCACGATTTTTACATTGGGGAAAAAAAATGGACGCCACATTTTATTTTGAAGTGGGCCACGTGATCTCGTCATATAATGTGGGTGTAATTATTATTTTAATTTTTATCTAAAAATCTACCTAACATATTTTGCTGAAATTTTTTTTACACATTTTATGGAATAATTTGAATATTTTCGAAAATTGTCCAAGCAATTTGTGAATTTTAATTCCGATTAAAAAATGTTTGAAAAATTAAGTCCCATAGGGTTCAATGTATTTCATTTTTAAACTCGGGTTCAATCCGAAACTAATTGGTTGATATTATTCATTTTCATTCCTAAACATCCCACAGACCGTCCCAACAACATACCAAAATGCCAGTTCGATAAAGTCATTTTTATTAAAGTTATAGTGCTAACGGACAGAAAGACAGACAGAATGACCAAAGTGATAAACACTTTTCAACTATGTTGGAAAGGGCTAAAAATACAATATAATCCAATTATTGTCCTGTAAAACTGTCATGCCAAAACAAGCAACAAAAATGGTTCTTAAAAGATTGCTAGAAATATTTTTGAATTTTAAAATAGGATAGGTAAGCACTTTGGAATACAGCCCAACATAGGGCAATTTTAAAATCGGAATTAAGTTTAAAATCCTGCTACTTAATGTGCATTATTAAAAAAAACACTCTGGTGCATTTTCTGCTATATTTTGAAAGTTACATACAATTCGGTAATAATTTATCAAGCTTTCCTAGTTTTTAATAGTCAAAAAATATTTATTTAATATTGGTGGATTAGAATTTAATCTCTTTAATTAAAACTACACGTCAAAGAAGCAGTAATTTTTATTGTGACATTAGATGTAAAATGGTCATTATACTGTTACGCCTAAAAATATTGGAGTCTTCAAGAAGAATTTGGTCATTGGAGACACACACGATAGTGTGGAACCATGGGATACCTGATGGAATTAATTTTTGCAGTAACAGCGTTGTAATATAGCACTGGGGCAAGTTGGATACAATAATTTTAATTTACTGTAAACACTCGATCTTAGTCCTTTTTACTCAAGAAAGTCTAACTTTTTGATGTGTTAAAATGTTAAATTTTTGAAAAACAATATTTATTACTTATGTATAAAACATTGAAGTGGGTTATACTTTCATCTTATGCGAAAGTGTTTAATGTATATGATATAAGTGTTTGGTTAAGATAGAATTATTAATTATGTACAAGACATTGAAGTGGATTATACTTTTATCTTACGCGAAAGTGTTTAATGTATAAGTGTTTGGTTAAAATAGAATTATTAATTATGTATAAGACATTGAAGTGGATTATACTTTCATCTTACGCGAAACTGTTTAATGTATATGATATAAGTATTTAAGATAGAATTATTAATTATGCATAAGACATTGAAGTGGATTATACTTTCATCTTATGCGAAAGTGTTTAATGTATATGATATAAGTGTTTAATTAAGATAGAATTATTCATTATGTATAAGACATTGAAGTGGATTATACTTTTATCTTACGCGAAAGTGTTTAATGTATATAAGTGTTTGGTTAAGATAGAATTATTAATTATGTAGAAGACACTGAAGTGGATTATACTTTTATCTTATGCGAAAGTGTTTAATGTATATGATGTAAGTGTTTGGTTAAGATATAAGTATTAATTATGAAATTCCACATTGAAGTGGATTATACTTTTATCTTACGCGAAAGTGTTTAATGTATATAAGTGTTTGTTTAAGATGGAATTATTAATTATGTAGAAGACATTGCAGTGGATTATACTTTTATCTTATGCGAAAGTGTTTAATGTATATGATATAAGTGTTTGATTAAGATAGAATTATTAGTTATGTATAAGACATTGAGTGGATTATACTTTCATCTTACGCGAAAGTGTTTAATGTATATGATATAAGTGTTTAAGATAGAATTATTAATTATGTATAAGACACTGAAGTGGATTATACTTTTCTTTTATCTTATGCGAAAGTGTTTAATGTATATGATATAAGTGCTTGGTTAAGATAGAATTATTAATTATGTATAAGACATTGAAGTGGATTGTACTTTTAACTTATGCGAAAGTGTTTAATGTATATGATATAAGTGTTTGATTAAGATAGAATTATTAGTTATGTATAAGACATTGAGTGGATTATACTTTCATCTTACGCGAAAGTGTTTAATGTATATGATATAAGTGTTTAAGATGGAATTATTAATTATGTATAAGACACTGAAGTGGATTATACTTTTCTTTTATCTTATGCGAAAGTGTTTAATGTATATGATATAAGTGCTTGGTTAAGATAGAATTATTAAAAAAATATTTATAAAAATAAATAACTGAAAAGTATCCCGAGGTGCCCCATTCTCATCTATCTAAGATTAAAAATTATACAATCTAAGATTAGAAAAAAAAAATTGATGTGGGCAGCACAAGACTTTCCCTATATAATGCAATGAATTTACTTCTTTCACAGTGAAAAAATGATGAGTAAGATCCAGGGTACTTTGTTTTTAACGTTGAATTGTATATTGGGCGCTTTTCCGGATGACAACATGTAAAACTATTTCGAAGTATTCAATTAAATTATATTTTGCGTAACTCTAAATTGACAATTGTCGATATTGACAGCACCCGAAATAAGCAATTGAGTCCATATATTAAAATATTTTAATAATTAATTCGCCAATTTGACAACATTTCCGTCAATGTAGCGCCATTTTTGCAATTTTGACTATATTTTTGTCAATCTGGGACGTCATATCGAAAAGTTGGCAATATTTCGCTAAATAAGTCGCCAAGTTCACCAAATTTATCGTCAAGCGTTACAGGCAGATGGAGAGAAGAGCTTTGTTAATATATATATATAAATCCAACTATTTGCGAATTGTTGGTCGTATAAATACTAAACTGTTACAAATGTATCTTCTCTCGTGAATGGAACGGACTAGATCCACAAGAAGTGTATTAACACATTTGTCGCATAATATTAAATGAAAAGTGAACATATTTCACGATAGCTAATATTTTTTTAAATTTTATTTAATAATTTTGATAAATTTACTAGAAAAACCTGCGATATCTTGAGATCAAACATTCCATGCTAGCTATCTTGTGTCATTCGTTTTCTAATGAAAAATTACATAAGAAATGATAATTTACGTAACATTATTAAAAGTCCTGATCTTTTAATGATTATTTTTTTTTAATTCATTCGAAAATTTGTGCGATCTTCCAAACATTCGATTGCGCTTAAAATCAATGGGCTTTCAGTATTCACCGATTGTAGTATTTGTACCAAATTTCGTTCGAAACGCTCCACTCGTTCGTGAGATATAGCTTCTGCAGACTCACACACACACACCACCTTAAAACCGTTCGATTCGAGTTCAGGGATGCTTGAAACATACTCTTCCGTCGAAAACTCGAATTGGAATTTTCAACTCCGCCACAATACTTTCCCTATATATAGGGGAAATAAAAGCAATAATTATTCCATATATTTTCTCTCTTTAATTCAGCCAAAAGTTATAATAATACAACTTTCAGAACAAACCAAAGAAGTAAAAAAAAAAACTATCTTTGAAATTTAACAAATCGCAAAGAAAGAGAGTGAGTTCTTTTGAAAAAGCAAAATAGAGAAAAATATTTGCCATCACGTGATGCAATTTAGCAGACGATTAGCAGGAATTTTCTAAGGAAGAATAAAAATGGCACTTATTGATCCAGAATAGAGCAGGGTATTTAAGGTATTCAAGAAAATTCTAATGCAGTTCTTATGCCATCTTTCGTTACTCACGTCCATTACATCACGATAATTATGTACTAAAATTATCTCCGCGAATGTTACTTTCGTTTCTAATTTTAAATCAGTTTAAGAAGGTCGCTTAATTCCGATGGTTTCTCGCTGAAATACAAAATGCAAAAAATACCCATGATTTAAATCGTTTGTTATTAAACAGATTATAACAAAATATTTGTGCCGCCCAATGTTTCACTTTCACTGCAAATTGGCGAATTCTATTTCGCTAGACATTAGTAGGATTTTTGTGAGTATTAAAAAATATAATTTTGGCGCATAGCAATTATTCTTTGAGCAATTATACATTTGAGTACAAATCATTTCGGGCCGAACTGGGCAATGGTAAACCCATAAAGGTAAAAGTAAGGAGTTAAAACTTCATATTAAGAAAACGGCAATATCGTTTGAAACAATAATTCGGGTGGCGCTGAGATAAAATAAGTAGTCCTGAATTGTACGCTTTTCTATGGCGAAAGGCCTAAAATATTTATTTAAACTGTCCATTTTGTAAAAGTAAATTATTAGCGCAAGTAGAACTGAAACAGTAAAGAATATTCCCACGTATTCAAAATTATTACTATTCTGTACTCTATCCCACAACTAAGAAAAAATACTGATTAATTATACTCATAATTAAGGAACTTTTAATTTAAAATAATCAAAAATACATATACTAAATACTACGCCCTTCTGTTATGTCAACTAGCAATAGCGACTACTTTGCTAACACTAGCGACACCTAGATATAATTCTCAAAGCATTACGGCATTTTCAAGAGTTTCATCCGCTTAGAAGTTTCATCTCCTCCTTTCTAACTCCGTAGGTGTGGACATAAAAAATTGTATTGCACGCCATTGTTTCGCTGTGAAAAAATAAAGTAATTTCATTATGAATGGAAAGTCATATATTGTACACATCAGATCTTTTTTTTTTACTTTCTCTGCAATACATGGTAATGTATAGGGAAAGTATTGGAAGGAATCATGCAGAAAATCGCAACTCGAATTTTTGACGAATCTACACGTTTCGAGACCTCTAGAATACGATAAAAAATTTTTTAGCGTGACACCGACTTTCATAAAATTTGGTAGGTAAGTCATTTGTGGGTGAATCTAGTGATGATTAGTTTTGGGTACGATTCGGGATAAAAGAACCCGTCTTTTTTTTTGCGAAATGGCCCGCAAAAGCTTGTATCCACTCTAGCTGAAAAACTAATCGTCCGAATTTTACAAAATTAGGTAGATAAGTCACTTGTGGGACACCGTGGTGCTGATTAATCAAATGCTTGTTTAATACTTATTTTTAAACGAAGAAAAGAATAAGACCAACCGCATTACAGTAGGACTAGCCGTTCTCGAGATATTTTAGTTTTTTCGTATTTTTTCAACGCCGCCTTTGAAAATAAATGCAGTTATCAAATCAAATGAGAACGAAAATTGAATTAAAAGTGAATTACATTTACTTAAAATAAAGAGAACGTACATATAAGTCTGCAGGGAAAGTCATGTACTGCCCACATCAGATTTTTAATTCTAGAAGTGATCATATTACCGATTATAATAGAAGCAGATATGAATGTATTGTAAAAGAAAGTCAAATATTTTAATATTTCTTCTGCAATATCTCCAATGAAAAATGACGATCACGTTTTTAGAATGCGTGGCAATTAGAAATTATAATTACTATTAATGAGGAAAAATACAACACTTGGGTAACAACACGGCAGCGTTCATTTCCCTGTATACTCGAGTGATTATTTATGACTCGTAATATAAGCTACTTCGCAACGTGGAATGGCAACGCTTCAATTAGCACCAGCGAATCATTAAAAGTCAGAGGATTATGTTATGCATATCATCGACACTCGAATAATTACATATATTTAAAAAAAAAAATTGTATAGATATGAAAATAAAGGCAGGGGGTGGGTGGGAGAGAGACTTAGTGGTTTAAATATCTGCTTTTCATTATTTCATATTTACAGTCTAGTACAGCGTTTTCAACTGCTACAGAAAGATATGAATTAACACTGGAGTGTAGCTAGCTCTCAGCTCGATTTTACCATACCAAAATCCATTTTAATTACAGCACGTTACCCGTCATTAATCCCAATTATAGCACGTTACCCGCCATTTTAAAGGGCATGAAAAAACCTTTCGATTGATACTAAGTTTGATAATGTATTCCTCGGGATTAACTTGTCACCCCAAGAGGTGGGGGGGGGGGGTCTAATGAAGTCACAAGTACAAAAATTGCACCGCGGCTATTTTTCACTACAATGATTGAAACTGTTAAGTTTCACGACCATTCAGCCATAAATAGCTCTTTTATGCATAATTTTGTCAAATTTTGCACTATGCCGCCCTGTTCAGGAAATATAAAATTTTGAATAAATTTTGAAATTTTCAGTCGAAATAATAAAAAAAAAAAAAATCTATCTATTTCTTGATTTTTCGACACAAGTCTCAAATACATTTTCAGCCTCAAATGAAATTCTTAAAATTTTCTAAAACTGTTTGGGACAACGACACTTCCTGGGGTAATGTTGAAATTATTTATATTTTTGAGTTTTACTGCTCTTATATAGAAGATTGATTTGCATAACTGAATACAAGTTTATTCTAATTTCGAATTGAATAACAGCATAAAAAAAATTCGGAGTCCCTCTGTGAGATGGGGCTCTATACGGCTCCTTAGTCCGCTAGATAAAGCCGCTCCAGGAGACCTATTCCAAGCTTGTCGATCGTCGATCGACACAGGGTTTTCCTATGGGGCGCGGTAGCCCAGTAGTTAGCGCGCGGGAATTGCACTCGGTAGGCCCGGGTTCGATTCCCTGCGCTGCCAAAACTGTCGCCGTGTTCATGCGGAGTACGATCACTTTAAACATGTGGGTCGTCCGTAAGTCCTTCCGAGAGGTTGATGGTAGGGGAAGGAGGGTACGGCCCCTGTGGATGCCTTCCCCACTGGGTTTCGGTCTAAATTGGGTGGCTCTTCCCGCTGTGGTGGCTCTTCCCTTTTAAAAAAACATTATAAATTTGACATTCTAAAATCTTGGCAAACCTATCTAAATAATTATATTTCGCCCCGTACCCACGACCCAGCTAGAATTTTAACTTTCCTCCCTAAGGTAAATTTCAACTCCCAAATTACTAATAAATACCTTATATATTTTATAACGGGCCATGGACCCTTCCCTGACTATTTATATTCTTTTAAATGCAAATCCTCTTCCAGTTGTACCTGCGGTTCCTTCGGCGACGCCGATCATTTTGTATTTTCCTGCCCCCTTACCAAACCTTTTCACCTCTCTAAACCTTCTCCCCAAAATTTTGCGACCTGGTTCTCGAGTGTTTGCTCCAACAAATCCTCCATTAACAAAATCAAAAACTGTGTTCTCATTGCAAGAGAAGTTTCAAACAAAATCTCTTAATCAGCCTGGGGTTTTTCTGCTTTCAATTTTTATCTCTGGCCGGTGACTCCTCCCTCTTACTTTCCCGGTGGTGCCGTCGTTTGTTAGTGTTTTTGTCTTTGTTTAAGCTGCTTGTTCTTTGCTCGTTTTGTTGTAGTACTTGTGCGTTTCGTCCCTTGTTTGAGCTGTTGGTTGTTTGTGCTTTGTATACCAACCTTGATAAGCAATAATTATACCATGTTTCGTATTACATCCTATTACTTTATACTGGTTTCATATATATCATTAGTAGTAGAATGATATTTTTGTATTTTACCCTAGTCATTTTCATACCACCATTTTTTTTTCATCAACAAAATATCATATAATTTTTCTTCTTTTCAATTTTATATAATGTCATCCTCAATTTTATTCATGTCTTCATTTTCATTTTTGTCTTCACGCAAAATAACTTGTCATCAATTCTTAAACATGTCATCATTCTTCAATCCTGTCATCTAATCATCTACAACTGTCATCAAACATCATGTTTTATATCATGTCATCTTGCTAAATATCATGTCATCTATATTTAATCATGTCATCTAATCATCAAAATGTTAACTCATCTTCACCTCTTTGTACAACTCCTTGTAACCTCAATGTATATTTTTTGAAACTTAAATAAACTTTGCCCCAGACCGTCGGACGTTGGCCGCCCCGGGAGTTGGCTTCCGCTAACTCTTTTCCCGGCCGTCCAATTAGATACTCAAGTCCTCAGGATGAGTCAGGCGGCCTGGGTCTTCTACACCTTTCTAGTATCCCGGCCGTCCAATTAGATACTCAAGTCCTCAGGATGAGTCGGACGGTCTGGGTCTTCTACACCTTTCTGGTAGGTCGGACGGTCTGGGTCTCAACAATAACAGGGTTCTCCTATAGCGGAGCGACAAACTCTATGGACAATATGCACACTTTGGGTTCGAGGCTATATAATTTGAGTTGAAACGGAAATACGCTGGCAACAAGTGCTCGATGCTTGCATTATTTACGGGATTTGTTAGTTATAAAGTAGGAAAAGTTCTAAACTGTTTAACCAACTAACTAAAACACTAACTTCTGAACCCATTTTGACTATTTTTAGAGTGATGTCAGTCTGTCTGTCTGTGGTTTATTTCTTTTGTACATAATAGCTGCCTCAATATTAATAGATTTGGACGAAATTTTATATCCGGCTTTATTATCAAAAAATCTAGAACTCAACAGAATTTTTTGAAATTAGAGCGAAAACTTCAAAATTTTGTATTTTTTTAGCATGGCAGCATAGGCCAAAATTTCACACAATTAAGAATAAAAAGGGTTATTTATGGATTAATAGCAAAACTTAACAGTTTCAGTCATTGTAGTGAAAAATAGCCGCGATACAATTTTTATGTTTATAACGTCATTAGCCCCTCCTCCCAGAGGGGGGTACATTGTCAAACTTGGTATCAATCGAAAGATTTTTTTTTTCACGATTTTTTTCAATAGAGCCCTAATTGTGATCATTCGAACTAACCATACAGGTTTTTTAATTTTTTTTTTCCTGCAAAATTTGCAAGAAAAAAATAATATATATATATATATATATATATATATATATATATATATATATATACCGGGTGATTTAAAAGTTCGGAGCAAAAGTAAAACGCTATAAAAATATCTATGGGTCGGAGAGACATGCGGTTTGCAGATTAATATTCACCGTGGTGGGAGATTTTGTATGGCATGAAAAAAAAAATAATTCAAAATCTCGACACTAGGGGAGCGCTGCTACGAATAAAACAATGCGAGGTAATAATTGTGTAATGAGATATTTCATTTCAGCATGATTTACAGCTGCAAGTGCTCAATATATGTGTCCACCAGCACATTCCAGTTCTGAGTGCAGTCGCGGTATTACGGCTGATACAGCATGAAACAGCGTATTAATGGGAATGGCTGCTACCTCCTGTCGTAAGGCACCTTTCAGTGCTGGTAAGGACTGGGGCTTTCCTCTAGACCCGTGATTTTAGGTATCCCCACGACGAGAAATCACAAGGTGTGAGGTCTGGGGATCTCGCAGGCCAGTCAGTGCGTAATCACCTCCAAGCATAAGTCATCTCCATGGCTTTATCTGCCGCAGTCTCCCGAGTGTCGAGAGTTTGAACTAATCTATTTTCATGCCACACAAAATACCCCACCACTGTGAATATTAATCTGCAAACCGCATGTCTATCCGACCCATAGATATTTTTTTATAGTGTTTTACTTTTGCTCCGAACTTTTGAATCACCCCCGATATGTATGTATATATATATATTTATACATATATAAATTCCCAAATAGGACAAGTAACAATGTACTCGTAAAATTTCCAGAAGAGTGACGGAAATAACAGCCGGGGGGAGTTGCGACCCCCAGCACTCCGGTTAAAGCTTAATTCCGCCATGGCAAACGCTCCCGGTAGCCGATACTCCCTACACTATTTTCTTCATGACTCTTATAAAACCGTAAAAATTACATACATATATATACACTTTCAATAACATGTAAATCTTTATATATATATATATAAGGTCTTTTCGCCTCCTATAAAGATTTTCTTAGGCATAATGGCCTAGATACAGAATGGTACCGGCATCCGGGAGTGTGTCCATAGCGTAAAGCATGCTGAACCGGGGTGAGGGGGTCACCCCCCCCCCCCCCTCGGCCAATTTTTGGTACTAGTCCTTTTCGTTTCATATTTGATTTTCAGATTTGAAACTGACCTTTTGGATTTTATATACTGTTCAATGTTGCGAAGCAGCGTGGTGTTTTACTTCATTTGTAACTTCGTGTTATTTAAGTTTTAGGGATTTGGTTTAAATTTTAAATTAAAACTGTTTGTTTTTATAAAATAATAAATTTGCTTGTTTTTAAAATTAAATTGCTTATTATTTTTCAATAATCTGTCTTAAATTATTGTATTATACTTTTGCAGTATATATACTAATATATATATATATATATATATATAAGGATATAAACAAGAAGAAAAAATAAGCGAGAACAGGAGTGACCATATGATTTGCATAGAATGGCAGGGGTGGATTGCGACACCCCTTTCCCGCTTAAAGCAGCTTTTTCGACCCGGACAACGCTCACGGCACCAATGTAACTCAATGGTCAATCTCCCACATGTGCAAAGACAGAAGCACCCGAACGGACACAAAAGCAAAGATGGAACCAAGCAAGGAAGAGATACACCCTACAATCCAACATGAAAACACAACATTTTATAGGGGAAAGTCGCGCATGCGCGAAAAGGATGCCACTCTGGATGCAGAGCTGCTCTGGATGTAGAGCTGCTCTGGAGCCACTCTAGATGCAGAGCGCGCGCCACTCTGGATGCAGAGCTGCTAAGCGCCACATCCTCTGTAAGGTTTCTATTTTCTCCTTTACTTAACTAGGAGTTCCTTTCGTGATATACTTATTTTTATATGTATATATATATATATATATTGTTACGGCAATATATATATATATATATATATATTGTTATTGACAGTTATCATATATATATATATATATATATATATATTATTACGAACGTATCCTCCAGAATCGTGGGTGTATACGCAGGATACAAGAACGAGTCCAAGTTTCTGGATAACTTACGTTTATTTACAAGCACAAAGTAAACAGGAACAATATACAATCAAACAGCACTTAAATGCTCCACTAATTTCTCAAAATAACTGATATTATTCACAGAATATTGACGAAAATCATTTCACAAAACAGCAACTACTATTCTCAAAACATTGACAAAAATCACTATCCAATGTAGCTCGTGTTACGCCCATTCGTCAACTCCGCTGCAAAGGAGAGATGAGTCCTTTTATAACCTCTGTAGAAACTTTGAGAAATCTTTATATCTCAAAGAATAATAGTTATTTTCTGAAGTTTCTGAAATATCCCGGAAGTAGCCAAATGTCGCCAAATTGGCGATAAATCGCCAAATCTGGAAACCCTTCTTCTAACAGGGAAATCTTGGAAACCCTGGTCTCACGTCATGCTGACGTCATGGACTGTGTTTTCTTCGCCTGGCCTTCGAGACAGACGAAAGAGAAGGCGCCAAAGGGAATATTGCGCGTTCACAACTCTCTCTCTCTCTCTCTGTATATATATATATATATATACAGAGGTACTTGTGGTATATATATATATATATACCACAAGCTACTTAAAAATGAGATTTGGCATGAGAAAATCCAGTTGAGCCACACTTCAATTGATTTTTAAAAGTTCAAGGGACACAAAATTGACAGTTATCAGATGTTCAGAAATATACTAAACTATTTCGAAAAATATCTAACCCCAGAAAATTCAATATCCATTTTTAACTCTAACGGAAACAAACAAAACATGATATGCAACATTTTCCGTAAAACAGCCATCAACAAAGCCATTTTTCTTAATCCCAAAATATGTTTCTAACTCTATTTGCCAACCAACAAAAACTCTCCCAAAAGGCTTCGGGAAAAAAAAAAAAGAAAGAAAAAAAGAAAGGGGCATTCATTCTTGAATGCCCAGAAAGTCACCGGACGCAATGAAGACTCATCTAAAAGTCACGAAAAATGACTTTAAGTTGAAGGTCATAAAGCGTTATGACTCTAGAAGCTTGGTAACAATAAGTAGAAGCGGGACGGGGAGGGAGAGGGTTAACGATATCACGTGGAGTTCTTAACCCTCTTTCCCGGCAATTATTTTGACTTAATGGCATTTTGAAGTTCAGTATTATGAAATGAATGAAGGGTTTTAATATATCTTTATGTTGTTTTGTACTAATGGAAAATTTTAATGCAATAGAATTGACTTAGGAATCTAGAGACTTAGTTAATGAATAAATGCTTTAAAGTAGAGATGGGTAAATAACACAAAAAGCTTATATACTCTAAGACAAAAAAATCGACGCACGCCGCAAAATATTCCGATCTGTACATGCAAACACCTGTCGACCGAATATGCAAATAATCAAAAATTCGCAGCCAATGAATGAATAGCCGGAACTACAGCGCATTGAAACTAAGCACCATAGTGGTGTATATAAGGAGCGAACCTCGCTTTCAGGAACAAAACGTGCAGTGGATTTCGATTGCATTTACGTACCTTGATTGTAACAATGCCTCGCCGGCGAATTCGTGGCCACTACAAGCATACGAAGGCGTTTGAAAGAGGGTGTGCGGTCGGACTGCATGAGGCTGGATGGGCACACCGACGAATCGCTCGACATTTGGGTAGGAGTGATCCAGAAATTAGACGATGTCGGCAGGAATGGGTCCGGAATGGCAGATTTTAGAGGCCAGCGGACGACCTGGAGCGACAACAGAACGGGAAGATAGAGCGATTGTCAGAGCAGCTTACGAGATTCGTCGTTATCAAGTATCCAACGTGTGACAAATACGGAAGTGACTACACCAACCATTAATAGAAGACTACGGGAGCGGAATCTATACTCGCGGCCCCCATTATGCCTCCGACCACTGACTAGTATGCATCGTCAACAGCAACTGCAACTGTGCTGGACCCGATCAACGTGGAATAGTTTCGATTGGGAACGAATTGTGTTCAGTGATGAGTCCCGTTTCGAACTGAGCCCCGACGACCATCGCAGACGTGTCTGGAGACAATCCGGACCCAATCCGGACAATCCGTTAGGATCCTGCTCTTTCTGTCACACGCCACACAGCCCGACAACAGGGAGTTATGGTCTGGAGTGCCATTTCGTTTGATAGCTGGACCCCTTTGATAGTCCTTCGTGGCACCATCACAGCACAGCGTACCTACCTTACCGACACTACGACCCGTTGTATTGCCATTCCGTTCGCGACACTCTGAGCTAACTTTTAAGCTAGATAATGCTAGGTCACACACGGCACGCAACTCCACCGATTGTCTGCGTGCTTATGACACACTTCCTTGGCCAGCCAGATCCGCAGATCTCTCGCCTATTGAGCACATTTGGGCTGAAATGGGGCTTCGCCTGCAACCATCCTAGAATGTAGACGAATTAGCTCGTCAATTGGAGGCCATTTGGAATGACATCCCTCAGAACACCCATCCGGCAACTTCATGCATCAATGCCACGTCGAGTAACAGCTTGTATCAAGACCAGAGATGGACCAACGCCTGGCATGCTCCCTTTGTGTAGATCTTTCAGTGCAATAAATCATGCAGTTATACTGAAATTCTAATTGTTTCTTTTTCTGTACATACATCCACATTACACGTACCAAATTTTGTCGCATTTGGATAATTCTTTCTTGGTGCGTCAATTTTTTTTTCTTAGAGTGTATATATGTATATAACTCGTTAGATGCTATATAGCTCGCTATACAGGGTGTCCCAAAAAGATTGAAAAGAGCTTTAATTCTTTACCTGTTGGAGATAAGTGGGCAATGTAAATTGCAGAAATGTTGAAAGTAAGGTAGGAAATAAGACTACGTTAATCAAATAGTCCTTCCATTCATTTTCAAAAAGTTACACTTTTTATATTTTTATACGACCTCCTTAGACAAATTGGGTCAATCAGAAATTTTTTTTATTTTTAATGCAACAAGATCATTAAATAAACCGCATATCTGTATCTTTAAAATTGAGCGAGTTATATTTAATTTGAAATTGAACATTGTGAACGGGGACAATATATCAAATTGGAAATGTAAATTTGTGACATATCACAAAAAATATAAAACAGGATGATAATACATAGGATACCCAACCGCGTAGTGAGTACCACTGCTGTATATGATCTCTGTCTGTGTAATGCTTTATTTAGATGCATTTGTGATAAAAGAATTTTGACACAACGTATTTTTGATCTAAACAATTTTCATCATCAATTTGTTTATGATCCCTATTTTCACTAATGAAACAGCCTTTCACATGGTACGGAAAAGTGGCATAAGTCAGATTTTTTCCTTTATCATAACTCAGTTGATTTTAAATATGCAGGTTTTTTTAATGATCTTGTTGCATTAAAAATAAAAATTTTCTGATTGACCCAATTTGTCTAAGGAGATCATATAAAAATTTAAAAAGTGTAACTTTTTGAAAATTAATAGGAGGATTATCTCATTAATGGAGTCTTATTTCCTAACTTACTTTTAACATTTTTGCAATTTACATTGCCCACTTATCTCCAACAGGTAAAAAATTAAAGAGAGTTTCAATCTTTTTGTGACACCCTATATATGTATATAGCTCGCTGTATTCTATATAGCTCGTTGGATGCTATATAGCTCGCTGGATACTATATAGCTCGCTATATACGAGTATATAGAGCTCGTATATATATTGTGAAAGCGACGTCGTAGTTAAATGAATACAAAGATAGGACCATAAACATTATTTTCCCTATACATTATACTATGTATGTAGCGCAGGGCTGCTCAAACAAATTGTGGTCCCTTACAAAAATTACCACTGGCCCTCCTTCCATATTTGATTTTCCCCTCCTTATGAATCTTTCATGTCATTCCCTCCCCCAAAATGAAAAAGTCAGATTACCGGACCCCATCGATGTCCTCCCTCGCCCCCCCCCCCTCCCCCCACAACTCAGTATCCGATCCCCTCTAGGGGCAGTCCTGCTTAAGGGAAAGTAATAAAGACGATAAAGTTCACCTGCGTTTATTAACCTATTGAAAATATAAAACAATGTGTAGGCAATGTTACAAAAGCGATTTCACAGTCTAAATTTTCTATGACAATATTTTATAAAAACATGTGTGATGCTTAAATATCAAAGTTCGTATGTCTACGCCCACTTCGTAATTTCTGGAATGCTGAATAAATTTCACCGCCTTATGGAAATTAATGTTTTTTGAATGGACAAGTATTTATAAACGTTACTATATATTTTGTTAAACGAATATGCCGAGCTTTGATTAAGGTATTTTTCTCTGATTAATTAAGTTATTTTTTTACTTTCCCTGCAATATATGGTAATTAATGGATAGGGAAAGTATTAGAATCATACTGAAAATCACAACTCGAGTTTTCGACGGATCTACACGTTTCGAGACCTCTAGAATACGAAAAAACTATTTTTAGCGTGACGTCTGTGTGTGTGTCTGTGTGTCTATATATCTGTGTGTCTGTATGTGCAGATTTTGTATCCACTCTAACTAAAAAATTAATGGACCGAATTTCATAAAATTTGGTAGGTAAGTCACTTGTGGGCGAATCTGGTGCTGATTAGTTTGGGGTACGATTCGGGATAAAAGAATCCGCATTTTTTTTGCGAAATGGCCCGTAAAAGCTTGTATCCATTCTGGCTAAAAAACTAATGGATCGAATTTCATAAAATTCGGTAGATAAGTTACTTGTGGGTCACCCTGGTGCTGATTAGATTTTGGTACGATTCGAAAAAAAATAACCTGCCTTTATTTGCAAATTGGCTCGCAAAAATTGCAAAAATCTAAAATAAAAAACTACGTATGCTCAAATATATCCATTAAATGCTTGTTTAATATATAATGTTTAACGAAGAAAAGAATAAGACCAATCCCATTACACTAGGAGTAGCCGTTCTCGAGATATGTTAGTTTTTTCGTATTTTCTCTACGCCACCTTTGAAAATAAATCCAGTTATCAAATGAGAAAGAAAATTGAATTAAAAGTGCATTAAATTTAATTAAAATAAAGAGAACGTTGATATCAGTCTGTAGAGAAAGTCATGTGCTGCCCACATCAGATTTCTACATTCCCTGCAATACATGGTAATGTATAGGGAAAGTATTGGAGTCATACCAAAAATTACAACTCGAGTTTTCGACGGATCTACACGTTTCGAGACCTCTAGAATACGAAAAAACTATTTTTAGTGTGACGTCTGTGTGTGTGTGTGTGTCTCTGTGTGTGTGTGTGTGTCTCTGTGTGTGTCTGTCTGTGCAATGTATGTATCCACTCTAACTCAAAAACTAATGGACCGAATTTCATAAAATTTGGTAGGCAAGTCACTTGAGTGTGACTCTGGTGCTGATTAGGTTTTAGTACGATTCGGGATAAAAGAACCCACCTTTTTTTGCGAAATGGCCCGCAAAAATTGCCTGTATCCAATTTAGCTGTAAAACCAACGGACCGAATTTTACAAAATTCGGTAGATAAGTTACTTGTGGGTCCCCTTGGTGCTGATTAGATTTTGGTACGATTTGGAAAAAAATTAACCTGCTTTGCGAAATGGCCCACAAAAATCGTCAAACTCTAAAATAAAATACTACGTATGCTCAAATTTATCCATTAAATGCTTGTTTTATACGTAATTTTTAATGATGAGAAGAATAAGACCAACCCCATTACACTAGGATTAGCCGTACACGAGATATTTTAGTATTTTCGTATTTTGTCTACGCCACCTTTGAAAATAAGTCCTGTTACCAAATGAGAACGAAAATTGAATTAAAAGTGAATTAAATTTAATTAAACTAAATAGAACGTAAATATAAGTCTGCGGGGAAAGTCATGTGCTGCCTACATCAGATTTTTTTTATTAAGGTATTGAGCAACAGTTACGCGAAATGAAATTTGGTAATTTTCTAAAATTTTAACTTTTTCGTATTATTCATGGGTTGCATATAAAGTATCATTTTCTTTAAAATTTTTAATTAGAGATTTTGACGGACATGTAAGTTTCAAGACATCTTGGAAGACATTTTGAAGAAAACATTCAGAAAGGTGCCCGTCTGTGTGCGTGCATGTTGTAAAGAACCTTGCTACCCCAACCGGGAATCGAACCCTGGATCTTCGAACTGGCAAGCCGACGCTCTACCGTTGAGCTACTGGGACGAAATTGCTCTTACAGACGAAGTGGACTGAGCAATGTGTGCATATATATATTGATATAGGTGTACGTTCAATTAATTTTAAGTGTGTACATTCATAATAAAATCGTTTAGGTTACTTCGTAAAAGCTCTTTGGAAATTTCTATTTTCCAGTTGGCAACAGTTAATTAAGCCAATGAGTCCGATGCACTTAGTTTAACTATGTTAGTATAAACTGTTTTTAAAAACCATTAGCATTTATAGCGTAATTGAAATTATTACTTTCCCTGCAATACATGGTAATGTATAGGGAAAGTATTGGAATCATGTCGAAAATCGCAACTCGAGTTTTCGACGGATCTACACGTTTCCAGACCTCTAGAATACGAAAAAAATATTTTTAGCGTGACGTCTATGTGTATGTCTGTGCAGATTTTGTATCGACTCCAACTAAAAAACTAATACACCGAATTTCACAAAATTTGGTAGGTAAGTCACTTGTGGGCGAGTCTGGTGGTGATTGGTTTTGGGTACGATTCGGGATAAAAGAACCCGCCTTTTTTTAGAAATGGCCCGCAAAAGCTTGTACCCACTCTAACTGAAAAACTAATGGACCGAATTTCACAAAATTCGGTAGATTAGTCACTTGTGGATCACCCTGGTGCTGATTAGATTTTCGTACGATTCGGAAAAAAATAACCTGCCTTTTTTTGCAAAATGGCCCGCAAAAATCGTCAAAATCTGAACTAAAGAACTACGTATGTTCAAATATATCCATTAAATGCTTGTTTAATAAGTAATTTTTAAAGAAGAAAAGAATAAGATCAACCCCATTACACGAGGACTAACCGTTCTCGAGATATTTTAGTTTTTTCGTACTTCCTCTACGCCACCTTTGAAAATAAGTCCAGTTACCAGACGAGAACAAAAATTGAATTAAAAGGGAATTAAAATTAATTAAAATAAAGAGAACGTGTATATAAGTCTGCAGTGAAAGTCATGGGCTGCCCACATCAGATTTTTTATTTCTTCAAGCACTAGACACAAAAAAAGTAAACAGTGTAAGTTTTTTTGAACCGTTGGTTATAATCACATAGTTCCGATAAAAAAAAATCTGATGTGGGCAGCACATGACTTTCCCTGCAGACTTACATCTACGCTATCTATATTTTAATTAAATTTAATTCACTTTTAATTCAATTTTCGTTCTCATTTGGTAAGACTTATTTTCAAAGGTGGCGTGGAGAAAATACGAAGAAACTAAAATATCTCGAGAACGGCTAGTCCTAGTACAATGGGGTTGGTCTTATTCCCTTCAACGTTAAACATTACGTATAAAACAAGCATTTAATGGATATATTTGAGCATACGTAGTTCTTTATTTTAGATTTTGACGACTTTTGCGGGCCATTTTGCAAAAAAAGGTTATTTTTTTCCGAATCGTACCAAAAACTAATCAGCACCAGGGTGATCCACAAAAAACTTATCTACCGAATTTTGTGAAATTCGGTTTATTAGTTTTTTAGCTAGATTGTATACAGTCTTTTGCGGGCCATTTCGCAAAAAAAGGCGGGTTCTTTTATCCCTAATCGTACCCAAAACTAATCAGCACCAGATTCGCCCACAAGTGATCTACCTACCAAATTTTATGAAATTAGGTCAATTAGTTTTTCAGTTAGAGTGGATACAAAATCTGCACAGACAGACAGACACACACACAAAGACGTCACGCTAAAAATAGTTTGTCGTATTCTAGAGGTCTCGAAACGCATAGATCCGTTGAAAACTCGAGTTGCGATTTTTGGTATGATTCCAATACTTTCCCTATACATTACCATGTATTGCAGGGAATGTAAAATATGTTTCAAATAGGGTAAGAAGGTTGCTTAATAAATTATTAAGCAGCTAAAGTCAGAAGGTTGCTTAATAAATTATTAAGCAGCTAAAGTCAGAAGGTTGCTCAATAAACTATTAAGCAGCTAAAATTAGAAGGTTACTTAATAAAATATCATTACTTAATAGCAGATTTGTCACTGTGTCTGCGCGCTTTCAAACCAGCTTTTTACTCATCCGGAGGTTTGTAACACTGCGCAACAAAGCGTTTCTTTCCGGTCGTGACATCTCACGGAGAAAACATAAATAACGTTTTGAAACCTTCAATTTATTATGCGAAGGTCGTCAATAAAAGCTCAGATTAGCGCCATTCGAACTGTCGTTCAAGCAGTATATTCCGTTTTTAAATCCTCATTGAAATTCAACAATTTTCTCTCCGAAATCGTTAGGTAGCATTATTGAGCTTTCGTAGATCAAAATGATTCTACAATAAAAAAAAATCGTCTGACTTTTATGATAATCAGTATCAATTGCGAAGAAAATAAACCATGGAGGTAAAAGGAAGAGAATTAAAGACTCGATGTAGCGAAATCTATAAAATCGACAAGCTAAAACGAATTGCTAAAAAGACAATAATTCAGGTGGCGCTGGGGATTAGATAATTTCCACGACATTTAATGCATTTCTAAGGCGAAATACTTATATTGAATTAAATAATATTTATTTAAAGTGTTAAATTTGGAGATAAAAATTATCGGTGCAATGCAAATTAAAACTCAAACAATAAAGAATATTCCTAAGTATTTAAATTTGTTTTACCTTTCCATTTGTATTTGTCTTCATGTATTCTATACACTGTTCTACAACTAGGAAAAAGCACTGTCAACTTCTCAAAATGGGGGAAATCAAATTAAATGAGGGAATAATTAAAAAATAATCAAAAAATACATTTAACACTAAGCATGGGAGCCCATAGGGAGGGCGCCCCTGACCCCTAATATGGACCGTTCATGACACTACGCCTTCCTATGTATCAAATAAGAACAGTTGGGACTTTACTAACACTAGCGACACCTAGATGTAATTCTCAAAGCATTATGGTATTTTCAAGCTTTTCAGCCATGGGAGTTTATTATCTTCTTCTCTCTCACTCTATGAAAGAATTAATGTGGCCAGCACGTGACCTTTCCTACAGACTCAAATTCATTTCTTCTTTTTCTTTTTTCTTTAAAGTACAATAATTTAAGTTTTATCACATCAAACAATACATATTTAAAATTACATCGAATTTGCAGTTAAAATAAAACCTTTTTTATTTGGTGTCTCAATTCTAAAAAAATCTGATGTGAGCAGCACATGACTTTCCCTGCAGACTTATATTCACGTTCTCGTTATTTTAATTAAATTTAATTCACTTCTAATTCAATTTTCGTCCTCATTTGATAACTGGACTTATTTTCAAAGGTGGCGTAGAGACAATACGAAAGAATTAAAATATCTCGAGAATGGCTAGTCCTAGTGTAATGGGATTGGTCTTATTCTTTTCTTCGTTAAAAATTACGTATTAAACAAGCATTTAATGGATATATTTGAGCATACGTAGTTTTTTATTTTAGATTTTGGCGATTTTGCGGGCCATTTTACAAAAAAAGGCAGGTTATTTTCTACCGAAGAGTACCAAAGTCTAATCAACACCAGGGTGTCCCACAAGTGACTTATCTATCGAATTTCGTGAAATTCTGTCCATTAGTTTTTTAACTAGAGTGGATACAAGCTTTTGCGGGCCATTTCGCAAAAAAAAAAAGCGGGTTCTTTTATCACGAATCGTACCCAAAACTAATCAGCACCAGATTCGAACACAAGTGACTTACCTACCGAATTTTGTGAAATTCGGTCCATTAGTTTTTTAGTTAAAATGGATACAAAATCTGCACAGACAGACAGACAGACAAACACACACACACAGAACCGGCCGTCCAACTAGTTACTCTAAGTCCTCTGGACGAGTCGGACGGTCTGGGTCTTCAACACACACACAGACGTCACTTTAAAAATAGTTTTTTCGTATTCTAGCGGTCTCGAAACGCGTAGATCCGTCGAAAAGTCGAGTTGCGATTTTCAGTATGATTCCAATACGTTCCCTATACATTACCATATATTGCAGGGAAAGTAATAAAGCAAACTTTTAAAATTCCCCAAATAGCAAACTATCTCAAGAGCGTTTTGTCTGAAATAAACAAATAGAGTTGGTTTCAATCGCTTTTCCGTAATAAAGTTACGCATGGTTGAATATCTCATAATTGTCCATTTTGTGTCACTTCAGCATTAAAAAAATAATCTGATGTGGGCAGCACGTTGTTGTTGTTGAGACCCAGACCGTCCGACCTACCAGAAAGGTGTAAGGTAACTGTTTGGACGGCCGGGAAGTGCCACCCAATTTAGACCGGAACCCAGTGGGGGAGGCATCCACAGGGACCGTACCCTCCTTCCCCTACCACCAACCTCTCGGAAGGACTTACGGACCCACATGTTTAACGTGATCGTACTCCGCGTGAACACGGCGGCAGTTTTGGCAGTGGCTGGAATCGAACCCGGGCCTACCGAGTGCAACTCCAGCGCGCTAACCAATGGGCTACCGCGCCCCAATGTGGGCAGCACGTGACTTTCCTTACATACTCAAATTCATTTCTTTTTTATTTCTTTAACAATTCCTTAAATTGAGTTTAATTGCACAAAATAACACTGAATTTGCACTTTAAATTCGATTTTTGGTTTTTATTTGGTAACTGAGCATATTTTCCAAGGTGGCGCAACAAAAATGCGAAAAAACTAAACTATCTCGAGAGCGGTTATAATCCTAGGCGGTATATATAATATATTATAATGCTATATTACAATATATTATAATCCTATATTATAATATTTTATATATTACAATCTATAATAATATATTTATATATTATAATCCTAGGCGGTTATAATGGCGGTCGCTCTTTCGAGCCATTACTGTAATTATTGTTTATTAAATGTCATTTTATAACTTCTAAATCATTATTTGTGTTTTCGCCTCACCTCATCGATTTCACCATTAAGCGCCCACTTTCGTCTTTACGTTTCATTTCCGTCCCAGTAAACTATAATGATAAATGCTTGGTTTTGTATGTACTACTACTTCGTAAAGTTTGGCCCATCTTTTTTTAATCACCCTGTATATATATATATATATATATATATATATATATGTTTATGCCTATTATCGATATTGTGGCCGTGGTTTGACTTTATTATATTTTTCTTATATATATTATATATATAAGTTATATATATATATATATATGTATATTATATATATAAGTAAATCATTTGTTTCTTCTTTGCGAATGGTTTCTTCATTCAGGGTCCCAGGGTTCGACTGTTTCGGGCATATGCTGTGCATTTTCCAGGTATTTATGTTTTCTTTTATTTTTCCTTCTTTCTGTATGTTGTCCAAGTAGAAATAGTTTATAGATATAATCTATCTATTTCTTCAGAAACATACATTTTTTTGTGTTTGCTTCGCCAAAATACTTGGGTCATAAGAAGAGTTTTGCGAAGTGAACAAGTCCATTTTTAAGGCCTAGCCCTTGTCCACGTGTATAGCACTAAAGCTTGATTTTTTAAGTTTTTCTATATTCGTTTCCATACCATTGAAATTTGTTGATTTTCTTTAACTTGATGACTCGTAATTTGCATTTTTTTCCATTTGATTGAAGATTTGCTGTTTTATACTTTTATTTTGTTGGTGTTTTAGAAAGTTAGGTTTATCGAGTTGCAGCTTCTCACTTTTCTTTCAACTTATTATATATATATATATATATTTATTTATTTATATATATATATATATATATATATTTATTTATTTATTTATATATATATATATATATATATATATATATATATATATATTGTATGGCTGTCCTGATGAGAATGCAATTTCGAACTAACCGCCATTTTTTGTGTAGTTTCAATTGATTGTTCTCTATGTCTTAATCTCTTATCTTGAGCTAATTATTATTGCCTTTTCTCATTTTTGCCGTGTTTTCTTTTCCCTTTTTTTATTTTTATATTTATATACTTTTAATTGTGATTTTTGTATCCTAATATTCTTCTCATCCCCCTTTCCATTGTAGTGATCTCTATCTTTATCCTTAGTCTTGGTCTATAGTTACTTGTAACAGATATGCTAGAGATGGGGTTTTTTGTACATACAGTAGTTTATGCATAATTTTCGATTAAAATCTTTCAATTTTTATTTATATATATATATATATATTTATTTTTATTTATATATATTTATATATATATATATATATATATATATATATATATATATATATATATATATACATATATTAGTGCTGAAGGGCGGCAAAGTCACAATTCTATTTTTGTTTACTCAGCTGACTTTGGGTCTAGGCTAACCCACTGCAAATCCAATGTTTTCGTGTGGCCCATTTACTTTAAATCAGGAACTACTTCTCTTCAACGCATCCCGGCATAATCGAATCTTTTCACTTTCACGGCACAAAAGAATCGCCGCTGCCCATTGTACGCTTGACATCACATAAATCCTAGAAACGCTCCACTTATCCATCAGAAGAGAAAGCACTACTACTTCTCCTGATGCGAAGGATTTTGGCACCTTGAAATGTGGCAAACAGGAAACGGCGAGTTACAATCTTTCAGAGACCACGATATCTGCGGTTCGGTTTTTGTAGGAGTTGGGCCGTTTTCTTCCTGATCCAAAGACACTGAGGAAAGTGGATACAGGGAGTTTGAGGAAATTGTGAATGGGATTTGTTAGGCTTCATCGTGATGCTTCGTTTGGAGAGCATTATGAAGATTACCTCTACATACGATGTTCTACATCATCGAACAAAACGGTGTACTATTTTTTTTTTTAATTTTATTTTATATAGTGATATTCAGTGCAGTATTAGAATGATTTAATTGATTACAGCAGATTTTATGTGCCACTCAGTGGCGGTTAGGCGCACATACAGCCCCCTGTGATCGATGGGGGTCGTCAATTTTAAAGGTTCTTTTTTTTTTTTGTCCTACTGATTTTTGTTTCGACCTAGACCGTTCGGCCTATCGGAAGATGTAAAATATCGGCTTGACAGTATCACCCAATGACATTCAAGAGTATCACTGCTCAAACTTTCCCTGCCACCAACCTCTCGGAAGGAATTTCGGACCCACAGATTTAATGTACCAGTACTCCGCGAAAACACGGGGATAGTTTGGGCAGCGCCGGGAACGGAACTCGGATCGTCCGAGTACAATCCTCGTGCTATAACCATAGGGCAGTCCCCCCGTCCTACTGATTAATAATATCGAGAATAATGGCTGCCCCCCCCCTTCCAGGACAATTTTCTTTTTCAAGTTGGCAACAGTTATGGGATGCATCCGGCTTTCCAGTGTTCATTTATTTATTACTTTCTCATATTATGTAATATCGTATAAAGCATTGTTTTCACAAAATTTTCAAATTCGAGATTCTGATTTCAATATATATTTTAAGACCTCCAGAACATGTTTTGACTATTTTTGGAATGATGTCCTGTTTGTCTGACTGACTTGTCTGTCTGTTGTCTGTGGTCAATTGTACACCATAGCAGCCACAAGTATTAATGGATTTTCACAAAACTTTATATCCGGCTTCTAGAAAGTCTAGAAAATCTAGAACTAGACAGATTTATTTTTGCATTCGCGTGAATGCTTCGAAATTTATTCGAAATTAACTATTTTTTTTAACATGGTAGCACAGGACAAAATTGACATAATCATGCATAAAAGGATTTATTTTTAGCTTAATGATCACGAGACGTGATAGTTTCAATCATTGCTGTGATAAATAGCTGCGATACAATTTTTTGTGTACGTGACGTCATTAGTCCCCCTTGGGGGGCAAGTTACTATCCCGGGGGGGGGGGCATTATCAAGTGTAGTATTAGTCAAAATATTTTTTCAAGTCCTTTAAAGTGAAGGGTAACGCACTATAGTTGTAATCATTTGGTCCCCCGATACCGATTTTTAAAAAAATTTCTTGTAAAATTTGGAAAACAAAAATAAATTATGGAATGAGAAAGTCGAGTTGAGGAACCACACTTCAGTTAATCTACAAGAATGTAAACTAGAGGACAAAGTTCCAGCTTTCAAGAAAAAATCTGATGTGGGCAACACATGACTTTCCTTATATAATGCAATGAATTTACTACTTTTACAGTAAAAAAATAGGTTTTTCTTATAGTAGATACTAATATTCTTTCCAAGATATTGAATTTTCGACAATTAGTCGTCATTTTCATTGATTTAGCATCATTTTTATCCATTTGGCGAGATTTTCATTAATTTGGCACCATTTCAAAAAAGTCGCCAAGTTGGCGACATTCCGCCAAATTCGTCGCCAAAATCTCGCCAAGCGTTATGCACTAAGAAGAAAGTTATTCTTACAGCAGATAAATGACTATTGGCGTTCAAATACAAAAGTATTATTCAAAGTATATTTTTTCATGAATGGAACGAGCTAGATCCACGAGAATGATGTCACTCAATTTATCGCATGGTATTACATATGAAAAGTGAACATGTTTCTCAATAGGAATTTTTTTTTTTTATGTGACTTTTTCATAATTTTTTTGAAAAATGTACAATATCTCAAGAACGGTTCATGTTAGCGTTCTAAAATTTATGCCAATCGTTTTCTAATGAAAAATTACATAAGAAATGTCTATTTGCGTAACTTTATTAGCGGTTTTGATTTTTTGACGATTTTTTTCAAAATTTCATTCGAAAATTTAGGGGGGTTCTGAACATTCGATTACGTATAAAAACAATAGGCTTCCACTGTTCACGGATTGTGATTTTTTTACCAAATTTGGTTCGAATCGGTCCATTCGTTCGTCAGTTATCGTCTCCACAGACTCACTGACACACACACACACACACACACACACACATAATTTCACACACACACACACATACTTTCACACACACACACACAGACATCACTTCAAAAATGTTTGATTCGTGATCAGGGATGCTTGAAACGTGCTCTCCCGTCGAAAACTCGAATTCGAATTTTCGACCCCGTCACAATACTTTCCTTATACATTATGTATATAAGGAAAGTAAAAATTCAATGCAAAATATTTACAGATAAAATAGTTAAAGACAAAAATGAATACGAAATGTTTGCAACAAATGATTTTTACTTTCCTTATATACAATAATGTATAAGGAAAGTATTGTGACGGGGTCGAAAATTCGAATTCGAGTTTTCGACGGGAGAACACGTTTCAAGCATCCCTAATCACGAATCGAACATTTTTGAAGTGGTGTGTGTGTGTGTGTGTGTGTCAGTGAATCTGTGGAGACGATAACTGACGAACGAATGGACCGATTCGAATGAAATTTAGTACAAAAATTACAATCTGTAAACACTGGAAGCCTATTGTTTTTATACGCAATCGAATGTTCAGAACCTCCCTAAATTTTCGAGTGAAATTTTGAAAAAATCGTCAAAAATCAAAACTTCTAATAAAGTTACGCAAATTGACATTTCATATGTAAGTTTTCATTAGAAAACAATTGACATAAATTTTAGAACGCTAACATGAATCGTTCTCCAGATATTGCACATTTTTCAAAAACATTATCAAAAAACCATATAAAATAAAAGAAAAATATTTCCTATTAAGAAACATGTTCACTTTTCATATGTAATACCATGCGAAAAATTTGTGACATCATTCTCGTGGATCTAGCTCGTTCCATTCATGAAAAATATACTTTGAGTAATACTTCTGTATTTGAACGCCAATAGTCATTTATCTGCTGTAAGAATAACTTATTTCTCCGTCCATAACGCTTGGCGACGAATTTGGTGGGATGTCGCCAACTTAGCGACTTTCTTCAATGTTGCTAAATTAACGAAAAACTCGCCAAATGGATAAAAATAACGCTAAATCAATGAAATGACGACTCACTGACGAAAATTCAATATCTTGGAAAGAATATAAATATCTACTGTAATAATAATCTATTTTTTTTACTGTAAAAGTAGTAAATTCTTTGCATTATATAAGGAAAGTCATGTGCTGTCCAAATAGAATTTTAAAAACACTAACAGATGAATGAAAATGATCAAGTTCACCAGGAAGGCTGTTGTAAAGTTTATAAAATTTATTAATGGCACAGTAGCATTCAATATTAGTAGCAAAATTTCTTTCAGAAAATAAACTCATAGACCTAGTTGCATGGACGTATGCAGTTTTTTTCCCAGGGGGGTGCTAAAATTGATTGCATTCAAGATTTCACAGATTACTATCAACCTTAAAATATGTATTGTTACAAAGTAAATCTAAATAGATGGTATGAGTATCATATTTTAAAAATTAGTATGTGTAGAATTTTTTAAAAGGGTATAGCACTTTGTGAATGTAAAAATGTATAGCACTTTGTCAGGGGGCTGCCAAAGCACCCTCCTGATAATTTGTTAATTTAATTATAAACCAGTAAGAGAGAGAGAAAAAAAAAGAAAAATGCTTTTTGGAATTAGAACATTCAACTACAACTGTGTGTTTTCTCCCACGTTTATATTAATAAAAACAATTTAAACTTATACCTAAATGGAAAACTTAGGGTTATTGCATTTGGTATGTTTATGAATGTCCAATTTGTTAGTTTAGTTGTTATGTCTCCAGGAAGGTCAGAATTCTGTTATGAAAGGGGGAATATTTATTAAAGGTGGTACACATTAATGTTTACAAATTGGTGCATACTAATTTTTAAAAATGCTATACACACTAATTCTTAAAATGTGATGCTCATACCATCCATTCAACTTCACTTTGTAGCAATACATATTTCAAGGTTTATAGTAAGTGGTTGATAGTAATTTTGAATGCAGTCAATTTTATCCCCCCCCCCCACACCCCCTTGAAAAAATCCTGCATACGCCCATGCTTGTGTACCAAATTTTATGCCCGTACATCACTTAGATATTCCACTACAGATATCTCCCTTTATTATTATAAACGTGAAAGTAAAACCGTGAATAAAGCGCTATTTAACACACTAATAAGTAATGCAGAGACCTCGTTTAATAAAAGCGCCCATGCTTGTGCTTTATACGCCCATGCTTGTGTACCAAATTTTATGTCCGTACGTGGCTTAGATATTCCACTACAGATATCTTCCTTTATTATTATAGACATGAAAGTAAAAACGTGAATAAAGCGCTAATTAACACACTAATAAGTAATGCAGAGACATCTTTAATGAAAGCACCCATGCTTGTGATTTATACGCTCATGCTTGTGTACCAAATTTTATGTCCGTACGTGGCTTAGATATTCCACTACAGATATCTTCCTTTATTATTATAGACATGAAAGTAAAAACGTGAATAAAGCGCTAATTAACACACTAATAAGTAATGCAGAGACCTCTTTTAATGAAAGCACCCATGCTTGTGCTTTATACGCCCATGCTTGTGTACCAAATTTTATGCCCGTACGTCGCTTAGATATTCTACTACAGATATCTTCCTTTATTATTACAGACGTGAAAGTAAAAACGTAAATAAAGCGCTAATTAACACACTAATAAGTAATGCTGAGACCTCTTTTAATGAAAGCACCCATGCTTGTGCTTTATACGCCCATGCATGTGTACCAAATTTTATGACCGTACGTCGCTTAGATATTCCACTACAGATATCTTCCTTTATTATTACAGACGTGAAAGTAAAAACGTGAATAAAGCGCTAATTAACACACTAATAAGTAACGCAGAGACCTCTTTTAATGAAAGCACCCATGCTTGTGCTTTATACGTCCATGCTTGTGTACCAAATTTTATGCCCGTACGTCGCTTAGATATTCCACTACAGATATCTTCCTTTATTATTATAGACGTGAAAGTAAAAACGTGAATAAAGCGCTAATTAACACACTAATAAGTAATGCAGAGACCTCTTTTAATAAAAGCACCCATGCTTGTGTATCAAATTTTATGTCCGTACGTGGCTTAGATATTCCACTACAGATATCTTCCTTTATTATTATAGACATGAAAGTAAAAACGTGAATAAAGCGCTAATTAACACACTAATAAGTAATGCAGAGACCTCTTTTAATGAAAGCGCCCATGCTTGTGCTTTATACGCCCATGCTTGTGTACCAAATTTTATGTCCGTACGTGGCTTAGATATTCCACTACAGTTATCTTCCTTTATTATTATAGACATGAAAGTAAAAACGTGAATAAAGCGCTAATTAACACACTAATAAGTAATGCAGAGACCTCTTTTAATGAAAGCACCCATGCTTGTGCTTTATACGCCCATGCTTGTGTACCAAATTTTATGCCCGTACGTCGCTTAGATATTCTACTACAGATATCTTCCTTTATTATTACAGACGTGAAAGTAAAAACGTAAATAAAGCGCTAATTAACACACTAATAAGTAATGCTGAGACCTCTTTTAATGAAAGCACCCATGCTTGTGCTTTATACGCCCATGCATGTGTACCAAATTTTATGACCGTACGTCGCTTAGATATTCCACTACAGATATCTTCCTTTATTATTACAGACGTGAAAGTAAAAACGTGAATAAAGCGCTAATTAACACACAAATAAGTAATGCAGAGACCTCTTTTAATGAAAGCACCCATGCTTGTGCTTTATACGCCCATGCTTGTGTACCAAATTTTATGCCCGTACGTCGCTTAGATATTCTACTACAGATATCTTCCTTTATTATTACAGACGTGAAAGTAAAAACGTAAATAAAGCGCTAATTAACACACTAATAAGTAATGCTGAGACCTCTTTTAATGAAAGCACCCATGCTTGTGCTTTATACGCCCATGCATGTGTACCAAATTTTATGCCCGTACGTCGCTTAGATATTCCACTACAGATATCTTCCTTTATTATTACAGACGTGAAAGTAAAAACGTGAATAAAGCGCTAATTAACACACTAATAAGTAACGCAGAGACCTCTTTTAATGAAAGAACCGTTGCCACTTCCGCAAACATATTATTACATCAGGAAACACAAAATAATGGAGTCGGAAAGTGTCACACGCTTCGGGATGCAGGCGATCGGCGATATGAATCATGGGAATGAACGGATCAATGTTGCCACACGTATCGTTCTAATAAAGGACGGAATAAAAATAGACCGACATAGTATTTATTATTTAGTGCCTAATCCACTACTGAATAGCGTGTAGAACGCGGGAGGTTTTATTTTTTCCGTTGGGAAAAAAAAATGCCGATATTTCTTTTTTATGTTTAGGTATTTCCGATATTTAGGAATTCCACTTATTGATTTAGGAATTTGTTGGTGACATATATATTGTTTTCGTCGAATTAATCGTCCAGCAGCTGCTAAAAAATAACCTGAACAACAGTTTGAAAATTAATGGAAGAAGACATTTTTTTAAACGAATCAAAATTCAAATTAACCTTCAGAAAATATTGTCGACTTCGCAGCTTATAGGGAAAACTCATATTATACTTGAGAAGGAAGATGGAAGCAACCGATTGGAATGAACGCTGCTGAATAAAAAATTTCAAAACTCATTATTATTATTATTATTATTATTTTTTTTTTACTTGTAATATATTGTCTTTGTTACATATTAACAAGAAAGATCAATCATGCATAAAGCATTAATTATGAAACACTTTCCAACTGAAATGCAATTTTATTTAAACATCTCTAAAATGCGATACATTCAGAGGGGATATTTTTTTAATTATCACAGAACTACAATAATTTATTTTACTTGAAAACTTGAAACTCCATCGAAAAAAATGAACTTTATTCAAATGATGTCATCGAAATGTAAATCGTTTGGGTCTCTATGTGAAAGCAAGGAATATTTCATTCACATCACCTTTATTCCAAACTCCATCAGAGCTAAATAATTTCGTGTGAAAAAAATTCAGCAATTCTTATACAACTCATCTTTCGAACACTTGTTTACATTCTGCATCCATTAAAATTAGGCTTCAATGTAGAAATAATCAAAGTTTGATGATCATTTAAACTAAAAAATATTGTAATTGCGTTGGCGCAGAAAAGGGTGCACAGAAAATAAGCAAAAATAAAGCGGTTTTAGGACGAATGCAACACTAAATATAGATTTAAAAGAACTTCAAAAATCACGATTTTTACACTTGGAGAGAAAGATGGATGTCCAATTTTGTCACGTGATCTCTTTATAATATTGGTGTAATTATTATTTTAATTTTTATTTAAAAAACTACCGAACATATTTTGCTGAAATTTTTTTTACATATTTTATTAGATAATTTGAATATTTCTTAAAATTTTCGAAACAATTTGTGAATTTTAAATTTGCTTAAAAAATGTTTGAAGAATTAGGTCCCATAGGGTTCAATGTATTTCACTTTTTAAAACTCGGATTCAATACAAAACTAATCGGGTGATATTATTTTTTTACATTACCATATATCCCACTGACCGTCTCAACAACATACTAAAATTTTATTTTGGTAGTCATTTTTACGTCAGTTGTCGTGCGAACGGACAGACAGACAGAATGAACAAAGTCATAAACACTTTTCAACTATGTTGGAAAATGTTTAAAAACAACAAACTGTAAATTTGAATCCACAACTGTGTGCTAACTTCGAGTGTACAACATTAAATAGAAATAGAACGAGAAAAGTAAGCATTTAGGATTTCTACAATAAACAAACTAAAGCAAAAACATGAAAGAGAAAAGAATTCAAATTTGAATATACAACAGCTATATGTTGGCTTCGAATGCATAAAGCTAATTAATAATAGAACCAAAAAAGTATGTTTACAAAATTTCTATAACAATCTAGACTAAAGAAAAGAAAGATCAATCATGCTTAAAGCATTGATTATGGAACACATTCCAACTTCAATGCAATTTTATTTAAACAAGTCTAAAATGCAATACATTCCTCGGTAATATTTTAAAACTTATCACAATACTACATTAATTTATTATATTTGAAAACTTAAACCTTCATCGAAAAAAATGAACTTCATTCAAATGACGGCATTGAAATATAAATTGCCTGGCTTAAACATCTCTAAAATGTGATACATTCTTCGGTAATATTTTTAAAACTATCATAATACTACGATAATTTATTATATTTGAAAACTTCATCGAAAACAACTGACATTCATTCAAATGACGTCATAGAAAAAATAACACGCCTGGATTTTTCTATAAAAACAGCATTTCATTCATAACTTTTTCCCATTCATTTTATTCATCACAATACTATAATAATTTATTTAATTTAAAAATTAAGACCATGGAGCTACAAGTAATTAAACTCTATGCTTAAAACTTCATCGAAAAAAAATCGTCCTTCTCTTTGTAAAATCAATGAATATTTCATTCATATCAGCTATGCAGACTTCATGGGCTAAATAATTTTGTGTTAAAGAAATACAGCAATTCTAATATAACTCATTCTACATATTTTGCTGTTTACATTTTACATAAGTGAAAAATAGGCTTCGTTGTAGAAATAATCAAATTTGGATGATCATTTAAACTCAAGTATATTGTAATTGTGTTGTTCCAGTATGTAGATGCACAGAATTTAAGTAAAAATAAAGTGGTTTTAGGACGGATACAACACTCAATATTAATTAAAAAGAACTTAAAAAATCACGATTTTGAGACAAGATGGATGCCATATATCATTTTGAAGTGGGTCATGTGATCTTTTCATATCATGGTCACGTGATCGCTTCATATAAGAGGTGCAATTATTATTTTAATTTTTATTTAAAAAAACTACTGAATATATTTCGCTGAACTTTTTTTTATATATTTTATGGAAAAATTTGAATATTACCTAAAATTTTCGAAGCAATTTGTGAATTTTAAATCCGCTTAAAAAATGTTTGAAAAATTAGGTCCCATAGGGCTCAATGTATTTCATTTTTTCAACCCGGGTTCAATCCAAAACTAATTGGGTGATATTATTCATTTATATTTCCATAGGTCCTACAGACCGTCTGAACAACATACTAAAATTTCATTTTGATTAAATCATTTTTACGGCAGTTATCGTGCTCAGACAGACAGACAGAATGAACAAAGTCATAAACACTTTTCAACTTTGTTGTAAAGTGTTAAAAAGGCACAAAAGCTATTCGCTTTTGCGTATAAATAAAAAGTATAAATTGAATGTACATATGCAAAATATAAATAAAAGTTGAAACTAAAAAATATGCTTACTAGATTCTTACAACAAACTGAACTAAAGCAAAATAACATGATAAAGAATAAATTGTAAATTTTGATGTACAAATGTATGTTAACTTTGAATGTATAACACTAAATAAAAATAGAATTAAAAATCTGAGCCTACAAGATTTCTACAGAAATCTGTATTGAAACAAAGCTATGAATGAGAATATATTGCAAACGTGAATATACAAATATATGCTACCTTTAAATAGATAACTGTATGTTAACTTTGAATGTACAACACTAAATAAATATAGAATTGAAAAGTAAGCCTAAGAGATTTCTAGAACAAACTGAACCTATGAAAAAGTATGAAAGAGAAAAAATTGCAAATTTGAATGTACAATTATGTGTTAACTTTAAACGGACTGTAGTACGTTAGTACGTACGTAGTATGTTAATTTTAATGTACAACACTAAATAAATATAGAATTGAAAAGTAAGCCTAAGAGATTTCTAGAACAAACTGAACCTATGAAAGAGTATGAAAGAGAAAAAATTGCAAATTTGAATGTACAACTATGTGTTAACTTTAAACGGACTGTAGTACGTTAGTACGTACGTAGTATGTTAACTTTGAATGTACAACACTAAATAAATATAGAATTGAAAAGTAAGCCTAAGAGATTTCTAGAACAAACTGAACCTATGAAAAAGTATGAAAGAGAAAAAATTGCAAATTTGAATGTACAACTATGTGTTAACTTTAAACGGACTGTAGTACGTTAGTACGTACGTAGTATGTTAACTTTGAATGCACAATACTAAATTAATATAGAAATAGAAAAATAAACCTACAATATTTTAAATTAAACAGTACTAAGGCAAAAGCATAAAACAGAATAAATTCCAGTGCATACCTGATTATTTTCGCTTGTAGAAAATATATTTATTTCTTTAAGTGGAATTCGAGATGGAACGAAAATTAAATTTTATCAAATATACTTATCCTACAACCATTTACAACGCAACACAAGTACATGCAGAGATGCAAACATTGACTGCAACGTTGCTACCTCATAAACGAATCACAGAATTCAGAACGTGTAATGATCCAAAGTATACTTTTTCTCCTATGCAATTTATGTGTAATTTGGTTCGATAAATATATTTGTGTGACAACTTCCAGTGAACACTATAAACGTACAGTACTATAGGACAAGTGATATAAATAAATTGACAACTTCCAATAAACATACATACAAAGCGTAATAAAGAACACAGAACTTTATATAAGGAAAGCAAACAATTGACAACTTTCGATGAAAATATGAAGTATAATAAAATATATAGAATCGTAAAAAAATAAAAAATAAAAACTGATGATTTGATCCAATTACATCAAGTAATTTTTTTAAGCTTTATATTTATATATTTCTCTTTAAGCTGTTATTAACTAAAATAAATTGAACGGTTTCAGGGAAGATGTAAACGAATTTATGTCCCGTATACGTCAACAATGTCACCCATCAGAAGAGCGAGGTCAGTTGGAGTTAATTATTTACAGTACTAGAAATATAACGACAAAAATACTTCAGTCTAATTTCGAATAAGTACGCTGTGAAATTGGAGTTCGAAGAAATGACATTATTGCGGGAGGGTATATGAAAGGCAGGTGAGGCTGTGAATCTGGAACGCGCAGTGGGGAGGAACGTAGTTGGAATTAATTTATGATTTTGATTTGTGGTAAAAACACTAAAAACTCCGTACAAACAAAACAAAATGAGAAGCAGATGGAGAACTAGTTCTGTGAATCAGTGGGAAATATCCACAATTGTTTTGAATGGGGAAGATTGCGTGCATATATGGCGTTTGCGTGCGTTATGCTTCAACATATCAATTTGGTTTTATATTACATATTACAATCTTTTTTTTTTTTTTTTTACTTTCCCTACGATAAATGGTAATGTATAAGGAAAGTATTGGAATCGTGTCAAAAATCGCAACTCGAGTTTTCGACGGATTTACTCGTTTTAAAACCTCTAGAACACGAAAAAACTATTTTTAGAGCGACGTCTCTCTCTGTGTGTATGTGTGTGTTTGTGTGTGTATGCAATGTATGCATCCACTTCAACTCAAAAACTAATTGACTAAATTTCATAAAATGTAATAGGTAAATCACTTGTGAGTGACCCTGGTGCTGATTAGATTTTAGTACGATTCGAGATAAAAAATAAAATTGCCCCGTAAAAATCGTATGTATCCGCTCTAGCTCTGAAAACTAACTGACTGAATTTCACAAATTTTGGTAGATAAGTTACTTGTGCCCTACCCTGCTGCTGATTAGATTTTGATACGATTCAAGATAAATATATATATAGCATTCTTTTTTTTTGCGAATTTGGTCCGCAAAAATCATATGTATCCACTTTAGCTCTGAAAAATAATTGACCGAATTTCACAAATTTGGGTAGTTAAGTTACTTGTGGATTACCATGGTGCTGATTAGATTTTGATACGATTCAAAAAAATAACCTGCCTTCCCTGCGGAATGGCCAACAAAAATCATCAAAATCTAAAATAAGAGACTACGTATGCTCAAATGTATCAATAAAATGGTTTTATACGTAATTTTTGACGATGAACAGAATAAGACCAATCCCATTACTCCAGGGCTAGCCATTCTCGAGATATTTTAATATTTTTGCATTTTTGCTAAGCTACCTTTGAAACATAAGCCCAGTTACCAAATGCAAACGAAATTTGAATTAAAAGTGCAAATTCAGTGTAATTTTATGGGTGTTATTTTGTTACCAAATGAACTCAATTTAATGAATTGTTTGAGAAATAAAACCAATCTGAGTCTGTAGAAAAGTCATGTGCTGCCCACATCAGATTTTTTAACTTGATCTGGTGCTTGACTATCAGTGTGATTAAAATCTTTAAAGCCCTAACTAATCAAGTTCCATTAATAACGGTAACATTTGGTACGTAATATGTGGTACATTTTAATTCTTTGGATTTTGAACCTTATCGGGCTAGCCCGTCTTGGGCCTGACATAGGAATGTACTCGTTTTTGGGGAATAATTCGAAAACCGCAGCAGCTAGATTTCAAATTTGGCAATTTCCGAATTTGTCGAAATTTGGCATGTCGTCCTAAAGTCCAAATTTGGCACGTCGTTACCTTTTATAAATTTAAGATGCATTCATTTTAATACATACATTTAAGTTGCATGCATTTTAATACATACATTTAAACTGCATGCAGTTTAATATATACATTTAAGTTACATGCAGTTTAATACATACATTTAAGTTGCATGCAATTTAATACATACATATAAGTTGCATGCATTTTATTACATACATTTAAATTGCATGTATTTTAATACATACATTTAAATTGCATGCATTTTATTCCAAAATTTAAATTGCATGCAGTTTAATACATACATTTAAGTTGCATGCATTTTAATACATACACTTTTTATACATTTAAGTTACATACAAATAACACTAGCAAAAGCCGGGCTTTGAGTCAGCTCGCACGTATGAAGTAATCGAGCTATGAAAGATTTCAATTTAAAACTTAATTTAACAAATAAATTATGAAATCAGAAGTATAGAAAAATAATTTCAATATTTGAGAATCCTAATACAAGAGATCATATCAGTTTTCAGAATTTGAATATTAAATTAAACAAATTGGAATACAGAAATACAAACAATGGAAAAAGTATCACATTTAAATCACCAAAACACGTGTCAAAGAAAATTAGGAAATAATTTAGCCTATACTTGCTAAGTGACGCGAGATTGTAGCATGTTGAAATTAAATAAGTTTAATAAGAGCGGAGAAAAGTATTTGAAATTAAGAATTATGAAATGGGCTTTTGAAAAGGAAGATCGAAATTTAAATATCATATATTCCGTTTCTACTTTCTCATACTATGTAATGTAATATGCACAGTGTTGTTTTCACGAAAATTTTCAAATTCGAAATTTTGATGCCAAATATAAGTTTTAAGACTTCCTTTTGACTATTTTTGGAGTGATGCCTGCCTGTCTATATGTATGTATGTATGTATGTATGTATGTATGTATATGTATGTATGTATGTGGTTAATTTTTGTGTACACGATCGCGGGCCGCAAATATTAATACATTTTCACGAAATTTTATATCCGGCTTTGATATCAAAAAACGTCTAGAACTGGATAGAATTTTTTTTATTAGATTTGAGCGAAACATTTTTTGAAAATTTATTCGAAATTTTATATATTTTTAACATGGCAGCATAGAACAAAATCCGACATAATCCTGCATAAAAGTGTTTATTTATGGCTCAACGAGACGTCATAGTTCCACTCATTGTTGTGAAAAATAACCACGATACAATTTTTAACACTTTACAACATAGTTGAAAAGTGTTTATGACTTTGTTCATTCTGTCTGTCTGTCCGTTAGCACCATAACTGCCGTAAAAATGACGTTATCAAAATGAAACTTTAGTATGTTGTTCAGACGGTCTGTGGGACCTATGGGAATGTATATGAATAATATCACCCAATTAGTTTTGGATTGAACCCGGGTTGAAAAAATGAAATACATTGAACCCTATGGGATTTAATTTTTCAAACATCTTTTAAACGGATTTAAAATTCACAAATTGCTTCGAAAGTTTTAGGAAATATTCAAATTATCCCATAAAATATATAAAATAAATTTCAGCAAAATATATTCAGTAGTTTTTAAAATAAAAATTAAAATAATAATTACACCTTTTATATGAAGAGATCACGTGACCATTATATGAAGAGATCACGTGACATACTTCAAAATAAAATATGACATCCATGTTATGTCCAAAATCGTGATTTTTAAAGTTCTCTTTAATTCATATTGAGTGTTGTATCCTTCCTAAAACCGCTTTATTTTTGCTTAAATTCTGTGCATCTACATACTGAAACAACGCAATTACAATATATTTGAGTTTAAATGATCATCCAACTTTGATTATTTCTACAATGAAGCTTATTTTTCACTTATGTAAAATGTAAACAGCAAAATATGTAGAATGAGTTGTATTAGAATCGCTGTAATTCTTTAACACAAAATTATTTAACTCCTGGAGTCTGCATAGCTGATATGAATGAAATATTCATTGATTTTATATCAGAGAGAAGGAAGATTTTTTTCGATGAAGTTTTAAGCACAGAGTTTAATTACTTGTAGTTCCGTGGTCTTAATTTTTAAATAAAATAAATTATTATAGTATTGTGATGAATGAAATAAATGGAAAAAAGTTAATGAATGAAATGCTGCTTTTATAGAGAGAGCCAGGCGATTTATATTTCGATGACGTCATTTGAATAAATTTCATTTGTTTTCGATGAAGTTTTCAAATATAATAAATTATTGCAGTATTATGATAATTTTAAAAATATTACCGAGGAATGTATCGTATTTTAGAGATGTTTAAACCAGGCAATTTATATTTCAATGCAGTCATTTAAATAAAGTTCATTTTTTTTCGATGAAGTTGTAAGTTTTCAAATATAATAAATTAATGTAGTATTGTGATAATTTTAAAAATATTACCGAGGAATCTATTGCATTTTAGAGATGTTTACATAAAATTGCATTGAAGTTGGAAAGTGTTTCACAATCAATGCTTTATGCATGATTGATCTTTCTTGTTTTTTGTTCGTGACGTCATTAGTCCCCTTTAGGGGGCAAGTTACCATACCCCCCCCCCCCAGGTGGTACATTGTCAAGTATGGTATAATCAAAAGATTTTTTTTCAAGCCCTCTACAGTAAAGGGTATGTTATAGTTATAAACATTTGGACCCAAGATGCCGATTTTTCAAATTTTTTCTAGTGAAATTTTGGAAAACAAAGAAAGAATTTTGGTATGAGTAAATGCAGTGGAGCCACACTCTAGTTATTATTACTATTTTTTTTTTTACTTTTCTTGGGAGAAAAAACACCCTTACCAAAAAATGGTTTGAATGAGTAGTGGATCTCTATCTCCCGAAAGTACATTCGTTTAAAATTTAAATAGAAACTACTACATGTATATGAAAAATACAATATTGCGAAAAGTACAAAAAATATTATCTTCCCTCAAAGATTAATAATTAATTATCCTTTTCCATAATAATGCAATTATAGTCCATAACGTCGATTTGAAGGCCCTTAAAACTTTGGGAGCTGAACATCTGATAAAGACTGCTTTGAAACAAAGTGCTATTGCCACCCAAGCAAATTGTGAACATCCCTTACATATTTGATTTCCCGTTCTTTGTGAATTTTTTATGTCTTCTGCACACATTAAAAAAAATTTGGGGTTCGGGACCGCTCTGAAACGCCCCCCCCCCCCCCCCCCACACACACTCGAATGGTGTCCGTCTCCCGGCCCTAAAAGTGCCTAAAACAAGCAAATTTTCTTTAAAAACGTATATAAAATTTATTAGAGTGTATCTCAACTCGACTTTCTTATACTAGAATTCATTTCTGATTTCTAATTTTACAATAAAAGCTTTGATAAATCGGTATTGTGGGTCCAAATTATTACAACTATAGCGTGTTACCTTTCACCTTAAAAGGTTTGGAAAAATCTTTCGATTGATACCACACTTCACCAGTGTTTGTTTTCAGGCATACCTCCGGGGAGGGGGGCGATGCCCCCCCCCAGACCCCTGGAGATCCCCGGTTATGTTAACCTAATTTCTATTTATGTGATAAATTTATATAGGGAAAATAAAAAACTTGCCCCCCCCCCGTAAAATTTCAGTCGTCCCCCCCCCCCCGACCAAAAAGTCCTGAAAGAAACACTGCTCATGAATGGAACTAACTAGATCCACGAAACATAGTTTTTACATAATACTGCACATGGAAAGTAAATTTGTTGGCCGATATCAACTACTTTAATTTTATGATTTTTTTTTTTTTAAACGTGCAATATCTAGAGAACCATTTATGTTGGTGTTCTAAATTTTATATTATTAGTTTTCTGATGTTAAAATTACATCTGAAATGATTATTTATTTATCATTAGTGAAGATCATGGTATTTTAAAAAATTCATTCGAAAAATGTGGGGGTCGTCGAACAGTGCTTCTTCCAGGACTTATTGGCCGGGGGGGGGGGGATGAAATGTTAAGGGCGGGGCAAGTTTTCTATTTGTCCTCTATAAATATATCTAAATGTTGTGTCACATAAATAAAAACTAGGTTAACATAAAATGTCTCCGGTGGGGGAGGGGGGGGGGGAGAAGTCCTGGAAGAAACACTGTACTTGACAATGTACCCCTTCCCCCGAGGAGTAACCGAGGAGGCTAATGACGTCACGAACATAAAAAATTACATCCCTGCTATTTTTCACAACAGCTATTAAAACTATTAAGTCTTGTGATCATTAAGTCATAAATAAACTTTTTTTTTTTATTATATCAAATTTTGTCTTATGCTGCCATATTAAAAAAAATATAAAATTTCAAATAAAATTCGAAATTTTCTCTCGAATTTATGGCCATTCTATCTAGTTCTAGATATTTTGATTACAAAGCCGGATATAAAATTTCGTGAAAATCCATTAATATTTGTGGCTGCTATTGCGTAGACAAGAAATCGACCATATACATACATACATACATACGGACATCACTCCAAAGATAGTTTAAACTTGTTCAAGGAGTCTTAAAACATATATTGGTATCAAAACATCGAAATTTTCGTGAAAACAATACTACGTATGAGAAAGAAAGAAAATAAGAGATCAATTTTTCGTTGACATTTCACAAAGTCAATAAGGATTAAGGCAGCTGGACACATCCAGAAAGCACGTGGTTAAACAGTCAGTCCCACTTCCGTTTAAAGATTACATCAATAGGAAATGAAAAAAAGTCATGGATGATTTGTAGAGCACGAGGATGAGGGAATCGATTCACGGGAAAGAATCGAAATGAACGAATCGTTTGAATCTCTGCCCCGCAGACAGCTAGCTAGCTCTTCAAACGGATTGGTCATTTTCGAAGACTTACAAATTATAAGTTGAAAAGCCTAAAAAGTGCTATTTATTTATGAACGGGAGGAATGGGATTTGGATACATGCAATGGATGCAACATGTTTAAGCTCAGATAACATATATGATAAGGGAATAGCAGTAGCGTTGGGTGGGGGGTGGGGAGGATTAAATATTTTGTTTCCATTTCTCCATATATCAATTTTTCGAAATTCAATGGGTTCCTGAAAGAGAATTATGACACCTATATCCCTGAAAAAACCACTGGGGAGTAGTTTTTTAAAATTTATTGTTAATTAATAGAGCGATGTAATGTCATTGTTCAAATACTTGGATGTGTGAAACTTCAGTGGACTTTCTCATACATCCATATTCCATATAAGTAGTGTTTAGTTCTACTTATATCAATTATTATCAGAGGGAAGGGGGAGAAAAAAAGAAGAATATTACTTCTTTCAGATAGAGTTGCTATTTTAAGTAGAGATGGTGTTTTGGAGATTGAAAATTACATATATTTTGCTATGACTCTGATTTTGAATAAAAGAATGGGTTTTTCGTATTTTTAAATGGAATTTTTCTATATCTCAACATTTGCATGTAGTTAATATGTAAATACACTTATATCGTTGTATTAATGTATGTCCTAGCTGATTTTTAAACTTTGGATTTCGATGATATGTTATAGCTAAAAAAACTATAGCTTTAAAAAAAAAAAACATAATTTAACTAAAATCACCATAAAAATTTCTTTTCAATTAGACTGAAGCTATTCAATGGTTCTATGCACAAAATTTTAAGATTATTTGAATATATTTTACGAAACAAGCATTTTGAAAAAAAAATCATAAATGCCGATTTTCATTTTTTTTTTCTTTTTAAATACTTCACTCTTATTATTTATTATTTTTTTTATAAAAATTAAACTGGAGTGAGGCTCAACTCGACTTTCTCATAGCAGATTTTTTTTTTTTTTTTTTTTTTTCTTTTTCAAATTTTACAAGAAAAAATTGGAAAAATCGATATCGTAGTGAAGGATTACAAATATAGCGTGTTACCTTTCACTTTAAAGGGCTTCAAAAAAGTTTAAATTGATACCATACTTGCTAATATTCTTTCCCTGGAGCGTAACTCCCCCCCCCTCCAAAGGGGGCTATAATGACGTCACGAACAAAAAAATATTTGTATTACGGCTATTTTCCCCAACATTGATTGAAACTTTCGTGATCATTGAGTCATAAATAAACCTTTTTATAAGCATAATTATGTCACATTTTGTCCTAAGATGCCATATTAAAAAAATCTGATGTGGGCAACACATGACTTTTCTTATATAATGCCATGAATTTACCACGTTTACAGTTTAAAAAAAGGTTATTCTTATAGTAGATACTTATATTCTTTCCAAGATATTGAATTTTCTTCAATTAGTCGCCATTTTCATTGATTCAGCAACGTTTTTATCCATTTGGCAAGATTTTTGTTAATTTGGCAACATTTCAAAAAAGTCGCCAAGTGGGCGACATTCCGCCAAATTCGTCGCCAAAATCTCGCCAAGCGTTATGCACTAAGAAGAAAGTTATTCTTACAGCAGATAGTCGCCAAGTTGGCGACATTATGACAAATTCGTCGCCAAAAATCTCGCCAAAGATCCCAAGAATCTCGCCTATGGACGAAGAAATAAGTTACAGCAGATAAATGATTATAGGCGTTCAAATACAAAAGTATTACTCAAACTATCTTCATGAATGGAACGAGCTAGATCCATGAGAATGATGTCGCCAAATTTATCGCATCCTTTTACATATGAAAAGTGAACATGTTTCTCAATAGGAAATATTTTCTTTTTATTTTATAAGACTTTTTGATAATATTTGTGAAAAATGTGCAATATCTCGAGAACGGTTCATGTTAGCGTTCTAAAATTTATGTCAATCGTTTTCTGATGAAAAATTACATAAGAAATGTCTATTTGCATAACTTTATTAGCGGTTTTGAATTTTTGACGATTTTTTCAAAATTTTACTCGAAAATTTTTGGGGAGTTCTGAACATTCGATTGCATATAAAAACAATAGGCTTCCAGTGTTTACGGATTGTGATTTTTGTACCAAATTTCGTTCAAATCGGTCCATTCGTTCGTCAGTTATCGTCTCCACAGACTCACTGACACACACACACATACTTTCACACACACACACACACACACACACACACACACATACAGACATCACTTCAAAAATGTTTGATTCGTGATCAGAGATGCTTGAAACGTGCGCTCCCATCGAAAACTCGAATTCGAATTTTCGACCCCGTCACAATACTTTCCTTGTACATTATGTATATAAGGAAAGTAAAAATATAAAGTTTCGAATAAGATTCAAAGTTTTCGCTCCATTTAAAAAAAAAAAAATCTAGTTCTAGATTTTATGATAACAAAGCCGGATATAAAGTATCGTGAAAATCTATTAATATTTGTGGCTGCTATCATTGTACACAAGAAATCGAGCACAGACATTAGAGACAGACAGACGGACATCACTCCAAAAATTGTCGAAACGTGTTTTAGGAGGTCTTAAACATATATTGCTACCAAAATCTCGAATTCGAAAATTTTCGCGAAAACAACGCTTTCTTTATACTATTATTTCCATAGTATGAGGAAGTAAAAATTAATTCTTTCCTATATTGTCTAGTTGTAAAGTTTGTTCATTTCTGAACAATTCGATGCCATGGGTATTACTGAATGTGAATTATTTCCAGAGATATTAAGAAAATATTATAATTAAGAATACATCAACAATACAATGCCAAGCATAAATGCATACTTTGAACGCGTTTTTCTCAAAACGTAGATTTCTGAACTTGCGCTCATGATAACCGTTTGATGAATTTCTATGAAACGTTTGTTCTATGCTTAGAAAATAGCATCATTGCCCAATAATTATTATAGATTTATATGTGCAACTTATAAAATAAAAGTTTTAAAAGCAAAAAAAGTTGTTAAAAATTCTGAAAAACAATTAAATTAAAAAAATAAATAACAATTTTCCCCATTAAAAATTAAAATATTTAAATTATCCTAGCATGCAAGTTTATCTTGAATATTGTCATTAATAAAGCGCCAAATTAATGATTTGATTATTGTTACGACATATTCTCTGGAATCGTGGGTGTGCGCTCAGGAACACGAATCAGGCTTTTTTGAGATAATGTCTGTGTGTGTGTGTGTGGGGGGGGGGGGGGTGAAAGTATGTGTGTGTGTATGTATATGTGTCAGTGAGCCTGTGGAGACGATAACTGACGAACGAAAAGAGCGATTCGAACAAAATTTGGTACAAAAATTATAATCTATGAATACTGGAAGCTTATTGTTTTTATACGCAATCGGATGTTCAGAACCTCCCTAAATTTTCGAGTGAAATTTTGAAAAAATCGTCAAGAAATCAAAACCACTAATAAAGTTACGCAAATAGACGCAAATTACGCGTCATTTCTTATGTAATTTTTCATTAAAAAACGATTGACATAAATTTTAGAACGCTAGCATGAACCGTTCTTGAGATATTGCACATTTTTCAAATAAATTTATCAAAAAATCCCATAAATTAAAAAAATATATTAACGGTTGAGAAACATGTTCACTTTTCATGTGTAATATCATGTGATAAATTGGGTGACACCACTCTCGTGGATCTAGCTCGTTCCATTCATGAATAAAGATACTTTGAGTAATACTTTTGTATTTGAACGCCAATAGTCATTTTTCTGCTATAAAAAAACTTATTTCTCCGCCCATAACGCTTGGCGAGATTTTGGCGACGAATTGGGCGAAATGTCGCCAACTTGGCGACTTTTTTAAATGTTGCCAAATTAATGAAATTCTTGCAAAATAAAAATGACGGTAAATCAATGAAAATGACGACTCATTGACGAAAATTCAATGTCTTTTAAAGAATATAAGTATCTACTATAAGAATAATCTATTTTTTTCTACTGTAAAAGTAGTAAATTCATTGCATTATATAAGGAAAGTCATGTGCTGCCCACATCATATTTTTTTATAATACTTCTCGATTTTCAATTTTTTTTATTTATTTATTTTAAAGAAGAATATTATTTTTCTCAACCTTAAAATTTTCATTCCGATACCTTTAATAGATTTTATTTTTAAAAAATTTGAAATTCTGTTGAATATGTCAACACTTTAGTCTTTTAAGAGTAGAGTGCCCTCTTAAAAATTCACAAAATAGCGAATACTATTCTCAAAACACTGATATATCTCGCAATTCACTTTAGCTCGTATCACGGTACTTGTTTTCCAACTGAGCGATGACGTAGATTTTATTGAAGAATATTTTTAAAAGCCATTTTGAGCGCTCAAGAGCGTCATTGTTATCTGAACAGCGCCAAATTTAGGTGCGCAAGCTCCGCAAAACTCACGAATAGGTTGCACACCCCTTTTGTACGAACAGTTTACTTTATTACTGTGCAATATTTAGTTGTTCCCTTGGTTAAAAATCTGATGTGGGCAACACATGACTTTCCTTATATAATGCAATGAATTTACTACTTTTACAATTAAAAAAATCTGATGTGGGCAACACATGACTTTCCTTATATAATGTAGTGAATTTACTACTTTTACAGTAAAAAAAAAATAGATTTTTCTTATAGTAGATACTAATATTCTTTCCAAGATATTGAATTTTCGACAATGAGTCGTCATTTTCATTGATTTGGCGACATTTTTATCCATTTGGCGAGATTTTCGTTAATTTGGCAACATTTCAAAAAGTCGGCAAGTTGGCGACATTTTGCCAAATTCATCGTCAAAATCTCGCCAAGCGTTATGGGCGCAGAAATAAGTTATTCTTACAGCAGATAAATGACAATTGGCGTTCAAATACAAAAGTATTACTTAAAGTATCTTTTTTCATGAATGGAACGAGCTAGATCCCCGAGAATGATGTCACCCAATTGATCGCATGGTATTACATATGAAAAGTGAACATGTTTCTCAATAGGAAATGTTTTCTTTTATTTTATATCAATTTTTGATAATTTTTAAAAAAATGTACAATATCTCAAGAACGGTTCATGTTAGCATTCTAAATTTTATGTCAATCATTATCTCATGAAAAATTACATAAGAAATGTCTATTTGCGTAACTTTATTAGCGGTTTTAATTTTTTGACAATTTTTTCAAAATTTCATTCGAAAATTTAGGGGGGTTCTGAACATTTGATTGCGTATAAAAATAATAGGCTTCCAGTGTTTACGGATTGTGATTTTTGTACCAAATTTGGTTCGAATCGGTCCATTCGTTCGTCAGTTATCGTCTCCACAGACTCACTGACACACACACACACACACACACACACACACACACACAGACATCACTTCAAAAATGTTTGATTCGTGATCAGGGATGCTTGAAACGTGCTCTCCCGTCGAAAACTCGAATTCGAATTTCGACCCCGTTACAATACTTTCCTTATACATTATGTATATAAGGAAAGTAAAAATACAACCTGTAAAGCCTCATAAACAGGTTTGATGTATGCTTCAAACCAATGTTTTTCGAACTTTATTGATTGAGAAGCCCTTTTGAAATTAAATTACACGGCCGTACCCCAAAATGAGAAAAAGTCCGTTGTGCTACAAATTATTCATTCAAATTTAACTATTTCTTTAATTTTATTTGTAAGAAAATTTACACGAAACCCCTGTAATACTGTCGCGGAATCCTTGGGGTTCCGCGGAACACACTTTTAAAAACACTCCTGCAACGCTCCTCCCCAATAATTTTGCATAATAAATGATGTCTCTGTGTATTGTCAGCAGCGGAAAATCGAAGATTCGGACAGTCTCGAAATTCCATAGGCGCCGACTTCTTGGGTTCGAGGCACTTTTTGAAACCCCAATATTTTTTACTTTCCTTATATACATAATGTATAAGGAAAGTATTGTGACGGGGTCGAAAATTCGAATTCGAGTTTTCGACGGGAGAGCACGGTTCAAGAATCCCTGATCACGAATCAAACATTTTTGAAGTGATGTCTGCGTGTGTGTGTGTGTGTGTGTGTGTGTCAATGAGACTGTGGAGACGATAACTGACGAACGAATGGACCGATTCCAACGAAATTTGGTACAGAAATCACAATCCGTAAACACTGGAAGCCTATTGTTTTTATACGCAATCGAATGTTCAGAACACCCCTAAATTTTCGAGTGAAATTTTGAAAAAATCGTCAAGAAATCAAAACCACTAATAAAGTTACGCAAATAGACATTTCTTATGTAATTTTTCATTTGAAAACGATTGGGCATAAATTTTAGAACGCTAACATGAACCGTTCTCGAGATATTGCACATTTTTCAAAAAAAATATCAAAAAGTTATATAAAATAAAAAAAAGTATTTCCTATTGAGAAACATGTTCACTTTTCATATGTAATACCATGCGATAAATTGGGTGACATCATTCTCGTGGATCTAACTCGTTCCATTCATGAAAAAAAATACTTTGAGTAATACTTTTGTATTTGAACGCCAATACTCCTTTATCTGCTGTAAAAATAACTTATTTCTCCGTCCATAACGCTTGGCGAGATTTTGGCGACGACTTTGGCGGAATATCGCCAACTTAGCGACATTTTTAATTGTTGCCAAATTAACAAAAATCTCGCTAAATGGATAAAAATGACGCTAAATCAATGAAAATGACGACTAATTAAGTATGTACTATAAGAATAACATTTTTACTTTCCTTATATATAATGTATAAGGAAAGTATTGTGACGGGGTCGAAAATTCGAAATCGAGTTTTCGACGGGAGTCGAGTTTTCGAAATCGAGTCGAGTTTTCGAAATTCGAAATCGAGTTTTCGACGGGAGAGCACGTTTCAAGCATCCCTGATCACGAATCAAGCATTTTTGAAGTGATGTCTGTGTGTGTGTGTGTGTGTGTCAGTGAGTCTGTGGAGACGATAACTGACGAACGAATGGACCGATTCGAACCAAATTTGGTACAAAAATTACAATCTGTAAACACTGGAAGCCTATTGTTTTTATACGTAATCGAATGTTCAGAACCCTCCTAAATTTTCGAATAAAATTTTGAAAAAATCGTCAAAAAATCAAAACCACTAATAAAGTTACGCAAATAGATGTTTCTAATGTAATTTTTCATTAGAAAACGATTGACATAAATTTTAGAACGCTAACATGAACCATTTTTGAGATATTGCATATTTTTCAAAAAAATTATTAAAAAGTCATATAAAATGAAAAAAAATATTTCCTATTGAGAAACATGTTCACTTTTTATATGTAATACCATGCGATAAATTGGGTGACATCATTCTCGTGGATCTAGTTCGTTCCATTCATGAAAAAAGATACTTTGAGAAATACTTTTGTATTTGAACGCCAATAGTCATTTATCTGCTGTAAGAACAACTTATTTCTTCGTCCATAACGCTTGGCGAGATTTTGGCGACAAATTTGGCGGAATGTCGCCAACTTGGCGACTTTTTGAAATGGTGCCAAATTAACGAAAATCTCGCCAAATGGATAAAAATGAAGCTAAATCAATGAAAATGACGACTAATTGTCGAAAATTCAATATCTTGGAAAGAATATTAGTATCTACTATAAGAAAAACCTATTTTTTTACTGTAAAAGTAGTAAATTCATTACATTATATAAGGAAAGTCATGTGTTGCCCACATCAGATTTTTTTAACTGTAAAAGTAGTAAATTTATTGCATTATATAAGGAAAGTCATGTGTTGCCCACATCAGATTTTTTTAACTGTAAAAGTAGTAAATTTATTGCATTATATAAGGAAAGTCATGTGTTGCCCACATCAGATTTTTTTTTTCAGGTGGGTATGAGGCACTTATTGAACCCCAATATTCTTTTGTGGGTTCCATCGAACCCTCAATATTTTTTCGTGTATTTAGTGAGGAAAATGCACGCATGTATGCATAAATTTTACGTTTCGTTATCCATTATTCAAGTTTCTTTATTATTTTCGTTATTCTTTCCCGGTTTACTATAAAGTGTGTATAGAAATTTACCCCTTAGTCTATTTATTATGTTCTGGATACAAGATTTTAATTCGGAAATGATTTAAAAAAACATTTGCTGAGATTTTTAACATTGGTAAAAAGACCTAAAAAATAAATTTTACATTTTTTCGTTACTGTTATAAAGATAATTGAGTTGGAAATGCCGACGTAGTGGTCGAGTGGTCAAGGCGAGCGTTTCCACAGCAATCGTTCGACCACCGCGTTGTGGGTTCGAGTCCCACGTAAGACATGGATGTTTGTGTTGTGGGCGCAGTGTGTTCCACCCTCTTCTGGTGCGCCTGGGGCAACGTCCTTGGACGGCTAAATGGTTCACGTTCTGGCCGCTGACAAAGGCGAATGATGATGATTCAAGTGCCTGGCCATTTGATAAAAAAAAATTGAGTTGGAAATTCACACAGTATCTGTATATTATATATAATAATGTTGCGCCTAAAAAAGCAAAATAAATGAAATAAATAATTATCTAGAGAAATTTTTTTTTTTTCTATGCTTAACTATAATTTGCTTCAATCTAGTATTTAAGACGTTTTATTGTGCCAGATAATCGGACTGAATGAAATTTAAATTAGACTTAAATCCTTTGAAAAATGCATAGGTCATTTGATTTCAAATTTTCGGAAACCCCAATAATTTTCCAATTCGGCGCCTATGCGAAATTCTGTAAGCTGAAAACTCGTCGAATATTTTTCTCCTTTTTTAAAAATTCTTATTAGTTTAAAAATCATGAACTTAAACTTTTTCGCCATTTTTAAATCCAATTTATCGAGCAGACGATTTTGCTCGAATGAGAGGACTCTTACAGGTGTTCGCCTCGATATTTCAAACTGTTGGGTTCGACACTTGATTGTTATAAAATTTACGATTATCTAATTTCGCGGATTTAAAAAGGTACATTTTTCATTTTTTTTGGAACATATAATTTCTTAAACATTGCAAGAGTGTTATGAAATTTTGACCTAAAATGAACGTAAACTTTTTTTAAAATAGCATATGAAACTTTTATTTTTTTTCTTCTATGAGTAAAGGAACTTTTATTTTCTTGTTTTGTGAAGTTTTTTATTAAGGAATTGTAATCGGATAAGGTACTTTGCAGCTTATTGTTTCAGGTTTTTGTTTTAGAATGTTTCTTTTTAATTTAATTTTCAATGTATTACAGAGTTTACTACGACAATAACAGCTTACAACTCTCCCAGTAGCTCAGAGGTACAACGTCGGCTGGCCATTTTGGAGATGCAGGGTTCGATTCCCGGTTGGGCAGCAAGGTTCTTTACAATGGCGCCCTAACAAATCAACCCTATAGATTAGTGCAAAGATGTTGGAAGTCTTGAAATGATCCTAGTACGATTAGCAGGGATTCAATGGGCTCTGGAATATTTAGCGTCGATTTCAAATCGGGAGGCCAACGACCACGCAGGATACTAAACTGGGTAAAAATTGTAGTAGCAGTAGGCTAACCTGAGGTAAAAATAGCAGGCGGTAATCAGTCAGATTGTTAGTTGCAAGCCAATCTGACATAAGATAGCGAAGAATGCAAAGTCCACGTCGATAATAAGAGCTTACAATTTCGTCCCAGTAGCTCAATGGTAGAGCGTCGGTTGCTCAGTTCGGAGATCCAGGGTTCGATTCCCGGATGGGGCAGCAAGGTTCTTTATAAAGTTCTTTAGAATATATTTTGCTTTGGAGTATATATTGCTTTTCTTTTTATCGAACGTAAGCGTATTTTTCGTCCATTTGCTTAAAAAAGTGCAGAGCGTAACTTCTCCGTTTGAAAAATTGAATGGATTCAATTAGTGACTGCTTTAAATCCTGAGCAACGGCGGGTACATTTTCTAGCATTAAACAATGCGTGAGACTGTTCAGTGAAGCCGCTGAAACCATACAGAAAGGTTTTTAAAACATTTCGAAACAATTTCATTTTTCTTTTTTCAGTTAGTTATAATTATCTTTCAGAATTTGCCCTCTTCATATCGTACATCATCCTTCTGTGATATTTCTAATTATTGAAAGGTATATTTGGAACGACCTTGAACGGGAGCGGAGAGAGAGAGTCTTTCAGATCACTGCTTCGATTCGATTCCAGTGATGCTTACAGTCACTTTCTGTGACTTTCAACATTCACCGGACCGTGATCTGTAATTAGACAGAGATGGGGAAAAAACAAAGAAGATGTGTATTATGAATCCATTTCAAATTAAGGGGTTGACTTGCTACACATTTATTTCTTTTCGATTCGAACTTGCTGTGTGTTATTTAATGAGTTTCAGCCAGTTACAATGGCGCCGATTTCGTGGGTTCGAGATACTTTATGAACCCCTAATAATTACTTTCCTTACATACATAATGTATAAGGAAAGTATTGTGACGGGGTCGAAAATTCGAATTCGAGTTTTCGACGGGAGAGCACGTTTCAAGCATCCCTGATCACGAATCAAACATTTTTAAGGTGGTGTGTGTGTGTGTGTGTGTGTGTGTGTGTGTGTGTGTGTGTGTGTGTCAGTGCGTCTGTGGAGACGATATCTCACGAACGAATGGAGCGATTTGAATGAAATTTGGTACAAAAATCACAATCAAAAATCACAATCATGAATACTGGAAGCCTATTGTTTTTAAACGTAATCGAATGTTCAGAACCCCCCCTAAATTTTCGAGTGAAATTTTGAAAAAATCATCAAAAAATCAGAACCTTTAATAAAGTTCGCAAATAGACATTTCTTATGTAATTATTCCTTAGAAAAGGATTGACATAAACTTTAGAACGCTAGCATGAACCGTTCTCGAAATATTGCACATTTTCAAATAAATTTATCAAAAAATCCCATAAATTAAAAAAAAAATATTTGCTGTTGAGAAACATGTTCACTTTTCATATGTAATATCATGCGATAAATTGGGTGACATCATTCTCGTGGATCTAGCTCGTTCCATTCATGAAAAAAGATGCTTTGAGTAATACTTTTGTATTTGAACGTCAATAGTCATTTATCTGCTGCTATAAGAGTAACTTATTTCTCAGTCCATAACGCTTGGTGAGATTTTGGCGACGAATTTGGCGGAATGTCGTCAACGTGGCAACTTTTTTAAATGTTGCCAAATTAACAAAAATCTCGCCAAATGGATAAAAATGACGCTAAATCAATGAAAATGACGACTAATTGTCGAAAATTCAATATCTTGGAAAGAATATAAGTATCTACTATAAGAAAAACCTATTTGTTTTACTGTAAAAGTAGTAAATTCATTGCATTATATAAGGAAAGTCATGTGTTGCCCACATCAGATTTTTTTTGTTGTGGGTTCTCGAACACCTAATATTTTTGTGCGTATTTAATGGGGAGAAAATGTAGACATATATGCAGAAATTTTATTTTTTGTTATCAATTCTTCAAATGTTTCATTATTCATTCCATGTTTACTATATATATATAAAGTGTAAATAGAAATTTATTCTTCAGACTGCTTATTGTGTTCTGAATTCAATATTTTAACTCGGAAATGATTTAAAGATAAATTTGTTGACATTTTTAACATTGTTAAAAATACCTAAAAATTTTTTTTACATTTTTTGTTACTTTTATACAGATAACTGAATTGGAAATTCACACAGGGTTCCTATATTGTATATAATAATGTTGCGCCTATAAATATATATATAATATTTTCTGTACTTAACTATAATTTGCTTCATGTTAGCATTTCAGACGTGTTATTTATTGTGTCAGATAATCTAACTGAATGCAATTTAAATTTGACTTAAATCTTTTGAAAAATGCATGGGTCATTCAATTTCAAAATTCCGGAACTCCCCCCCCCCCCCCCCCACACACACACACATTTTTTCAAGTCGTCGTGAATGGCCAGTTAACACGATGTAGTATTTTAACAATTCTGTTACATATTTTCGTTTCTTGTATAAGAAAAATTAATGCCCATGTCTATCTGCCAGGTTTGGCGACAAATTGGACATACTTGGCGACTTTTGGGTAATATGTATCAGAATATAAGAAAATCATATTCGGGCAGCACATGACTACCCCTACATAATGCAATGACCATGGAGGTAAAGGTAAGGAGATAAAATTCCATACTGAGGAAATGATATCATTTAAGACAATAATTCAGGTGGCGCTGCGATCAGATAAGCGCCCCTGCATTGTATGCATTTCTATGGTGAAAGGCTTAAAATATTTAGTTATACTGTCAATTTTGAAGAAATAAATTAGTAGCGCAATGCAAATTACAACAGAAAAAAGTTGGGACTATCCCTACGTATTCAAAATTATTTTACTTTAAAATTTATTTTTATCTCTCTATATTCTGAACTCTGTCCTACAAATGTGAAAAAATAGTGTTTTTTTCCTTTAATTTCGTTAGTTGCCACTAATTATTATTGTTTTGTGTAGGTCACGTGAGTATTATTCTGTTGACAGAAATGGACTCACTTTTTCTCGGTTGTAGATCTGTCTAATTTATTCTGACGAAAATGGCCCTCTTTTGCATTGGAAACCGGTTGATAATTTTAATCAACTCTTTACGAAATATTTTTACTTTTAGAATGAAATATTAAGCTAGTACAAATTTATAAATCACATTAATTTCCGTTGCCACCAAGAATCTAAATGGCTGCGAAAATTGTCAGACGATCATGATCTAATAAAACACAAAATATACTTTTTCAGCGGGAACGAAAACTGGGTAAATAAAATAAATTCCCGAAAAATGGCAACGTTGCGCATATGTATCGCTGAGCTATGACGTCATAACCAAATGGTTCTTCCCAATCTAAAAATTACCCCTGGACTGTTGCCAAAGTTGCGGTAGGAACTTTAATTCTTTCGGTAGCTCATAATATATCTATCTGATCCAAGAAAGCTTTAAAAAATGCATCGGATTCCGTGGTATTTGTGGTCTCTATAAAAACGTAATTTCCTGGCTCTTCTGAGTGCGAAAATATTTCAAGTAAGAGATGGCTGAAAGTATCTGCATTTTCTGGACTTAATGTATTTTTTACGTAGAGGTATCAATGCAAAGATATTTAAATTATATATGCTAGTAAGTGTTAATTTGGAAGAAAAACCATTAAATGGAAAATAACAGACATTTAGAGCGAGAGCTTTTCCATTGAACCTTCGCAGAAATAAACATTAAAGTTCAGTGGCGTTGCATAAAAACATATTTTAGCGACGGAGGGTGGAGAGGAGGGGTGGGGAGGGCGGGGAGTTGCACAGATAAAATTTAGAGGTCTTAATTCTCCAAATACCATTCGTTTGGGAAATCATCTTTTCCCGGTTGCACATTAAAGGACTTTTAGTCATTTTTCGGCGAGTCATGCGGTCTGGGTCAGGTAAATGATTATCATTTCGGTGATTTGTAAGGGGGATAGATAAATAAATAAATAAATAAATAAATAAAAGAATGGAAAATTAACATATTAAAATTATCTATACAATGTGCACTGAATTGAATAAGTGAAGGAGTGATGTAACAAAATTATAGAGCACCCCCACTCTATCTAGAATCCAGGTTTTGGTTTCATAAAACAGTAAATGCACGATCTGATAATATGATTTTTTTTTTTTTGCCAACAAATAAAACTGCGGTTAACAGCAATTTCGAGTAAGTGTGTATAGGTGTCAGTGTCACATTTAGTGACCACCAGCCAATGAAAACGCGCGAGGCGAGTGAAAGAGTGTAAAAAATGCAGTAAAGATAACCAAGTAGCAAAATATCCTCTGCCGCGCTTCGGCCGGATGTCGGCTACGAAAACAGGACCATTCGGGACGATCATATGAAACGTGTTCTGCCCCTGGAGGGGGTGTCCCTTACAGGGGCAGTTCTTTTATGCATGATTATACATATAACCCTTTTATGCATATGACCCTTTTATACATAATTATGTCGAATTTTATTCTCTGCTACCATGTTAAAAAAATATATAATTTCGAATAAATTTCGGAAGTTTCCGCTCGAGTTAAAAAAAATTATATTTAGTCCTAGATTTTTTTTTTTTTTTATAACAAAGCCACACATAAAGTTTTGTGAAAACCAATAATATTTATGGCTGCTATTTCGTACAAAAGAAATAGGTCAGACATCAGACGGACATCACTCTAAAAATAGTCAAAACGTGTTCGGGGGGTCTTAAAACCTATATTGGCATCAAAATTTCGAATTCGAAAATTTCTTTAAAAACCATACTTTCTCTATACTATATTACACAATGTTCGAGGGCGCGGTAGCCCAGTGGTTAGCGCGCGGGAATTGCACTCGGTAGGCCTGGGTTCGATTCCCTCAGCTGCCAAAGCTGCCGTCGTGTTCACGCGGATCACGTTAAATATGTGGATCCGTAAGTATTTCCGAGAGGTTGGTGGTAGGCGAAGGAGGGTACGGTCCCCGTGGATGCCTCCCCCACTGGGTTCTGGTCTAAAGTGGACGGCCATCCAAACTGTTACCTTACACCTTTCTGGTAGGTCGAACGGTCTGGGTCTCAATAAGAACACACAATGTTTAATTTTAACCAGTAAGCAAGTGTAAAGTGAAATTGTTTGTCATGTTTTCATAAAAAGTAATTAATAAATAGAAATAGGCAATAAATACTCATGTGATATTTCATTCAAAAATATGAATTATTATTTATTAATCGGTACAGTTTTATACGTCTATTTTGTAATACATATCCCTATTGAACCTAATGTGTCAACCAGTTAGGGGTGCGAGATTTTTCTGGGATTTTACAAAATGCATCAAAGGTCCCACCAAACAAAAAAAAAAATCTGATGTGGGCAGCACATGACTTTCCTTAGATAATGCAATAAATTTACTTTTAAAATATTTTAATAATTCATTCATCAATTTGGCATCATTTTCGTTAATTTTGGCGCCATTTTAGCTAATTTAGTGTCATTTTTGCAAATTTGACATTTACGTCAATCTGGTGTGATATTTGGTTTAATGGTATATACATAAATTTCGTCAAATTTATCGTCAAGAGTTATAAATAAACGGAGAGAAGCGCTTTTATTATATATAAATGACTATTGGCGAATTGTTAGGCGCCGAAATATAAAACTATTACCCAAAGCATCTTCTCTCGTGAATACAACGAACTGGATAAACGAGATTAATCTATCGCATAATATTACATATGAAAAGTGAACATATTTCACAATAGTTAATATTTTTTAAATTTTATGTGATTTTTTTTTTAAATCTACTTGAAAAAAGTACAATATCTTTGGAGCGATTGATGCTAGCGTTCTGTGACGTGTGTTTGTCATTTGTTTCCTAATGAAAAATTACATAAGTAATCATCATACGTAATATTATTGAAGGAATTTTTGAGTTTTTTTGATGATTTTTCAAAGTATCATTCGAAAATTTGGGTCTTCGATTGCGTTTAAAATCAATAGGGTTCCAGTACTCCCTGATTGTAATAATTGTACCAAAATTCGTTCGAAACGTTCCATTCGTTCATGAGATATCGCATTCACAGACTTACGGGCACATACAGATGCACACACACACAGACATCACAACAAAAACGTTCGATTTGAACTGAGGGATGCTTGAAACGTTTCTCTTTCGTCGAAAACTCGAATTCGAATTTTTGACGCCATCATACTCTCTCTATACATTATGCTATGTATATAGGGAGAGTTAAAATATTGAAAATCACTGATCCGGGTGGGGTCGTAAAGTAATTGCACTTTGTTAGGAGATCGTATAGCAAATTAGAAAATGTACCTGGTATTGTCCAAGATTTAAGATGTTGATTAAAGTTAAAATTACACTGGGACATACAGCGAATGCTCGAAAACCAAACAGTGCTTTTATGATTTGGCAGCTTTGAATAAAGGATAAATAAGTTGTTGCGCTGGAGTAATACGCCCTAAATAAGCCTGCGGGGCGCATGCATTCTAGATACACGGCCTTCGTTAGCTCAAGCTAGAAGGTGTAATCCCTAAAACTAAGCTCTAGCATAATTTGAGGCTGAGATTTGATCAAATTAGCAAAATGAAAATTAAGAGATGGGGGAGCGATTCAAAAATTGTGTATTTTGTTGCTTTCAAAACATCTCATAAAACGCAATACAGCACACTAACACACACAACACTCAAACACAAAATACAATGACTTCAAGCACAATAGTACTTCAAATAAACACAATAGTACTTCAATTTCATGAAAAAGCACACTAGTAAAACTGCGTTTACATAATCAGAATTTATCTAACAGAATCTAAATAATTGCTGAATAGAGTTTCGTCCAGAACAGAGCACCAGGCGCGAAGCGCCTTTAATCTCCAATCTCTAGGTGTGGTTCTTATCTTCATACTGTGACATTATTTCATTGGCCCATAGTTGGAGGTTCGAGGTTTTGGATTTACTGTTTTTATTATTTGACCTAGCTCCTAGTGTGGCAGTTTGTTGCACATTTAGAGTTTAAGCAGTTTGGGGGATTGATGCAGATCTAAGGGTTACCTAGCATTTTGGCAGTTTAGGATTTAAGACATTTTGTAGAAAAGCAAAGATCGCGAGTTTCATTTAATATCAACTGATTAAGGTAGGACATTCCTAGTACCGAATATCAAAGTTAAGTACCGAACGGGGTCTCTTACGAGATTTAGCCTTGCGATGATCATAGTCATGCAGATTAAATAATAGTTCATTTGGGACAGATGGCAAATTTTTGTAGAATTTAAGCGCTAGCTTTTTAATTTGGGCTCTAACAATTTTTATTTTGAAGTCTTTCCTAATTACCGAGTTTCTTAAGTATCTAGGGGCTTTCCTTATAATCCTTAGGGTTTTGTTTTGTCTTGTCTCTAATAAGTCTAACGTAGTTTTACAGGCATATCCCCATACGGGTGCTGCATACAGCATTCCCGGGCGGATGACCGATTTATAAATTAGGAGTTTATTTTGATAACTTAGATTTCCGTTTCCTATCATTGGGTATAAGGCTCCTATGGTTATATACGCTTTTTTGATTATGTTCGTTACGTGCAGTTTCCAAGTTAAGTGGGAGTCTATTGTTACACCTAGGTATTTAGTAGATTTTTCCGCTTTTAGGGCATGGTTGTTTATGTACAGAGGAGGCGGATGTTTACGTTTTCTAGAGAAATAAATTCAATGACATTTATTGGGGTTTAATTTTATTCGCCATTTTTCCAGCCATGTTTGGAGTATGTCTAAGTGTTGTTGTAGCTGTCTGTGCATTACTGAGACGTAAGGGTGTTTTGCAAGTATCGCGCTGTCGTCTGCATAGAGTGCCAGCTCCGTGTCTGGGGTCCTGGGAATGTCATTTAGATATATGTTAAAGAGTGTCGGGCCCAGGATGGATCCTTGCGGTACACTACTTTTAATGAGCTTGGGTGTAGATAAGTTATTTTTTACTCTGACTTGAAAGTGTCTGTTATTAAGTATGAAATTAAAAGTTTGACAAGTGGGTCAGGGACTTTTAGAGTGATCAATTTGTAAGCTAATCGACAGTGCCACACTTTATCAAAGGCTTTTTGGATGTCAAGAAAAATCGCAGCTGTGGGTGTCTTATTATTAAAACCAGAATAAATGTACTCTACCACTCTCAGCAATTGATGAGTGATGGAGTGTTTTGGCTGAAATCCAAACTGCTCCAGAATGATAATGTCATTCTCACTAAGGTGCGTGTTCAGTCGCTTAAGAATTATTTTCTCAGTAATTTTACTAAGTGTCGGTAACAAACTGATTGGTCTGTAGTTGGCTGGAATTGAGGCATCCTCACCAGGTTTATGGATCGCTATAATTATCGCTTCCTTCCATTCTTTGGGGAAATAATTTAGTTCTAGTATTTTATTTATTAAGATGGTCAAGTAAAATATTATATTTAAGGGTAGGTTTTTTACCGCGATATTCCTGATTTTGTCGTGCCCTGGGCTTTTACGGTTTTTAAGGTTTTTGATAATCTCTACTATCTCTTGCGGGGTGGCTGGGTTATAAATAATTGCTCAAAACCAGTGAGGTCCTATGTCGGGCATGACTGACTTCATTTTTTTATTCTAGCTATGCGCATATGATGTCACTAGAGTAGCAAACGTGCGCATGACCGTCACTGAGGAAAGTGTGCAGAGCATAATTAAAACTCTCTGCGCATGTTGATTACGTCTGGATATTGCCACTTCAAAATTAACAAGACACTTTTTAATTGTAATTATAGGAAAACTTGCTGTGTTTCGGCAACATCTAGGTCTGCGACGTCACGAATGACGAAATGCTACTCTCGGTGACGTCAGGATAACAAGTTTTTGATTGGTTGCCGGGCTCATAGCGAAACCTTATGTTAAAAGTACCTCTGCTAATACCGGAAATGCCGTTTCGCAAAAAGTAATCAACTGAACATAATACGTCAATCTGAACATAAATACGTCACTACTCCCCATAGTAACGGATACGGCCACCAGGTTATGATGTCATAAAGCATATAGCAACGCCCGAGGAGGAAAGAATTTCCACTGTGTCCCGAATTAAAAACGTATTTTATGATTTTTTTAATTCATAGGAAATTAAAAAATAGAGTAAATAAAAAAAAAATGTTTTTCATTAGAATGCGAAGATATCAAATCATATTTATGCCAAAGGTTAGAATTGCCCCAATCATCCAGTCTTGATGAATACGACGACACAAAAATCAGATAACCTATAACATGCATATTTCGATGTATTGAAAAATAAATAAGTAAATATAAAGGAATTGAGCTAAGAATTTTGTTTAAAGATTGTTCTTCAATCTTTCCGAAAATCGCTCAAAATTGTACTTGAACGTAAAAAAAAAAAAACGAATTCAAATTAAAAAAGAAATTTCGCCGAGCCGTATCATCTCGGGACTTATGCTTCTCAGATATCGAATTTCACGGCTGTTCAACGCTTAAATTTTTCGCTATAGACGAAAGACACAGTATTGTGTAAGTTGTAGCATTTACATGGGAATATGAGAGGGCCAACGGTCGTTCTAGAAATTCCAGGAGTGCGTTACAGTGGCCGAATGTTGAATAATCTTTTATATAACTATATGCACCATCGTGACATGACGGACTTAACATATAGCTTTAAATAATATTATTTTCACATAAACACACAAATATATAAGTGTAGAAAAACATTAACTGGATTGCAGGTCAACCTCGACTTTCTGATATTCCAAATTTTACAAGGAAATGTTTGAAAAATCTGTATTGCTGTCTTAAATAATCGCAATTATAACATGTTACCCTTCATTTTAAACGGCTTAAAAAATATTTCGATTGATAACAAGTATGGTAATATAACCCCCGTGGGGATAACTTCACCACACCAAACCCACCCCGGGGTGCGGTAGCCCAATAGTTAGCACGCGGGTATTGCACTCGGTAGTCCCGGATTCGATTCCCTCCGCTGCCCAAACTGCCGCCGTGTTCACGTGGAGTACGATCACGTTAAACATGTGGGCCCGTTAGTCCTTACGAGAAGTTGGTGGTAGGGGAAGGAGGGTACGGTCTCTATGGATGCCTCCCCCACTGGGTTCTGGTCTAAATTAGGTGACTTTTCCCGGCCGTCCAAACAGTTACCTTACACCTTTCTGGTAGGTCGGACGGTCTGGGTCTTAACAACAACAACATCCCACCCCACCCACCGAGGGGTAGCTAATGACGTCACGAGCACAAAAGTTGTGTCGCGGTTAGTTTTCACTACAAGTATTGAAACTATTAAGTTTCGTGATTATTTAACCATAAATAACCCCTTTTATACATGATTATGTCAAATTTTACCCTATGCTGTCATGGTAAAAAAATATATAATTTTGAAGTTTTCGCTCGAATTTAAAAAATTTTTCCCATCAGCGAGAATATATAAATCATCTGACTCTCTATGTAAAAGCAATGAATATTTCATTCATATCACTTTTATTCCATACTCCAGAGATGGTTCTAGATGTTTCGTTAACAAAGCAGAATGAAAACTTTCATGAAAATTCATTAATATTTGTGGCAGTTATTTATTTATTTTATTAATATTTTATTTATTTAAAATATTGAAAGCCCCAGTGTGCAAGATAAAATACAATAAAAAAAATCTGATGTGGGCAACACATGACTTTCCTTATATAATGCAATGAATTTACTACTTTTACAGTAAAAAAAAATAGGTTTTTCTTATAGTAGATACTTATATTCTTTTCAAGATATTGAATTTTCGACAATGAGTCGTCATTTTCATTGATTTAGCGTCATTTTAATCCATTTGGCGAGATTTTCGTTAATTCGACAACATTTCAAAAAGTCGCCAAGTTGGCGATATTCCACCAAATTCGTCGCCAAAATCTCGCCAAGCTTTACTGACGGAGAAATAAGTTATTCTTACAGCAGATAAATGACTATTGGCGTTCAAATACAAAAGTATTACTCAAAGTATCTTTTTTCATGAATGGAACGAGTTAGATCCACGAGAATGATGTCACTCAATTTATCACATGGTATTACATATGAAAAGTGAACATGTTTCTCTATAGGAAATTTTTTTTTCTATTTTATATGATTTTTTGATAATTTTTTTTAAAAATGTACAATATCTCGAGAACGGTTCATGTTAGCGTTCGAAAATTTATGTTAATCGTTTTGTAATGAAAAATTATATAAAAAATGTCTACTTGCGTAACTTTATTAGTGGTTTTGATTTTTTAACGATTTTTTCAAAATTTCATTCGAAAATTTAGGGGGGTTCTGAACATTCAATTACGTATAAAAACAATAGGCTTCCAGTGTTTACGGATTGTGATTTTTGTACCAAATTTGGTTCAAATCGATCCATTCGTTCGTCAGTTATTGTCTCAACAGACTCACTGACACACACACACATACACACACACATACTTTCACACAAACTTTCATACACAGACACACATACTTTCACACACACACACACAGACATCACTTCAAAAATGTTTGATTCGTGATCAGGGATGCTTGAAACGTGCTCTCCCGTCGAAAACTCGAATTCGAATTTTCGATCCCGTCACAATACTTTCCTTATACATTATGTATATAAGGAAAGTAATATACAGAGTAAATATAATAAAATACATTAAAATGCAAACTATTGACAACAAAGGATTTTTTAAAGCACTTGCAATTGAATAAATACATTAAAATATAAAATATTTACAACAAATGATTTTTAATAGCACTTTCCGATGAATAAAAAAACACCAAGATCATCTCGGGGAAGTTGTATAATTTACAAAAATTATTAATCGCACAATAACAACTAATATTAATGCTAAAATTCTTTTCAGCAAATAAACTCATGCTCCTGCTAGAATACTAGGGAAAATGAAACCCGATCCCTGCCAAGACAGGGAAGCAATCAATTCTGCCATTGAACAGATTCCTGAAGAATGAAAATAAAATGAAATCCCTTCTTTAAGCTTTTAACATTAAACATATCACGAAAAAATGTAGCAGATAAGGTATAACAACAAGAAAGATCAATCATGCATAAAGCATTGATTATGAAACACTTTCCAACTGAAATGCAATTTTATTTAAACAGCTCTAAAATGCAATACATTCCTCGGTAATATTTTAAAACTTATCACAATACTACATTAATTTATTATATTTGAAAACTTAAACCTTCATCGAAAAAAATGAACTTCATTCAAATGACGGCATTGAAATATAAATTGCCAAATTTAAACATCTCTAAAATGCTATACATTCCACGGTAATATTTTTGAAATTACCATAATACTACAATAATTTATTATATTTGAAAACTTTATCGAAAACAACTGACATTCATCAAATGACGTCACAGAAAAAATAACACGCCTGGCTCTCTCTATAAAAGCAGCATTTCATTCATAACATTTCCCCATTCATTTCATTCATCACAGTACTAAAATAATTTATTTTATTAAAAAACTTAAGACCATGGAACTACAAGTAATTAAACTCTATGCTTAAAACTTCATCGAAATTTTTTTTTTAAACATCTCTAAAATGCGATACATTCAGCGCTGATATATTTTAAATTATCACAGTACTACAGTAATTTATTATATTTGAAAACTTAAAACTTCATCGAAAATAATGAACTTTACACAAATGAAATCATCGAAATATAAATCGTCTGGCTCTCTATGTAAAAGCAATTTCATTCATATCACTTTTATTCCAGACTCCAGAGCTAAATAATTTTGAGTAAAAACCATTCAGCAATTCTTATACAACTCATTTTACAATCATTTTTTTACATTCTGCATCTATTAAAATTAAGCTTCGTTGTAGAAATAATCAAAGTTTGATGATCATTTAAATTAAAAAATATTGTAATTGCGTTGGCACAGAATATATAGATGCACAGAAAATACGCAAAAATAAAGCGGTTTTAGGACGGATGCAACACTAAATATAAAATTAAAAGAGCTTTTAAAATCACGATTTTTACACCGAGAAAAAAGATGGAAGCAATATTTTATTTTAAAGTGCGTCACGTGATCTCTTCATATAATATGGGTGTAATTATTATTTTAATTTTTATTTAAAAAACTTCCGAGCATATTTTGCTGAAATTTTTTTATATATTTTATGAGATAATTTGAATATTTACTAAACTTTTCGAAGCAATTTGTGAATTATAACTCCGTTTAAAAATGTTTGAAAAATTAGGTCCCATAGGGTTCAATTGTATTTTACTTTTTCAACCAGGGTTCATTCCAAAACTAATTGGGTGATGTTATTCATTTACATTCCCATATGTTCCACAGATCGTCACAACAACATACTAAAATTTCATTTTGATAAAGTCATTTTTACGGCAGTTATCGTGCGAACGAACAGACAGACAGACATAATGAAACAAAGTCATAAACAGTTTTCAACTATATTGGAAAGTGTTAATAAAATGAAATCCCTTCTGTTCTGTAAGCTTTTAACATTAAACATATCACGACGAAAAATAGCAGATAAGGTATAACAAAAGGTATCAGTTTTCTTGTAATATAGATATCTCAAGAATTTATTTTGAATAATTTCGATCTTGTTTGCATGAACAGCATGAAAAGTCCTCCACACCACATACGCATCCGAAGTCAGGCAGCATCGGGCACGGTTAGTACTTGGGTGGGTGACCACCTGGGAACACCGCGTGCTGTTGTCACATTTCGAGCGCGGTAGCTCGGTGGTTTGCGCGCTGGATTTGCACGCTGCCACAACTGTCGCCATGTTCATGCGGAATACGATCACGTTAAAAATGTGGGTCCGTAAGCCCTTCCGAGAGGATGGTGGTAGGGGAAGGAGGGTACGGTCCCTGTGGATGCCTCCCCCACTGGGTTCCGGTCTAAATTGGGTGGCACTTCCCGGCCGTCCAAACAGTTACCTTACACCTTTCTGGTAGGTCGGACGGTCTGGGTCTCAACAACAACACCACCACATACGCATACTCAAGCCCAGACTGTATGCAAAAGAAATCGCTCACAGGTAGACAGATGAACATCTCGCCAAACATAGTTAAAACGTGTTCAGGAGGTCGTAAAACATATACTGACATCAAAATCCCGAAATCGAAAGTTTTCTTGAAAACACTACTTTCTCAATACTACGTACGAGAAAGCAAAAATGCATCGAAAATACGATGGCCTTCCGAGAGGTTGGTGGTAGGGGAAGGAGGGAAGGTCCCTGTGGATGCCTCCCCCACTGGGTTCCGGTCTAAATTGGGTGGCACTTCCCGGCTGTCCAAACTTAAATTGGGTACTTCTCATGAACACTAACGATGCAAATCAAATACTGGAAACGAAAAAACTCTTCCATCACTTCAAGTCTTATCTAGTAAAAAACTATATTGCATTAAAAATATGTCACAAATGTAAGGGCTACGGACACGTGGCAAGTTCCTGTCACCATGTTACCGGTAATTGCAGCCACTGTACCCGTAGCGGACACACATACAAAGAGTGCAAAGCTCAGACCTTAACCTGTGTGAACTGTACTACTTCTAACGCAGGAGACTCTAGTTTAAAATACAAAACTAATCATACAACCTATGATAAAAAGAACTGCCAAACTTTTCAGGCTGAGATGGCGAGAATTAGAAAGCTTCAGAATGAGGCTCAACAATTTTTTGGTTTCCTTAATTCTGCATATTATATGTCTTTTGTTCTGTATGTTTTGTTATTTCATGTTTTTGTTATTTCTTGTTTTTATGTAATTTTAGTACCTTTTGCTTCCCCCTCCGGGCTTTTTTTTTCTTTCTATATTTTTTTCTTTTTTAATGAACTTTTCCGGTATTCAAATTAACGTTAATCACTCGCTCTCTGCTCACTCTTCATTATTTAAATTCGCCCTCGATAATTCAATAGATTTTGTTTGCCTTCAAGAGCCATACGTTAATCATAATTTAATTCTCTCTCCCCCCCCTGGGGTTCGACAATATTCTTCCAACTCACAAAAATCAATTATTCTAATTTTTAACCCCCAACTTATAGTAAACTTTAAATATAAATCACTAACATCAATATTTGTAGAAATTTTACTACCACATCACGCTCCAATTAATTTAGCGAGCATATATTTTCCCCCTCATGATGATTTTACAAACATGCTATCAGAAATTGAAATTTTTAACTATTTTAATGAAAATTTTTTACTCCTTGGAGATTTTAACGCCCGTGCCCGGATGTGGGGATACGGTTTCACCGATCAGAGGGGACTCGACATGATCGACTTTTGTCTTAAAAATAATCTTGTAATTTGTAATGATGTTAAATGTGGTCCAACTTTTGTTTCACATACTGGAAATGGCTTCCCCGACTTGTCCCTTGTTAACTTTTCACTTTTCGATTTTATTCAGAGTTGGGAGATTCTCTCGAGTGACACATTCAGTGACCATAAATATATCAAAATTATTTTTAACCTTGATCCTCCTTCAGATAATACTTTCTTCTTAAAAACTCAATACGGTATAGGCAAATTTATATACAACTTCAAAAACAACCTTAACTTTCTTAATCCTCTATTAGATAAAATTCACGACACAAATTCTCTTGACTCCTTTGTAAAAATTTTAATTGAATCCGTCCAAGATTGCGCCTTTAAATATATTAGAAAGAAAAAGACTAAAACTATAAAAAACTTCACTTGGTGGACCCCAACCCTTTCGAAACATAGAAATTTTGTCACTGCCCTATATAAAAGAATTCGGTCACTCGAGAGAAATGATGCTTCTCCTGAAACTATACTTTCTGCCAAAATTCTTTACAAGCTTAATAAAGCCAAATATAAATTACTCCTCAAAAAAACCCGAATGGATTCCTGGAAGGCTTATTGCACTAAGTGCAGTAACTCTTTCGGCTCACATTTCAAATTTGCCTTCCAGAAACATAGAAAATTCAATAATATTAATCTTTTTTTCCCTGACTCCCCCTCCCTTAACTATGAAGACAAATTGAAACGATTGATGGACCACCACTTTAAAATTGATACTGACTTTAGCGGTTTTCCACATTTTAATTTACCTTCTGATGGGTTGGGGGTTGTCTCGGATGAGGAGCTTTCAGCAGTAATCAAAAATTTAAAAAACGGAAAAGCTCCCGGTCTCGATAACCTGGACTTCACAATATGGAAAAAACTTTTTAAATCATTCCCTTTCTTTTTTTCGAAATTCATTAACCTTTGCTTTAAACTTTGCCATTTCCCCTCATGTCTTAATAATGCAAATATCATATTCTTTAATAAACCCGGTAAGGATCCCACCCTTTGTTCTTCCTACCGCCCAATTTGCTTATTACCTACCCTTGGAAAAATTTTGGAAAAAATATTTATTAACAAACTCAACTTTTGGCTTTTCTCTGCTGGAGCTCTTCATCCCCTGCAATTCGGTTTTAGGGAACTTACTAGTTGCGAGGATGCAACCCTCAGGCTGATTAATAACATTTCTACTCACAAATCAAAAAATTTCGTTTCCCTGACCACCGTGGACATCTGCGGGGCCTTCGATAATCTCAACTGGAATATATTACCTCAAACACTTTCTAATATCAATCTTCCACCAATTTACCAAAACTTTATATTCTCTTATTTAAATAATAGACAAATTTCTCTGGCTAACGGCACTTCCTCTATCACTAAATGTATCTCCTCTGGGGCTCCGCAGGGTTCGGTTCTTTCTCCTACCCTGTGGAGTATTTATTTTAATGATATACTTAATCTTAATGATGATCTTTTTTACCTGCAGGCCTTCGCGGATGATCTTGCGGTGGTCACTTTTTCCACAAACTTGAAAACATTACGTATTAATACTAATAATCTCCTTGATCTTATCTCGTCCTCCCTTTCGGCCCTTAAACTCTCCGTCACCCCCGAAAAATGTAAAGCTATCGTATTTAAAAAAAATAGATCTAAAATTAAACAGAGACCCTCATTTAAAATCCAAAACGTTAAAATTCAAACTACTAGACAATTAAATTACTTAGGCATCACGATCGACGATAACCTTAAATGGAGTTCCCATATTTTTAATCTGAGAGAGAAGTGCTTCAAGTTCGCTAGCACTTTTGGGAGAGTGACTGGCAGTAACTGGGGTGTTGATAAATCCTTTCTTAAAGTTTGGTATCTTTCGGTTATCGAAAAGATAATTACTTTCGGCTCAGGAGTTTGGGGAAAAGCATTGACTGGGGCACAGGTCAAAAAACTTATCTCTCTTCAAAGGATTTTTCTTTTAAAAATCTCATCTGGTTTTCGGACTACTTCTAACATTTCTCTCTTTTCTTTAACTGGAATCCCCCCCATTCACTTTGTAATAAATTCTTTGTACAAAAAATATACCTTTTGGAAACTTCGCAATAACCTTTTTACAAATCCTGCCCTTCCCCCCCCTGAAAAATTTGATCATAACTGTCCTTCTTCCAGTATCCCTCCTTCTCAACGTACAGTGACCTTTTCCCCCATTAATCCACTTAACTTTTCCAAAATAAATATTTACACTGATGGTTCCTCTATTGAAAACAATACAGGATACGCCATTTGCATCTTTAACGAAAACACACTGGAAGAAACTTTCACCTTTAAACTTGAGCATGGGAACACAGTTTTCCAAGCAGAAATTGCTGCTATCCATTTCTCTATAAATTGGGCATCTAATAGAAACATTAAAATTAATATCTTTACAGACAGTCAATCGTCAATCTGGGCCTTTAACTCCATCAAAAACAAATCTTTTTACTTACCCAAAATTAAAACTAATGCTAATCTTAATAAACATTTAATTAATTTTTGTTGGGTTAAAGCCCACTCCGACATCTCGGGTAACGAGGTCGCAGACAAAAAGGCAAAACTAGCTACTACCTCTGGCTCTCCAACTTCTTTACCTTTCCCTTATTCACTTCTCAAAAAACATTACAAACTTGATATCCTTAGTAATTGGCAATCCTTTTTAAATGACTATGTCTCCCCCCGAACTCACGATCCCGCCAGAATTTTAAATTTCCTTCCAAAAGTTAACTTTAATACACATATTACTAATAAATATTTAATCTACTTTATTACGGGCCACGGCCCATTCCCCGATTATTTGTTCTCTTTCAAATGTAAATCTACTTCCTGCTGCTCCTGCGGCGCTTTCGGCGACGCCGATCACTACGTTTTTTCTTGCCCCCTTACCAAAGCTTTTTACCTTTATAAACCTTCACCCCATAATACGGCGACCTGGTTCTCGAGTGTCTGCTCTAACCCTTCTTCAATCAATAAAATAAAAAACTGTGTTCTCATAGCGAGAGAAATCTCTAATAAAATTTCATAATCAGCCTGGGGATCTCTGCTTTTAATTTTTTCGGTCGGTGACTCCTCTTCTTGTTGTTTTTTTGTTTGTTTTTATGTTGTTTTTTATGTTGTTTTTTTATATGTTGTTTTTCTCGGTGGTGTCGTCTGCTTTTGTTGTGTTGTCTTTAGTTGTTGCACCCCATTTTATAATATATAGTCAACTTCAAAATGTTTTCAACTACTATCATAATACTTATATTATCTCAGATCATTATGTCATTTGTAAATATACTATCAAGTCTTCAATAATGTAAATAAGTCAACAAAATGTATTCAAGTCTACAAGAGTATAAATGTAATCAAGTCTTCAGATATATTTTCATATTAGCAAAACTATGTTATTAGCTTATATCCTTGTAACCACTCCTGTAAAAATTTTTTAAAGATTCAATAAATTTGGTGTTGGTTGTTGTGGACACACGGACATCGGCCGGACGCCTGCCAACTCCTCTCCCGGCCGTCCAAATAGATGCTCAAGTCCTCAGGACGAGTCGGACGGTCTGGGTCTTCAACACCTTTCTGGTAGGTCGGACGGTCTGGGTCTCAACAACAACACCATATACGCATACTCAAGCCCAGATTGTATGCAAAAGAAATCGATCACAGGCAGACAGATGAACATCTCGCTAAACATAGTTAAAACGTGTTCAGGAGGTCCTGAAACATATACTGACATCAAAATCCCGAAATCGAAAGTTTTCTTGCAAACACTACTTTCTCAATACTACGTACGAGAAAGCAAAAATGCATCGAAAATACGATGGCAGTCTTTTGTGAGTTATTAATATTCAGACGTGGGAACGGCACATGTTCGGCCTTCAAATACTTACAGCAATGATATTCTAACAAGATTTGACGGGCGAAGACTGCTGTTTGATTAATAGCTAGCTCTTTTTTTTTGCCAAATATAGATCCCGAGATGACAAACGGCGAAAAAAAGTATTTCCTCGTCATCTAGAAGAGCTTCAAGATTAGGCCAAATATATTTTTAGATAACGATATTTGAAGAAAAGTATATTTTGGATTGGGCATTAGTGCATGTAATGAGTTTATCTCAGACTGAACTGATAATTTAACGATATCCACATACGTATTGAAAGTATATTTCTTTGTTTGTTTGTCTCTTCCGTATACAAATCTGCAGTTTTTACCGATATTTTATTTTTAAGACTTTACAACATAGTTGAAAAGTGTTTATGACTTTGCTCATTCTGTCTGTCTGTCTGTTTGTTAGCACGATAACTGTCGTAAAAATGACTTTATCAAAATGAAATTTTAGTATGTTGTTCAGACAGTATGTGGGACCTATGGAAATATAAATGAATAGTATCGCTTAATTAGTTTTGGATTGAACCCGGGTTGAAAAAATGAAATACATTGAACCCTATGGGACCTAATATTTCAAACATTTTTTAAGCGGATTTAAAATTCACAAATTGCTTCGAAAGTTTTAGGAAATATTCAAATCATCCCATAAAATATATAAAAAAAATTCAGCAAAATATATTCAGTAGTTTTTTAAATAAAAATTAAAATAATTACACTCTTTATATGAAGAGATCACGTGACCATTATATGAAGAGATCACGTGACCTACTTTAAAATAAAATATGTAATCCATCTTGTGTTAAAATCCTGATTTTTAAAGTTCTTTTTAACTCATATTTAGTGTTGTATCCGTCTTAAAACTGCTTTATTTTTGCTTAAATCCTGTGCATCTACATCCTGACATAACGCAATTACAATATATTTGAGTTTAAATGATCATTGAACTTTAATTATTTCAACGAGGCCTAATTTTCCCTTATGGAAGATGTAAACACTAAAAGATGTAGAATGAGTTGCATAAGAATTGCTGCATTTCTTTAACGCAAAATTATTTAGCTCATGGAGTCTATAATATAGCTGAAATGAAGGAAACATTAATTGATTTTAGACAGAGAACCAACCAAGCGAGTTTTTCGATGAAGTTTTAAGCATAGAGTTAAATTACTTGAACCTCCATGGTTTTAAGTTTTTAAATAAAATAAATTATTATAGTATTGTGATGAATGAAATAAATGGAAAAAAGTTTATGAATGAAATGCTGCTTTTATAGAGAGAGCCAGGCGATTTATATTTCGATGACGACATTTGAATAAAGTTCCTTTGTTTTCGATGCAGTTTTCAAATATAATAAATTATTGTAGTATTATGATAATTTTAAAAATATTATTGGGGAATGTATCGCATTTTAGAGATGTTTAAACCAAGCAATTTATATTTCAATGCCGTCATTTGAATGAAGTTCATTTTTTTCGATGAAGTTTTAAGTTTTCAAATATAATAAATTAATGTAGTATGTGATAATTTTAAAAATATTACCGAGGAATGCATCGCATTTTAGAGATGTTTAAATAAAATTGCATTGTAGTTGGAAAGTGTTTCATAATCAATGCTTTATGCATGATTGATCTTTCTTGTTTCAAATTTAATACAGTTATTCTCTACTTCATTCCGGCTAACCCCGTCCATGGTTCGAGTTTCTATGATCAGGGGGTTGTTGAGATATTAATAAAAAATCTGACGTGGACAGAGCATGACTTTCCCTGTATAATGCAAGTGCTTTGCTTCTCTTCAATGTGAAATAATGACGGACAAGATCTACGGGGCGATGTTCTTAGCGTTGAAAAGTACGCCGACATTGGGCGTTTTTCTGGATGACAATATGTAAAATTATTTTGGAGGGCAAAATTTATCGCGCAATACAACTTGACAATCGGAAATATAGCTAAAATCTGTTAAGCAATAGTGCTACGATGTATCACCTGGAATTATTGGTTGTACTCACAAGGTACATGAGTCCAAATTTTTGGATAACTAACACTTGTATTTAAAAGCACTAATAAGCGAAAATCAGGAACAATATACAGCGAATAGCTCGATAACTCTCAGTTGCAATAAACTAACAATTTGGCGCCATTTTCGTCAATTTGGCGGCCTTTTCGACACTTTACCCCCCCCCCCACATTAAAAAGTTGTCATATTAGCGATATTTTGACAAATGAGTCACTAAATTTTTTCACCAAGTGTTGCATATTTGATGATACTCACTACTGTTCATTTTTATGCATTTTTTTTATACATTTAAAGAAAAACGTCTAATATCTCAAGAACGGTTTAAGTTGGCGTTGTTCTAAAGTTTGTATAATTCGTTTAAGAATAAAAAGATAAGTGTAACATAATTATTTATTTAACATTACTGAATGTTCTGATTTTTTTTTTACAATTGTTTTAAAAATTCATTCGAAAATTAGAGGGTCTTCCAAACGTTCTATCGCGTTTAAAATCAATAAGGATCCGGTATTCACAGATCGTAATAATCGGTCGAAATTGCGTCCGGAACGCTCCATTCGTCCGTGAAATTTCGCATCCATGCACACACATCACTTCAAAAACGTTCGATTTGAGCTTAAGTGTGCTCGAAATGTGCTCTTCCGTCGAAAACTCTAATTCAAATTTTCGACCCTCTCACAATACTTTCCCTATACATTACTATGTATTAAGGGAAAGCAACAAAAGTTCATAAATGCGCATTTTTTTTAACACTTTACAACAAAGTTGAAAAGTGTTTATGACTTTGTTCATTCTGTCTGTCTGCCTGTCTGTCGATAACTGCCGTAAAAATGACTTTATCAAAATGAAATTTTAGTATGTTGTTTTACTCTAACATTAATTATTACATATGAAATGTTCATAAAAATACAGAATTTGAATACGTGAGAAAATCAACCGGATGACACACACACACACATACACACACTAGAATATTTTATTTTATTTTATTTATTTATTTATTTTCATTTTTTTGAAAAATTACTTTTAGGCATTGCTTTTTTCTTTCCTTGCAATACACGGTAATGTATAGGGAAAGTATTGGAATCATGTCGAAAATCGCAACTCGAGTTTTCGACGGATCTATACGCTTCGAGACCTCTAGAATACGAAAAAACTATCTTTAGCGTGACGTCTGTGTGTGTGTCTGTGCAATGTATATATCCACTCTAACTCAAAAACTAATGGACCGAATTCCATAAAATTTGGTAGGTAAGACACCTGGATGTGACTCTGGTACTGATTAGTTTTTGGTACGATTCGTAAAAACAGAACCCGCCCTTTTTTACGAAATGGCCCTCAAAAATTTCATGTATCCACGCTATCTAAACTATCCTGGTGCTGATCCTGGTGCTGATTGGTGACCTGGTGATTCTGGTGCTGATTAGTTTTTGTTACGAATCGAGATAAAAAAGAAAACCGCCTTTTTTGCGAAATGGTCCGCAAAAATCGTCAAAATCTAAAATAAGAAACTACGTACGTTCAAATAATTAATATAACGCCAATAAATGTTTGTTTTATATGTGATTTTTAACAATGAGAAGAATAAGAACAACTACATTACACTAGGACTAGCCGTTCTCGAGATATTTCAGTTTTTTCGCATTTAAGCTGGGCCACAGTTGAAAAAACGTCCATTTATCAACTGAGAACGAAAATTGAATTAAAAGTGCCAATTCGATGTCATTTTAAATAATTGTGGGTATAATTTTGTGCAATTAAACCGTTGTGCAAGCCGTTCTCGAGATATTTTAGTTTTTTCGCATTTTTACTATGGCGATTTTGATCCATAATTTATGTGAGTTATTTAGTGCAATTAAACTAAATGTAATGAATTATTAATGAAATAAAGAGACAATGAATTTGAGTCTGCAGGGAAAGTCATGTGCTGCGCACATCATATTTTGTTTTTAATAATTACTTTTAACAATTTAAAAGGCAGGCTACGGTCGCATAACCATTAATATGTTATTAGATTAAACATGATCGCAATCGAGTTTGAAAGTCACTAGTAATCGTCATCGATTACATTCTTTTTAATGATTGATTCTATTCCTACCTTCGTCCACTGCTTGCATAAGAGAAAAAAAAAAAGGTTATGCAGTGGCCATCATCAGATGCTGCTATCATAATGACACGCTTTCATAGAAGCCTTGGAGGGCCAGCATACCCAGGGGTTATGGTGTTATAAATCAGCGCATGCGTAGCAAGTGGTAGAGAACGATTTTTTTTTTTTTATTTCGGTGAGCCTTGAGTAAGTCAGTGAGCCAAGGTCTGGGGCAGAGCGTTTAGCTGGAGGTCGTTTTGCTCAATGGTTCCCGACGTGAGGAATTATGAATTTATGTGGCAGAGAATTTCTGTATGAACAAGGTTGTCTTTTATTTAGCATATGCGAAGAAGGGAAAAAAATCTGATGTGGGCAGCACGTGACTTTCCTTATATAATGCAATGAATTTACTACTTTTAGAGTAAAAAAAAATAGATTATTTTTATACTAGATATTTATATTCTTTCCAAAATATTGAATTTTCGTCAATTAGTTGTTATTTTTACTGATTTAGGGATCATTTTTATCCATTTGACGAGTTTTTAGTTAATTTAACAACATTTAAAAAAGTCGCCAAGTTGCCGACATTCCACCAAATTCGTCGCCAAAATCTCGCCAAGCGTTATGGATGGAGAAATAAGTTATTCTTATAGTAAATAAATGACTATTGGCGTTCAAATACAAAAGTATTGCTCAAAGTATCTTTTTTCCTGAATGGAACGAACTAGATCCACGAGAATGATGACGCCAAATTTATCGCATGGTATTACATATGAAAAGTGAATATGTTTCGCAATAGGATATATATTTTTTTATTTTATATGATTTTTTGATAATGTTTTTGAAAAATGTGCAATATCTCGAGAAGCGGTTCTTGCTAGCGTTGTTGTTGTTGAGACCCAGACCGTCCGACCTACCAGAAAGGTGTAAGGCAACTGCTTGGACGGCCGGGAAGTGCCACCCAATTTAGACCGGAACCCAGTGGGGGAGGGTTCTTGCTAGCGTGCTAAAATTTATGTCAATCGTTTTCTAATGAAAAATTACATAAGAAATGTCTATTTGCACATCTTTATTAGAGGTTTTGATTTTCTGACGATTTTTTCAAAATTTCACTCGAAAATTTAGGGAGTTCTGAACATTCGATTGCGTATAAAAACAATAGGCTTCTAGTATTCACGGATTGTAATTTTTGTACCAAATTTCGATCGAATCCGTCCATTCGTACGTCAGTTATCGTCTCCACAGACTCACTGACACATACATACTTTCACACACACACACACACACACACACAGACATCACTTCAAAAATGTTCGATTCGTGATCAGGGATGCTTGAAACGTGCTCTCCCTTCGAAAACTCGAATTCGAATTTTCGACCACGTCACAATACTTTCCTTATGCATTATTTTATACAAGGAAAGTAATAAATTTTGGGATCCTGCGATTCAAACGGATACTATCAGGATAGCACTAGCCGTAATACTCCTAATACATAAAAAAGGGAGTATATAGACCAAGTAGGACCACTCATCATTAATTAATATACAGACTTCATACAAAGTATAATTAGCCTTGGTCTAATACACAAAATAGAAAGATCATTAAGTGGTTAGATTTTAAATAGAGATTTATCCTCCAAAGCAGATGTAATAAAACATAATTTAAGTTCAATTAATTCCAAAAATATGTTTTATTACAACTGCTTTGGAGGATAAATCTGTATTTAAAATCTAACCACGTAATGATCTTTTATTTTGAGTATTAGACCAAGGCTAATTATACTTTATGAAGTCTGTATATTAATTAATGATGAGTGGTCCTACTTGGTCTATATACTGTCTTTTTTTACGTTCTATTCCGCAATCATTAAAAATCCCGCAATTCTTATACAAATCATCTTAAAAGCGCTTGCTTACATTCGTTGTAGAAATAATCAAAGTTTGATGATCATCTAAACTCAGAAATATTGTAATTGAGTTGGCGCAAAATATAGATGCACAGAAAATATACAAAAATAAAGCGGTTTTAGAACGGATGCAAAACTCAATATAAATTTAAAAGAACTTTAAATATCATGATTTTGACTCTGGTATAGAAAAGATGGATGCCATATTTTATTTTGAAGTGGGTCACGTGATCTCTTTATATTATATGGGTGTCATTATTATTAAGTTTTATTTAAAAAACTACGGAACATATCTTGCTGATTTTATATATATATATATATATATCTTGCTGATTTTATATATATATATATATATATATATATTATGAGATAATTTGAATAGTGCCTAAAATTTTCAAAGCAATTTTTAAATTTTAATTCCGCTTAAAAAATGTTTGAAAAATTAGGTCCGATAGGTCCCATAGGTATATATATATATATATATATATATATATATATATATATATATATATATATATATATATATATATATATATATATATATATATATATATATATATATTATGAGATAATTTGAATAGTTCCTAAAATTTTCAAAGCAATTTTTGAATTTTATTCAGCTTAAAAAAATGTTTGAAAAATTAGGTCCCATAGGGATAGGGTTCAATATATTTCATTTTATCAACTCTGCTTCAATTCAAAACTAATCGGGTGATATTGTTCATTTACATTCCCATATGTCCTACAGACCGTCTTAAAACATACTAAAATTTCAATTTGATAAAATCATTTTTACGGTAGTTATCATGCGAACGGACAGACAGACAGACAGAATGAACAAAATTATAAACATTTTTCAACTACGTTGGAAAGTGTTAAAAAGTCCCTGATTCCGTCTCTAGCCCATTGTGCGAGACCGTACCTTTTCCCTAAAGTTCATAATGCTCTCCCCAAAGTTCATAAAGCAGGTGATCCTTTTAGACGCATTGTATATAATATTGGTACTGCTTCCTACAAATTAGCCAGACATTTAGTCTCAAGGTTCTCTCTCCTCTACTTAGTAATACTATTCATATCAGTTAAAAATCTGCCCAATTTGGGAAAAAAAAATTCCCAATTTAATCTCGTGAATTTCATCAAATTTGCAATAGCAATTCAGTTTTTGTTACTTTCCCTGCAATACATGGTAATGTATAGGGAAAGTATTGGAATCATGCCGAAAATCACAACTCGAGTTTTCGACGGATCTACACGTTTCGAGACCTCTAGAATACGAAAAAACTATTTTTAGCGTGACGTCTGTGTGTGTGTCTGTGTGTCTGTCTGTCTGTGTGTCTGTCTGTCTGTCTGTCTGTCTGTCTGTGCAGATTTTGTATCCACTCTAACTAAAAAACTAATGGACCGAATTTCACAAAATTCGGTAGATGAGTCACGTATAGGTCACCCTGGTGCTGATTAGATTTTGGTACGATTCAGAAAAAAATAACCTGCCTTTTTTTGTAGAATGGCCCGCAAAAATTGCCAAAATCTAAACTAAAAAGCTACGTATGCTCAAATATATCCATTAAATGCTTGTTTAATGCGTAATTTTTAACGAAGAAAAGAATAAGACCAACCCCATTACACTAGGACTAGCCGTTCTCGAGATATATTAGTTTTTTTCGTATTTTTCCACCCCACCTTTGAAAATAAGTCCAGTTATCAAATGAGAACGAAAATTGAATTAACAGTGAATTACATTTAATTGAAATAAATAGAACGTGGATATAAGTTTGCAGGGAAAGTCATGTGCTGCCCACATCAGATTTTTTTTATTTGGCGACAGGGCGTGTTTCGTTGCGAAAAAGCGAAAACTCTACAATATCTCAAAAACGGTTAATCTAGCAGAAATGGGGTTGATCTTATTATTTTCGTCGTCTATACTTACGTATAAAATAAGCATTTAATTGATACAGGATATTATCAAAAGAGCTTGCAGGAAATTGGGCTTCTTGAGGAGAATGTGCAGGGATTTTAGGGATACTTCTGTTCTTATTTGTATTTTTAATTCTTTTGTAAGACCTATTTTGGAATACGAGTGTGTGGTTTGGAAACTATGTTATGATTGAGCTAATAATAAAATTGAGAAGGTTCAAAATACATTTTTGAGATACATTTGTCATAAGGGTAATGGTATTTGTAACCGTGATATGTCTAATACTTTACTCTAGGCCAACAATGGTATTGGTTGTCTGGAATGTAAACTGTTGTATTTTCTCTTTTTGTTCTTTTCGAAGTTAATGCACGATAATATTGACTGCCCGGGTTTGTTAAGTGAAATTAATATATATGTACCTGCTTATAGGACAAGAAATAGGTGTGTACTCTTTGTGGGGTTTCACGGTAAATTGTTTTTTTTTTTAAAATCAACCTATAGAGCAGTTCGTCAGAGAGGTCAATGGGTGACATTTTTAGTGATCCGCCAAAGGTTTTCAGATCATGTTTGTTGTAAATTTTAATTGTATTTTAATAAGTTTTTTTATTTGTGTACTTTTCATGTCTGTTTGTGATTATATGTGTTGTTTTTTATGCTTCTCTGTAATTCGGCTTGTTGTGCCTGTTGAGATGTAAATAAATAAATAATATTTGAGCATATATGTAGTATTTTACTTCAAAATTTGGCGATTTTTGAGGGTCATTTCGTAAAAACAGGCAGGTTCTTGCGAATGGTACCAAAATCTGATTAACATCAGGGTAACCCAAATATGACGTATATACCAAATTTTGTAAAATTTCGTAGAAGAGCTTTTGTCTTACAGTGGATAGGTTTTAAGGTATGGTAATAGGCTAACAGTGCAAGACGAAAGGGAGGTAATGATTTGCAAATTTTGAATTCTGTCGTATGACGGGCATATCTTCTAGTAATATAGAATAGAACTTCTCTTAAAGGAAACAAAGCATTCATTAAAGCATTCACTAAAGCATTCTTGTGGAGTAGGAGCACTTTTCAGGATTTCTAGTAAATCTAGAACAAAACGTGTCCACCCTACGCCATTACTGCGGCAAATGTTGCCATTTTTCAAAGGACAAAGTGATTGAATGAATTTAAGCCACTTGAAGCATCGCGTCAGTCTGAAAAAACCGGGTAGCAGTTATTTCCTCAAATTGTACTCCGTTTTAAAATAGATTTGGAGAAGTGGATTTTCGGACAACACATAAAACGATGTGGATTTTTTTTTCTTTTTTTTTTATGATTGCGGAACAGAGAATTTATCTGTGGTGATATAAATCTATCACAGGCACAAAACTACTGCTAAGCAAAGTGTAACATTTTTCGAAAATATATAGGGTTACTAGGAAAGATAAAATTGTAAGGAAAGGTCGTAGAGTGTGTACGGTAGGTTAGTAAAGAGATCACGCCCGATCGAATAATAGTGATTGCAGCTTTCCGAGAGGCGAATGTAAAAGCTTACCACAACAAAACTCGGCCACAAAGTGAGATAGATGAAAAAAGCCAATTACAAAAGTTGTGGACGAGCATTTTTAACGAGTGGATCACCAGAAATGGACGGAACGTGGATCATTAGAAATGGACGGAACGTGGATCACCAGAAATGGACGGAACGTGGATCACCAGAAATGGACCAGAATCAACACCAGAAATGGACGAAACGCGTATATAGAAGGCAGTGAAATCTGTTAAAAAGTCGCATCATTGAAGATTGTAACACGGTGACACCTGCAATGTTTGCCAATAAATACCTTCTGTAACAATTTTAGGGTCAATCCCTACTTATTAGAAAACTAGAATAAATTACCCGCCGTTGCCGAATTGAAAAATTATTGGGGGTTTCGGAAATTTTAAATCGAATGACCCGAACATTTTGCAAAGGATTTAAGTCGAATATAAATTTCATTCAGAAAAATTATCTAGCACAGTAAGACGTCTGAAATGCTAAATTGAAGCAAATTATAGTTAAGTGCAGAGAGACGTTTTTTTTTTCCTTCTCTAGATAATTATTTTATTCCATTTATTTTGCTCTTGTAGGCACAACATTATTATATACAATATACAAATACTGTATAATTTCCGACTCAATTATATGTAGTATAAAAGCAACAAAAAAATTTGATGTGGGCAGCACATGACTTTCCCTGCAGACTTATATACACGTTCTCTTTATTTTAATTAAATTTAATTCACTTTTAATTCAATTTTCGTTCTCATTTGGTAACTGGACATATTTTCAAAGGTGGCGTAGAGAAAATACGAAAAACTAAAATATCTCGAGAACGGCTAGTCCTAGTGTAATGGGGTTGGTCTTATTATTTTCTTCGTTAAAAATTACGTATAAAATAAGCATTTAATGTATATATTTGATCATACGTAGTTTCGGGCCATTTCGCAAAAAAAGACGGATTCTTTTATTTCGAATCGTACTAAAAACTAATCAGCACCAGGGTCACACCCAAGTTCCTTATCTAGAAAATTTTATGAAATTCGGCCAATTAGTTTTTGAGTTAGACTGGATACATACATTGCACAGACACACAGACTGATACATACACAGACGCCACGCTAAAAATAGTTTTTTCGTATTCTAGAGGTCTCGAAACGTGTAGATCAGTCGAGAACTCGAGTTGTGATTTTCTGTATGATTCCAATACTTTCCCTATACATTACCGTGCATTGCAGGAAAAGTAATATAAAATTTATTTTCAGGTATTGTTACCAATGCTAAAAATGTTAACAAATTTTTCTTTAAATCATTTCCGAGTTAAAATCTTATATTCAAAATGCAATAAACAGTCTGAGGGGTAAATTTCTATATACACTTTATACAGGGTGTATATAAACTGTTCTGACAAAATAAGAGGGGTGATAGTACCCATCAAGACGAACAATATTTACTATGGAACTTAGGGTCGCATTCCACTCTGAGTGTCAGAAAAGAGTAACTTTGAAACACGTCCAACAAAAACACGTCGCCACTTCGGACGACGAAGCTGTCGTGCCGGAGAAGTATCACATCTCCAGAACATCACTTCTAGTCACCCGACACTTCTTGAATGCCACATATCCCGGACGGTGGATTGGACGTAGTGGACCTGTGGCTCGACCTCCACGCTCACCTGATCTCAACCCACTGTACTTCTTCTGGGGGCACATAAAATCATTGGTGTACGAGATGCCTGTGGACTCCGTAGAATATTTCGTCCCGAGAATCGTTGTTGCAGCGGACAGGACAAACACGGCACCAGGTGTCTTCGAAAGGGTGCGCCAGTCGTTCATTCGCCATTGTGAATTGTGCAACGGCACCTTTGGCCGTCACTTTGAGGCTTTCTCTGGTGTAAATAAATAGGATTGTGCAACTTATGATTACGTTAATTCTCCTTATTTTCACTGTTGAAAATTCAACTTTAACTTTACGTTTTTCTGACACTCAGAGTGAAATGCGACCCTAGGTTCCATTGTAAATATTGTTCGTCTTGATGGGTATTATCACCCCTCTTATTTTGTCAAATCAGACTATATACCGGGTGGTCAGAATTAAAACACCCGTACTCTGAGCTCTCTATAGATCGAACTACTCAGTGTAAATGCTCCAAAATTGTTGAACATACTATTCAAGACATGGGGAAAGGGATTACGCGAAAAAAAATTAGCTCCAGAAACACCGATAGGTGGAGCTGTACAACAGAAAATATGCTGAAAAGACACAAAATACACATTTGGGCGCGGTAGCCCATTGGTTAGCGCGCTGGAGTTGCACTCGGTAGGCCCGGGTTCGATTCCAGCCACTGCCAAAACTGCCGCCGTGTTCATGCGGAGTACGATCACGTTAAACATGTGGGTCCGAAAGTCCTTCCGAGAGGTTGGTGGTAGGGGAAGGAGGGTACGGTCCTAGTGGATGCCTCCCCCACTGAGTTCTGGTGTAAATTGGGTGGCACTTCCCGACCGTCCAAACAGTTACCTTACACCTTTCTGGTAGGTCGGACGGTCTGGGTTTCAACAACAACAACAAAATACACATTTGTAACACATTTTATTCAAACGTACCAAACATTCATATCACAAGGACCTTATCGATACACGGAATGCTGTGTATAACGTTATCCATTGATTGTTCAACAATAGCGGTGGCAACATCGTCAACGACATCTGAACGAGTCGATTTGCGTCCTCGACCCGGCTGAACTGCAAGATGTCCAGTTTTCTCGAATCGAACGATCATTCTCCTGAGAGCTTGTGGAAGTAATGTTCCTTTGCACAAATTATTAAGTCGACGAAACTCTCGAAGTACAGCTGCAGCATGTCCTTCGTTTTCATAAAACAGCTTCACAAGCAAAGCGCGTTCTGGCAGTGTGACAGCCATCGCTGATAAGAATGAAAATTTCCCAGTTTTATCCCCTTTTATGCCCAGAACATAGTAGCTGCAAACCAAGGGTTTATGCAAGTTTTTGTGCTTACAGTGCGAAATTGCAGTTACAATGACAGTTTCTTCACTTTTTTATCTCCTTTCTTTTCATATCAGCAAAAGAAATTAAAAAGGAAAAATTCCATTTCGCATGCGTTTGTGTTTTTGTGATTATTTTGTGTCTTTTCAGCATATTTTCTGTTGTACAGCGCCACCTATCGGTGTTTCTGGAACTATTTTTTTTCGCGTAATCGCTTTCAATCCCTCCCAAATAACAATCATATCCCTTCCGCTTTGTCCAGCACTAATATGATGGTTTTTGCAGAAAATATTGTGATAAAAATTATGTTAATTTATCCGACATCCTGGAATACAACTCAATTCTTAACTAGGATTATCTGATTGTTTCACATCCAGAATGCTCTATATATTAGACGCGACTTTTTACTTTCCTTATATACATAATGTATAAGGAAAGTATTGTGACGGGGTCGAAAATTCGAATTCGAGTTTTCGACGGGAGAGCACGTTTCAAGCATCCCTGATCACGAATCAAACATGTTTGAAGTGATGTCTGTGTGTGTGTATGTGTGTGTGTGTGTGTGTGTGTGTGTGTGTGTGTGAAAGTATGTGTGTGTGTGTGTGTGTGTGTGTCAGTGAGTCTGTGGAGACGATAACTGACGAACGAATGGACCGATTCGAACCAAATTTGGAACAAAAATTACAATCCGTAAACACTGGAAGCCGTGATCGAATTTTATACGTGATCGAATGTTCAGAACCCCCCCTAAATTTTCGAATGAAATTTTGAAAAAATCGTTAAAAAATCAAAACCGCTAATAAAGTTACGCAAATAGACATTTCTTATGTAATTTTTCATTAGAAAACGATTGGCATAAAATTTAGAACGCTAATATGAACCGTTCTCGAGATATTGTACATTTTTCAAAAAAATTATGAAAAAGTCACATAAAAAAAAAAATTCCTATAGAGAAACATGTTATTTTCATATGTAATAACATGCGATAAATTGAGTGACATCATTCTCGTGGATCTAGCTCGTTCCATTCATGAAAAAATATACTTTGAATAATACTTTTGTATTAGAACGCCAATAGTCATTTATCTGCTGTAAGAATAACGTTTTTCTTAGTGCATAACGCTTGGCGAGATTTTGGCGAGGAATTTGGCGGAATGTCGCCAACTTGGCGACTTTTTTGAAATGCTGCCAAATTAATGAAAATCTCGCCAAATGTATAAAAATGATGCTAAATCAATGAAAATGACGACTAATTGTCGAAAATTCAATATCTTGGAAAGAATATTAGTATCTACTATAAGAAAATCCTATTAATTTCCTTATATACATAATGTATAAGGAAAGTATTGTGACGGGGTCGAAAATTTGAAATCGAGTTTTCGACGGGAGAGCACGTTTCAAGCATCCCTGATCACGAATCAAACATTTTTGAAGTGATGTCTGTGTGTGTGTGTGTGTGAAAGTATGTGTGTGTGTGTGTGTGTGTGTGAGAGTCTGTGAAGACGATAACTGACAAACGAATGGACCGATTCGATCCAAATTAGGTACAAAAATCAGAATCCGTAAACTCTGGAAGCCTATTGTTTTTATACACAATCGAATGTTAAGAACACCCCTAAATTTTCAAATGAAATTTGGAAAAAATAGTCAAAAAATCAAAACCACTAAAAAAGTTACGCATATAGACATTTCTTATGTAATTTTTCATTAGAAAACGATTGACATAAATTTTAGAACGCTAACATGAACCGTTCTCGAGATATTGCACATTTTTCAAAAAAATTATCAGAAAGTCATATAAAATAAAAAAAAAATATTTCCTCTTGAGAGACATGTTCACTTTTCAGTAATACCATGCGATATATTGGATGACATCATTCTCGTGGATCTAGCTCGTTCCATTCATGAAAAAAGATACTTTGAGTAATACTTTTGTATTTGAACGCCAATATTCATTTATCTGCTGTAAGAATAACTTATTTCTTTGTCCATTATGCTTGGCGAGATTTTGGCGGAATGTCGCCAACTTGGCGACTTTTTGAAATGTTGACAAATTAACGAAAATCTCGCCAAATGGATAAAAATGACGCTAAATCAATGAAATGACGACTAATTGTCGAAAATTCAATATCTTGGAAAGAATATTAGTATCTACTATAAGAAAAACCTATTTATTTTACTGTAAAAGTGGTAAATTCATTACGTTATATAAGGAAAGTCATGTGTTGCCCACATCAGATTTTTTATGTATGCTTTCCTATCCGAAGTTTATACGCTTTATGCAACTCTTCCATGATTCTCGTCTTGCTGGTTTGTAAAATTTCCAATTTTATTGTTATTTTGATCATTTTTATGTTGTCTGGGATTCGGCCATTTTTCCCCACGGACATGTTCGATTGTTGTTTCGGGCGTGCAGAGTCTCTGGGAGCGTTTTCATGAAGTCAAAGCTAGCTTCTAACCAGGAAATAGGGGTCGCAATCCCCCTTGACCTTTCTGCAACCCTGTAAATACAATCATTCCACCTATATTTTTCATTTTAAATCTTATATATATATATATATATATATATATATATATATATATATATATATATATATATATATATATATATAGCATAGTAAACATATAAAAATTATTTCAGTTATCCAATTTTTCTCCAGAAGTTGGCACAATGCAGCCCATTCTCCTAAAGTAACATACAAGATTCATATGAAAAAGAGAGGGGATATGACCAAATGCAAGGCATAAAATGGTAGAGGGGGATGGCGACCTCTCTTTTCCGTTTAAAAGACTGCTTTTATGCCCGGGCAACACTCACGGTACCAATGCCATGCAGTAGCCATACTTCCGTAAATGTGTCAAATCAAAAACACTCGAAAAAGTGCAAAGAAAACAAATTGGAATCAACCAGGATCGCTGGTTGATCCTGGTTGATTCCTATTTGTTTTCTTTGCACTTTTTCGAGTGTTTTTGATTTGACACATTTACGGAAGTATGGCTACTGCATGGCATTGGTACCGTGAGTGTTGCCCGGGCATAAAAGCAGTCTTTTAAACGGGAAAGAGGGGTCGCCATCCCCCTCTACCATTTTATGCCTTGCATTTGGTCATTTCCCCTCTCTTTTTCATATGAATCTTATATATATATATATAAATCTTGTCACAAAAAATAGTGAATAAAAAGATTTTTGAAGAGAAAAAAATGTGCTTCCCTGTAAATATTATCCTATTTGCGAAACATTGTTTAAAATTACATTTCTACCTTATTAAAATGTTTCTCAAGATAGCGCATCAACTCGCACGTTACCTCACATGCAGAGGAAGAAAAAATTTCAAAATATGTTCCTTGGCACATTTAACGGTAAGTAGCTGAAAGAGTGCAGCACCGCCGCATGAAAACTTACGCAAGAATCTGCTATTACCTCATCCAGCTTTGACATAAGAACGCTCAGAATGCAGGTGCTGTAAGTGGTTTAAAGACGGGCTTTCTCCAGATTTGCCAGAATTGAGATCACCTGGATTTCATTGAAATGTCAGGTGTTTATGTTTATGTTTATACCATGAAGCTGGAAAACTCTGTGGGTTCAAGACACTTTTTGAACCCCCAATAATTACTTTCCTTATATACATAATGTATAAGAAAAGTATTGTGACGGGGTCGAAAATTCGAATTCGAGTTTTCGACGGGAGAGTACGTTTCAAGCATCCCTGATCACGAATCAAACATTTTTGAAGTGATGTCTGTGTGTGTGTGTGTGAAAGCATGTGTATGTGTGTGTGTGCGTGTCAGTGAGTCTGTGGAAACGATAACTGACGAACGAATGGACCGATTCGAACCAAATTTGGTACAAAAATCACAATCCGTAAACACTGGAAGCCTATTGTTTTTATCTGCAATCGAATATTCAGAACCCCCCTAAATTTTCGAATGAAATTTTGAAAAAATCGTCAAAAAAATCAAAACCACTAATAAAGTTACGCAAATAGACATTTCTTATGTAATTTTTCATTAGAAAACGATTGATATAAATTTTAGAACGCTAACATGAACCGTTCTCGAGATATTGTACATTTTTCAAAAATATTATCAAAAAGTCATATAAAATAAAAAAAAAATATTTCCTATTGAGAAACATGTTCACTTTTCATATGTAATACTATGCGATACATTGAGTGACATCATTCTCGTGGATCTAGCTCGTTCCATCATGAAAAAAGATACTTTGAATAATACTTTTGTATTTGAACGCCAATAGTCATTTATCTGCTGTAAGAATAACTTATTTCTTAGTGCATAACGTTTGGCGAGATTTTGGCGACGAATTTGGCGATGTCGCCAACTTGGCGATTTTTTTGAAATGTTGCCAAATAGAACGAAAATCTCGCCAAATGGATAAAAATGACGCTAAATCAATGAAAATGACGACTAATTGGCGAAAATTCAATATCTTGTAAAGAATATTAGTATCTACTATGAGAAAAACCTATTTTTTTTTTACTGTAAAAGTAGTAAATTATATAAGGAAAGTCATGTGTTGCCCACATCAGATTTTTTTGTTGTGGGTTCGGGACACTTTTTAAATCCCCAATAATTTTGTTGTGGTTTTGAGACACCTTGTGAACCCCTAATTATTTTGTTGTGGGTTCAAGACACTTTTTGAACCCCCAATAATTTTGTAGTGGGTTCGGGACACTTTTTAAATCCCCAATAATTTTGTTGTGGTTTTGAGACACCTTGTGAACCCCTAATTATTTTGTTGTGGGTTCAAGACACTTTTTAAACCCCCAATAATTTTCTTGTGGTTTTGAGACACCTTGTGAACCCCTAATTATTTTGTTGTGGGTTCAAGACACTTTTTGAATCCCCAATAATTTTGTTGTGGGTTCGGGACACTTTTTAAATCCCCAATAATTTTGTTGTGGTTTTGAGACACCTTATGAACCCCAAATTATTTTGTTGTGGGTTCAAGACACTTTTTGAACCCCCAATAATTTTGTTGTGGGTTCGGGACACTTTTTAAATCCCCAATAATTTTGTTGTGGTTTTGAGATACCTTGTGAACCCCTAATTATTTTGTTATGGGTTCAAGACACTTTTTGAACCCCCAATAATTTTGTTGTGGGTTCGGGACACTTTTTAAATCCGCAATAATTTTGTTGTGGTTTTGAGACACCTTATGAACCCCTAATTATTTTTTGCGGGTTCAAGACACTTTTTGAACCCCCGATAATTTCGATCCCCCAAATTCGTCGCCAAAATCCCACCAAGCGTTATGGACGGAGAGATAAGTTATTCTTACAGCAGATAAATGACTATTAGCGTTCAAATACAAAAGTATTACTCAGAGTATCTTTTTTCATGAATGGAACGAGCTAGATCCACGAGAATGATGTCACCAAATTTATCGCATGGTATTACATATGAAAAGTGAACATGTTTCTCAATAGGAAATATATATTTTTTTTATTTTATATAACTTTTTGATAATTTTTTTGAAAAATGTGCAATATCTCGAGAACGGTTCATGTTAGCGTTCTAAAATTTATGTGTCAATCGTTTTCTAATGAAAAATTACATAAAAAATGTCTATTTGCGTAACTTTATTAGCAAGTTTGATTTTTGACGATTTTTTCAAAATTTCACTCGAAAATTTAGGGGGGTTCTGAACATTCGATTGCGTATAAAAACAATAGGCTTCCAGTGTTTACGAATTGTGATTTTTGTACCAAATTTTGTTCGAATCGGTCCGTTCGTTCGTCAGTTATCGTCTCCAAAGACTCACTGACACACACACACACACACAGACATCAATTCAAAAATGTTTGATTCGTGATCAGGGATGCTTGAAACGTGCTCTCCCGTCGAAAACTCAAATTCGAATTTTCGACCCCGTCACAATACTTTCCTTATACATTATGTATATAAGGAAAGTAATAAATTGAAAAATCTGATGTGGGCAGCACATGACTCTTATATAATGCAATGAATTTACTACTTTTACAGTAAAATAATAGGTTTTTCTTATAGTAGATACTTATTCTTTCCAAGATATTGAATTTCCGTCAATGAATCGTCATTTTCATTGATTTAGCGTCATTTTTATCCATTTGGCGCGATTTTCGTTAATTTGCTAACATTTAAAAAAGTCGCCAAGTTGGTGACATTCCGTCAAATTCGTCGCCAAAATCACCAAGTGTCATGGACGGAGAAATAAGTTATTCTTATAGCAAATAAATGATTATTAGCGTTCAAATACAAAAGTATTACTGAAAATATCTTTTCTCAAGAATGGAACGAGCTAGATCCACGAGAATAATGTCACCTAATTTATCGCATAATATTGCATATGAAAAATAAACATGTTTCTCAACAGTTAATATTTTTTTTTAAATTTATGGTACATTTTAATAAATTTATTTGAAAAATGTGCAATATCTCGAGAACGGTTCGTGCTAGCGTTCTAAAGTTTACGTTAATCGTTTTCTAAGGAAAAATTAGATAAGAAAAGTCTATTTGCGTAACTTTATTAAAGGCTTTAACGTTTTGATGATTTTTTCATAATTTCACTCGAAAATTTAGAGGGGTTCTGAACATTCGATTGCGTTCGAAAACAATAGGCTTCCAGTATTCACGGATTATAATTTTTGTGCCAAATTTCGTTCGAATCGGTCCATTCGTTCGTCAGTTATCGTCTCCAAAGACTCAATGACACACACACACACAATTTCACACACATACACACACCCACATACAAAAAAAATCACCTCAAAAACGTCTGATTCGTGTTCAGGGATGCTTGAAACGTGCTCTGCCGTCGAAAACTCGAATTCGAATTTTCGACCCCGTCACAATACTTTCCTTGTACATTACATGTATATAAGGAAAGTAATAAATAGTTATCGAGAGGAAAAAAATGTTTTTCTTTACTTAATTATAATTTGCTTCATTTTATTATTTCAGACGTCGAATTGTGCCAAATACATGAGTCATTGGATTTAAAATTTTCAAAACCCCCGATAATTTTTCAAGGTGGCGCTTTGTGCCGGAAGTACTTCCAAGTACCGCGTATCTCGAGTTTTCGAAACACCTACACGTTTCGAGCATTATAAGAAAACCGAAAAAACTATTTTTGGCGTGACTTCTGCGTGTGTGTGTGTCTGTGTAATGTATGTATCCATTCCATCTCAAAAGCTAATTGATCAAATTTCACAAAATTTGGTAGATAAGTCACTAGTGATTAACCTTGGTGACCTTGAATGGTGACCTTGTGAATGAATGATCTTATGAATGATTTTGGAACAATTCGGGAAAGAAAAACTCTGCCTCTTACGAAATGGCCAGAAAAAATTGTCAATATCTAGCATGACTACATATGCTTAAATATATCAATTAAATGCTTATTACTTTCCTTATATACATAATGTATAAGGAAAGTTTTTCCTTTTTTTTTTATTGGCCAGGTACTTACTTGACTTTCGTCATTCGCCTTTTGTCAGCGGCCAGAAAGTGAACCATTTAGCCGTCCTAAGACGTTGCCCCAGGCGCACCAGAGGGGGGCGGAACACACTACGCCCACAACACAAACATCCATGCCTTACGTGGGACTCGAACTCACAACACGGCGGTCGAGCGATTGCTGTGGAAACGCTCGCCTTGACCACTCGACCACGCCATCGGCTGTATAAGGAAAGTACTGTGACGGGGTCGAAAATTCCAATTCGAGTTTTCGACGGGAGAGCACGTTTCAAGCATCCCTGATCACGAATCGAACATTTTTGAGGCGATGTCTGTATGTGTGTGTGAAAGTATGTGTGTGTGTGTGTGTGAAAGTATGTGTGTGTGTGTGTGTGTCAGTGAGTCTGTGGAGACGATATCTCACGAACGAATGAAGCGATTCGAATGAAATTTGGTACAAAAATCACAATCCGTGAATACTGGAAGCCTATTGCTTTTAAACACAATCGAATGATCAGAACCCCCCTAAATTTTTAAGTGAAATTTTGATAAAATCATCATAAAATCAAAACCTTTAATAAAGTTACGCAAATAGACATTTCTTATGTAATTTTCCCTTAGAAAACGATTGACACAAACTGTAGGACGCTAGCATTAACCGTTCTCGATATATTGCACGTTTTTCAAATAAATTTATCAAAAAATCAAGTAAAATACAAAAAAAATATTAACTCTTAAGAAACATGGTCACTTTTCATATGTAATATCATGCGATAAATTAGGTGATATCATTCTCGTGAATCTAACTCGTTCCATTCACGAAAAAAGATACTTTGAGTAATACTTTTGTATTTGAACGCCAATAGTCATTTATCTGCTGTAAGAATAACTTATTTCTCCGTCCATAACGCTTGGCGAGATTTTGGCAACGAATTTGGCGGAATGTCGCCAACTTGGCGAATTTTTTTAATGTTGCCAAATTAACGAAAATCTCACCAAATGGATAAAAATGACAACTAATTGAAGAAAATTCAATATCTTGGAAAGAATATAAGTATCTACTATAAGAATAACATTTTTTTAACTGTAAAAGTAGTAAATTCATTGCATTATGTAAGGAAATTCACGTGCTGCCCACATCACATTTTTTCATACGTAATTTTGATCAAACCCCCGTAAGTCCAACCCCTGTAATTCTAGGACTAACTATTCTCAAAATATTTCATTTATTTCTCATTTTTATAAACGTCGCTTTTGAGAATGCATCCACTTCAAATTCAGTGTAATTTCAAATAATTATAAGTTTATTTTGTGTATTTAAACTCATTATAATGAATAATGAAAGGAATTAAAGATAAAATGAATTTGAGTCCTGTAGGGAAAGTAGTGTGCTGCTCACACTAGATTTAAAATATATATATATATTGTGCATTCACATCTACACAATATTTATTTATTTATTCAATTTACGCGGCAACTACAGATTAAATCCAGTTTCAGTAACCACACAAACTTAAAACGAACAGAGCATAAAATAAAAAAATCTGATGTGGGCAACACATGACTTTCCTTATATAATGCAATGAATTTACTACTTTTACAGCTAAAAAAAAGTTATTCTTATAGTAGATACTTATATTCTTTCCATGATATTGAATTTTCTTCAATTAGTCGTTATTTTCATTGATTTAGCGTCATTTTTATCAATTTGGCGAGATTTTTGTTAATTTGGCAACAATTAAAAATGTCGCCAAGTTGGCGACATTCCGCCAAATTCGTCGCCAAAACCTCGCCAAGCATTATGAACGGAGAAATAAGTTATTCTTACATCAGATAAATGACTATTGGCGTTCAAATATAAAAGTATTACTCAAAGTATCTTTTTTCATGAATGGAACGAGCTAGATCCACGAGAATGATGTTACTCAATTTATCGCATGGCATTACATATGGAAAGTGAACATGTTTCTCAATAGGATTTTTTTTTATGTGACTTTTTCATAATTTTTTTGAAAAATGTCCAATATCTCGAGAACGGTTCATGTTAGCGGTCTAAAATTTATGCCAATCGTTTTCTAATGAAAAATTACATAAGAAATGTCTATTTGCGTAACTTTAGTAGCGGTTTTGATTTTTTGACGATTTTTTCAAAATTTCATTCGAAAATTTAGGGTGGTTCTGAACATTCGATTGCGTATAAAAACAATAGGCTTCCAGTGTTTACGGATTGTGATTTTTGTACCAAATTTCGTTCGAATCGGTCCATTCGTTCGTCAGTTATCGTCTCCAAAGACCCACTGACACACACACACACACACACACACACACACACACACACACACAGACATCACTTCAAAAATGTTTGATTCGTGATCAGGGATGCTTGAAACCTGCTCTCCCGTCGAAAACTCGAATTCGAATTTTCGACTCCGTCACAATACTTTCCTTATACATTATGTATATAAGGAAAGTAAAAATACTGAGTAGTATGTCAAGTGCATTAAAATAGACTTTTTTTAACACTGGCCAACATAGTTTAAAAGTGTTTATGACTTTGTTTATTTTGTCTGTCTGTCTGTCCGTTCGCAGGATAACTGCCGTAAAAATGCCTTAATCAAGATGAAATTTTATTATGTTGTTGAGACGGTCTGTGGGACATATGGAAATGTAAATGAATAATATCACCCAATTAGTTTTGGAATGAAACCGGGTTGAAAAAGTGAAGTACACTGAACCCTATGAGACCTAATTTTTCAAACATTATTTTTTGAGCGAAGTTAAAGTTCACAAATTACGTAGAAAATGTTAGGAAATATTCAAATTATCACATAAAATATATAAAAAAAAATCAACAAAATATGTTCAGTACTTTTTTAAATAAAAATTAAAATAAAATAATTACACCCACATTATATGGCGAGATCACGAGACCCACTTCAAAATAAAATATGGCATCCATTCCCCCCCCCCCCTCCCCCCAATGTAAAAATCGTGATTTTTAAATTTTTTTTAATTTATATTAAGTGTTGCATCCGTCCTAAAACCGCTTTATTTTTACGTATTTTCTGTGCATCTGTATTCTGCATCAAAGCAATTATAATATTTTTTAGTTTAAATGATCATCAAACTTTGACTATTTCTGCAATGAAGTCTAATTTTAATGGATGCAGAATGTAAACAATTGATTGTAAGACGAGTTGTATAAGAATACCTGATTTTTTTCTACATAAAATTATTTAGCTCTGGAGTTTGAAATAAAAGTGTTATGAATAAAATATTCATTGATTTTACAAAAAGAAGCAGACGATATTATAGCTTTGCCTTTTTTGGTGAAGTTTTAATTTTCCAAGTAAAATGAATTATTATTGTACTGTGATAATTTTTAAAATATCACCGCTGAATATATCGCATTTTAGAGATGTTTAAATAAAATTTCTTTTCAGTTAGAAAGTGTTTCATAATCAATGCTTTATGCATGATTGATCTTTCTTGTTTAAAATGGGGAGCGGTCAAATTAAAAATATCAATATCAGTACAATAGGTATTATGGAGATCAACAAGTTTATAGATAGAAAAGCTTTTAATGTAATTGTGTTTAACAGTAGTATTGTGAAAGAACGGGTTTTTTTTCGTACTAGTCGTACCAGGGTTACTTTCAGACCTCCGACATCTTTGCACTAACCTGCAGGGTTGATTTGTTCGGCCGCCATTGTAAAAAGACTTGCTATCCCAACCGAGAAACAATTCCAGGATCTACAAACTGGCCTGCCGACGCTCTACCGTTAAGCTACTAGGACGAAACTGAAAGCTGTTATCATCGAAATGTACTCTGCAAGTATACGACCCAAATCGGGTTCAAATCGCTTTGGCGGTGTTTGAGATTACAAAGGGTCATAAATTTTGATAAAATTTAGTTTTATCGCTAAACCATATACAACTTTTTAAATTTGTTTCGTTGTTCACATTCGCACAATGGACGCAGTATACCATCCAAATTCGGTACAAATCGCTACAGTGGTTTTCGAGAATACGAGGGTCTTACGATTTAACATACCCCCACACCCACAGACCGACAAAAGTTCTTCCTCACCGATGAATTTACGGTCAAACCTCCACTTCTGATTAACCCACGATCACTAAATATTTTTCTTAAACTACATCGTTGAAAGTAGAAAAGCTTACATAATCTACTTCTAAAAAAAAAAGCATATTTATCAGAAAAGTAGTGCAGTTCACAATCATTTTCACTATACTTTCATCGAGCTCAGTCTGAGGAAAGCAAAAAAAAAAAAAAAACAAAAAAAAACAAACAGAAAATCTAATTAAATAAATCAGCTAATTCACCATCATACTTTCCTCTAGCTCAGTGCGAGGAAAATATAAACAAAAAATCTGATGTGGGCAACACATGACTTTCCTTATATAATGCAATGAAGTTACTACTTTTACAGTTATAAGAAATGTTATTCTTATAATAGATACTTATATTCTTTTCAAGATATTGAGTTTTCATCAATTAGTCGTCATCTTCATTAATTTAGCGTCATCCATTTGGCGAGATTTTCGTTAATTTGGCAACATTTAAAAATGTCGCCAAGTTGGCGACATTCCGCTAAATTCATCGCCAAAATCTCGCCAAGCGTTATGGACGGAGAAATAAGTTATTCTTACAGCAGATAAATGACTATTGGCGTTCAAATACAAAAGTATTACTCAAAGTATCTTTTCTCGTGAATGGAACGAGTTAGAGCCATGAAAATTATGTCACCAAATTTATTGCATGATATTATATATAAAAAGTAAACATATTTCTCAACAGTTATTTTTTTTTTAATTTATGGGATTTTTTTTATAAATTTATTTGAAAAATGTGCAATGTCTCGAAAACGGTTCATGCTGGCGTTCTAAAGTTTACGTCAATGGTTTTCTAAGGAAAAATTACATAAGAAATATCTATTTGCGTAACTTTATTAAAGGTTTTGATTTTTTGATGATTTTTTCAAAATTTCACTCGAAAATTTAGGGCAGGGGGGTCTGCACATTCGATTGTATTTAAAACAATAGGCTTCCAGTATTCATGGATTGTACCAAATTTCATTCGAATCGCTCCATTCGTTCGTGAGATATCGTCTCCATAGACTCACTGACACACACACACACACATACTTTCACACACACACACACAGACATCACCTCAAAAATGTTCGATCGTGATAAGGGCTGCTTGAAACGTGCTCTCCCGTCGAAAACTCGAATTCGAATTTTCGACCCCGTCACAATACTTTCCTCATACATTATGTATATAAGGAAAGCAAATATTACAGAAAATCTAATTAAATATAACAACTTATTCAAAATCTATCGAGTATAAGTGTTTGATTATGGTAATGAAACAGTCAGAGTAATATTTTCAAAAATATAAGAAAAATTTACAAAGATAGGAAAAAATAATAATAATAATAAGTTCACTATTCCAGACGAAATTATGATATAAAAGCCATTCCGCTCAAATCGCTACGTTTTTATCAGCTTCTTTGATCTCTCATAGTTATGCAAATATAAGAGAATTTCCAACTGACTCAAATTTATCTTCTCTTTCTTCCATAATTCATTAAATTGAATTTAACTGTATAAAATTGCTAGGAAAATTATTTGAAATTGCACAGAATTTGTAGTTTTATTTCAATCTTAATTTTCATTTGGCAACTGGACGTATGACTCAGTAAAAACACGAAAAAAAAAATATATATCTCAAGAATATATAGTTCTAAAATAATGGGATTGGTCTTTCCAAACATTACGTATAAAACAAGCATTTAATTGATACATTTGAGTATACGTAGTCTTTTATTTTAGATTTTGACGATTTTTGAGAGCCATTTTGCAAAAAACAAAAACGGCAGAATCTTTTTTTTCAAATCGTACTAAAATCTAATCAGCACCAGGGTAATCCAACAGGGCCGTAACCAGGTAAGAGCCAGAGGGGGCAAAGCATCCCAAGAGGTATACTCAGTCCTCCCCCCCTCCCTGATAAAAACATTAAATTTTTAGTAGTGATATGAAATTTCATATAAAATGTCATTCAATTTTGCATGAAAAATTTCTTTGAGATTTTTTTTATAAATTACTTATTACTATTTTTTATAATTACTTTTTTTATAAATTATTTTTTTTATAAATTACTTTTTATTTTATAAAATACTCAGCCCCCCCTTCCCCTGATAAAAGTATTAAATTTTTGGTAGTGATACAAAATGTTATATAAAATGCCATCCAATTTTGCATCAAAAATTGAGATATTTTTTATAAATTACTTCGTTTTAAATTTTTTCTAATTAAGCTGAATTTGTGATCATACTAATGATCAATTGATTTACATATTTAATTTAAAAATATTTAAAAATTATGACAATGGTATTCAGGATACTTTTGTATTATTGTGGGGCTCACTGTTATATACATTCAATATAGACTCAAAATCAACTGATGTAGTTCAACGTTAATATTAAGCACCAACTTGTATTAACTTTCAGAATCTTTCTACAAATTATTAACAACTTTATAACTAATCAATGCTTACATTAAAATCTGTAATTATTATATATTAATATTGATGTATGGAATCAATAAGGATATTAATAATCAGCTCTTAGCTTGCAACTAACTATAAATATGCAATTGTTTGCTAATAATTTTTTACTTTCCCTGCAATACATGGTAATGTATAGGGAAAGTATTGGAATCATATCGAAAATCGCAACTCGAATTTTTGACGGATCTACACGTTCCGAGACTCCTAGAATACGAAAAAACTATTTTTAGCGTGACGTCTGTGTGTCTGTGCAATGTATGTATCCACTCTAACTCAAAAACTAATAAACCGCATTTCATAAAATTTGGTAGGTAAGTTACTTGGATGTGACTCTGGTGCTGATTAGTTTTTAGTACGATTCGTGAAAACAGAACCCGCTTTTTTTTGCGAAATGGCCCGTAAAAATTTCATTTATCCGCTCTAGCTAAAATACTAATTTACCAAATTTCACAAAATTTGGTAGATAAGTTATTTGTTAGATACTCTGGTGCTGATTAGAATTTGGTACGATTCGGAATAAAAGAACCCGCCTTTTTTTACGAAAAGGCCCTCAAAAATTTCATGTATACACCCTAGCTAAAGTAGTAATTGACCAAATTTCCCAATATTTGGTAGATAAGTTACTTGTGGGACACTCTGGTGCTGATTCGATTCTGATACGATTCGAAAAATAACAATCTACCTTTTTTCACAAAATGGCCCGCAAAAATCGTCAAAATCTAAAAAAAAAAGAAAAGAAAGACTACGTATGCTGAAATATATCAATTAAATTCTTGTCTTATATACAAATTTTGACGATAAAAAGAATATAACACACTCCACTATATGGGCCAACGGCCGTACCGTGCTGAAAACACCGGTTCTCGTTAAATCACCGAAGTCAAGCAGCATCGGGCGCGGTTAGTACTTGGTGGGTGACCACCTCGGAACACCGCGTGCTGTTGGCCATCTCGGGTGCGGTATCCCCGTGGTTTGCGCGCTAGATTTGCACGCTACCACAAATGCCGCCCTGTTCATGCGGAGTACGATCACGTTAAACATGTGGGTCCGTAAGTCCTTCCGAGAGGTTGGTGGTAGGGGAAGGAGGGTACGGTCCCTGTGGATGCCTCCCCCACTGGGTTCCGGTCTAAATTGGGTGGCACTTCCCGGCCGTCCATACAGTTACCTTACACCTTTCTGGTAGGTCGGACGGTCTGGGTCTCAACAACAACAACACTCCACTATACTTTAGGACAAACCGTTCTCAAGATATTTGAGATTTCTTGCATTTTTGTTACGCCGCTATCGGGAAAATGTCCAATTACCAAATAAAAACAAAAATTGAATTAAAAATGCAAATTTAGTGTTATTTGGTGCAATTAAACTCAATATAATGAATTATTAAAGAAAATATGAATTTGAGTCTGCAGGGAAAGTCATGTGCTGCCCACATCAGATTTTATGAATTGAAATATATAATTGTAACTATTATGGTTTATAAATGCTAATGATTAATTGTGTGTTTGGTGAGCCCTCCCCCCCCCCCCCACTTTAAGACTGTTGAGTTGAGTCCCCCTCACCCCCCCCCCCGAATTTCACATCTAGCCCTCTTCAATTTCGTCTCTGGCTACGGTGTTGTAACCCTCACGTGATTTGAATACTCTTTGGGCTAAAATGGATACATACATTGCACACACGCACGCACGCACAGAGAGAGAGAGAGAAGTCACGCTTAAAATAGTATTTTCGAATTCTAGAGGTCGCGAAACGTGTAGATCCGTTGAAAACTTGAGTTCCATCTTTCGACACGATTCCAATACTTTCTCTATACATTAAACATGCGTTGTAGGGAAAGTATAAAATAATTGTGCAATGTGCGGTGCAGTTGCACCAGTAACGTTTCTTCCACACATGTTGCAATTTTCAATGAACCGCCCCGAGCTCTAATTAAGCTCCTCAGAATACAATCATTAGTTTTTATTTACTTTGAAGTACTTCACATCGTGCTCTTGACATTTATCTGGTGTGGTTAAGGAGATGCTAATTATGCAGGATGCAAAGTGATTGCAATTTAAAATGTGGTAACGGTACGGTACATGTAGTGACCATGAAGTAAGCTTTAAATGACCGAAGGTTTGGTGAATGATTTAAAATATACATGCGTATTTTATATGAGGGTTAGATTTTGATTCGATATAAATCTTTGACTTCTGACAGCACATTTATGATTAATTTTAATTTAATTCTCGTTTTCAATCGAACGTTTGTCTAATAAATATTACTTGAAAGTTCGTATAATAACCATCAATTGAGCGTTCATCTAATAAACGTGAGTACAACGTCAAATGAACGTTCATCAGACAAACGTTACGAACATTTGTATAATAGTCATTAATAGAACGTTCGTATAATAAACGTCAATAGAACGTTAGTCTAATAAACGTTAATAAAACGTTCATATAATAATCATCAGATGAATGTTTGATTAAACAATTTCAATAGAATGTTTGTCTAATAAACGCTAACAGAACGTTTGTCTAAAAAAGTTCAATAGAATGTTTGTCTAATAAACGCTAATAGAACGTTTGTATAATAAACGTTAATAATATTGCATAATAAACGTTCTATTAAAACATTAATAGAACGTTTGTCTAATAAATGTTAAGAACATTTGAATTATACTAATCATTAATAGAACGTTCGTATAATAAACGTTAAGAACATTTGTATTATAATAATCATTAGTAGAACGTTCGTTTAATAAACGTTAATAGAACGTTCGTATAATAATCATTAATAGAACGTTTGTCTAATAAACGTTAATAGAACGGTCGTACAATAATTATGAATAGAACGTTTTTCTAATAAATCTCAATAGAACAGTAAAACACAAAAGTCGCCTACAAGAAGCATTCCCAAAATGTGGAAAATACTCCCATTGTAGATGCCAGCATTCCCGGATCGATTTCGTCCTTATTATGGGCTCGTCAACATGGAATGGCCGATATCTGCAATAGCAGCAAGAAACTTGCTATAAGTCACAATTTTTGTGAGCTTCTATGGGAAGTTACAAATTCAAGCGGAAGGAATGACACTGTCAGTTCCCACAGAAGCTCGCAAAAATTGTTAGTATAGCCAGTTTCTTGATATCACTTCATGCTGACAAACGAATAACCAGCGCGAAACCAGTCTATGGATGCTGGTATCTGCAATAAAAGTGTCTTTCTCAATAGAACGTTTTCAAAGAATCATTAACGTTATCATTAACAGAACGTTTGTCTAAAAAAGTTCAATAGAATGTTTGTCTAATAAACGCTAATAGAACGTTTGTATAATAAACGTTAAGAATATTGCATAATAAACGTTCTATTAAAACATTAATAGAACGTTTGTCTAATAAATGTTAAGAACATTTGCATTTTAATAGAACGTTCGTATAATAAACGTTAAGAACATTTGCATTATAATAATCATTAGTAGAACGTTCGTTTAATAAACGTTATTAGAACGTTCGTATAATAATCATCAATAGAACGTTTGTCTAATAAACGTTAATAGAACGGTCGTACAATAATTATGAATAGAACGTTTTTCTAATAAATCTCAATAGAACAGTAAAACACAAAAGTCGCCTACAAGAAGCATTCCCAAAATGTGGAAAATACTCCCATTGTAAATGCCAGCATCCCCGGATCGATTTCGTCCTTATTATGGGCTCGTCAACATGGAATGGCCGATATCTGCAATAGCAGCAAGAAACTTGCTATAAGTCACAATTTTTGTGAGCTTCTATGGGAAGTTACAAATTCAAGCGGAAGGAATGACATTGTCAGTTCCCACAGAAGGTCGCAAAAATTGTTAGTATAGCCAGTTTCTTACTATCACTTCATGTTGACAAACGAATAACCAGAGCGAAACCAGTCTACGGATGCTGGTAACTGCAATAAAAGTGTCTTTCTCAATAGAACGTTTTCAAAGAATCATAAATAAAACGTTTGTCTAATAAACTCCGATAGAACCTTAGTCTAATAAAGGTCAATAAAACGTTCGACTAATGAACGGTAATAGAACGTCCGTACAATAATCATCAAAAGAAAATTCAACTAATAAACATTAGCAAACCGTGCGGAGCCCACTTCGATAATAAGAGCTTGCAATTTCGTCCCAGTAGCTCAACGGTAGAGCGTCGGCTGGCCAGTTCGGAGATCTAGGTTCGATTCCCGGTTGGGGAAACAAAGTTCTTCACAACCGTCAATATAGGGCGCGGTAGCCCATTGGTTAGCGCGCTGGAGTTGCACTCGGTAGACCCGGGTTCGATTCCAGCTGCTGCCAAAACTGCCGCCGTGTTCACGCGGAGTACGATCACGTTAAACATGTGGGTCCGTAAGTCCTTCCGAGAGGTTGGTGGTAGGGGAAGGAGGGTACGGTCCCTGTGGATGCCTCCCCCATTGGGTTCCGGTCTAAATTGGGTGGCACTTCCCGGCCGTCCAAACAGTTACCTTACACCTTTCTGGTAGGTCGGACGGTCTGGGTCTCAACAACAACAACCGTCAATATAAAGTTCGTACAACAATCATCAATAGGACGTACGTATAATATCCACCAATAGAACGTTCGTTTAATAAACTCCAATAGAACGTTTTTCCAATAAATGTCAACATATTTATAATCAAGATGATTTCAATATTCAGTGATTGTGATAATCGCACAAAATTTCCTTCGAAACGACCCATTTATTCTTTGTAAGATAATGCGTCAACAGAATTGGGGTCACACACAGACACACCAATTTAAAAAACATTCGATTTGTGTTCAGGGATGATCAAAACGTATAAACAAGGCGAAAACAAGTCAATGTGCCTTACCTTCGTCACAAAACATTCCCTGTACATGCAGACACTTCAGTTCCTGTGGCTGACAAGCATGCCAATGTAACGAGGGATATAAAAAAGGAGTTCAAATTTTATTATCAAAATGTACGTGGATTGAGAACGAAAACAAACGAGTTTTATGTCAATACCTTAACACATGACTTTGATATCATTTGCCTAACTGAAACATGGTTGAATGGTGATATTGGTAGTGGTGAAATCTTCGATAAGGACTATAATGTTTTTAGGTGTGATAGAGATCCGGTTGCTACTGGTCTACATCGGGGTGGAGGTGTACTTATAGCCGTAAAAAAAGCATTTGATTCTATTGAACTAACTGATGTGTCATTTGAAAATGAGTGCTTATGGATTCGTGTCTGCGCTTCTCATACCTCCAAATTCTATATTTGTGTCATATACTTTGTGCCTAATACTACTGTTGATAAATATGAAAGTTTCTTTAAAAGCGCTGAAAAAAAATTCTGTACTTCGCCGGATCATATATTTATATTTGGAGACTTTAATCTTTCTTCTGTAAATTTCAACCATTCCAATACTGGTACCCTATCTGGCCACACTCAAGTTGAGTATGCTATTTCTAACTTTATGCAGTTCCTAAATCTTGATCAATTAAACACTGTTTGTAATAAATATGGCAAAATTCTTGATCTTGTCTTGACTAACTATAAACAGATCATTATTGAACATTCTACCTTCAGTTTCGTTAAAGAGGATCCATACCATCCTGCTCTGGAGGGAACTATATTGATTAAGAAGGTGAGTAGAAATCATCGAATTAATAATAATATGAAATATAACTTTAGAAAGGCCAACTATCCTATGCTATATGACTACTTTTATAATACAGACTGGAACTTTCTAAATACATATACAAATGTTAATGATGCTATATCGAGTTTTTATGACTGTGTCTATGGGATATTTGACTTATGTATACCAAAATATATTCCTACTAAGCGGAGATATAAATCGTGGTATTCTTCTAGCACAATCCATAATATAAAATTAAAAAAAAAATATCGTAAAAAATCTATTAGAGGTGGTGATATAAGTGATCTTCAGGAATTTCATAGACTACGCAAATCTGTGAAAGATGGAATCAAAACTGATTTTACCAATCATGTTGCTATCATGGAACAAGAACTCAATAAGAACCCTAAGGCTTTCTGGAATTTTTGTAAAGGTGATTCGCCTAGTAGTCATGGGAGCTCAACAATGAGTTATAATAATACTGATTATTCTACTGTTAATGATATTGCAAACTGCTTTGCTGATTTCTTTGAATCTGTTTATATCCAAAGTAGCCAACCTGTTGATTTTGAACTGCTAACCAAGTATTGTGAACTCAATAACATTGACTTAATTAAGGTTACATATATTACTGAAAATGATGTTGTCAAAGCCTTAAAGAAGTTAAAATCCAGCCAGTCTTTAAGCTGTGATGATGTTCCTTCTTTCATTATCAAAGGTTGTGCTGACTCTCTAACTTACCCTTTGCTTATTTTGTTTAATATTTCGATTAAAACTATGGCTTTTCCCAATGTCTGGAAATATGGTCAAGTTATTCTTGTACATAAAAAGAACAACAAGCATGATATTTCGAACTACAGGCCTATTACCATTCTTTCCCCTTTTTCAAAAGTTTTTGAATGTGTTATGCATGAAAGGATCTTTTCCCAAATTAAGCAATGGATTTCTCCATACCAGCATGGGTTTATGCCAAGACGATCAACTGTAACTAATTTAGCTTGCCTTACCAGTGACATTGTTGATGCTATTAAAACCAAGAGACAACTTGATGTAATTTATACTGACTTTAGTAAAGCTTTTGATCACATCGATCTGGGGTTATTAACCCGTAAACTGATTACTAGCGGCTTTAGTGTTCATTTGTCGACTTGGTTATACTCTTATATTTCAGATAGACTGTATTCTGTAAAGTACTGTGGTGTAAACTCTAGACTATACAGTAATTCCTCTGGTGTTCCTCAGGGTTCTAATCTGGGCCCACTCCTTTTTTTAATTTTTATTAATGAAATTCCCCGGATTTTTAAAACAGCTAAATGTCTTATGTTTGCAGACGATTTGAAACTTTATATGAAAATCAACTCATTAACTGATTGTGAACTGATGCAGAGAGATCTAGATGAACTGTATAACTGGTCTGTACTAAATAAACTTCATTTAAATATTTCTAAATGCTATGTTATGAGCATTGCTAGGATCCATAATATTCTTAATTACAATTATATTTTAAATAATTCATCTCTATCTCGATGTACTCATATTATTGATTTAGATGTCACTTTCGATGATACTTTTAACTTTCAGAGACATATCGATAATATTATTAAAAGAGCCTACCAAAGACTTGGTTTCACCTTAAGACGATCTCGTGTTTTTGCCAGTTCTGATACGATTATTTGTATTTATAATACTCTTGTTAAACCAATCTTGGAATATTGTGCAATGATTTGGGACCCTGTTTACAATCTACATTCTCAACGGATAGAAATCGTGCAAAATAAACTTTTACGTACTATTGATTACAGATTGACTGGCTATTATCCTTCTGATATGCATACAAGGGAACTCAGACGGAAATATAGTTTAATGTCTCTTAAAAAAAGAAGAAACTGGTCCTGCCTTTTGTTTTATTATAAGGTTTTAAATAATACTATTGATTGCCCTACTTTACTTTCTTGCCTGGAATTCCACAGACCTGTCAATAATACCAGGAAAAAAACTCTTTTTCACAATACTACTGTTAAACACAACTACATTAAATGCTATTCTATCTATAAATTTGTTGATCTATATAATACCTATTGTGCCGATATTCATATATTTAACTTGACTCCTGCCTGTTTTAAAAAAGCCTGTTTCAATGCGCTTGATATGTTTACTAATTAGTATTCTTGTATCCTATGTTCTGTACTTTTTAATTTCTTGTGTAGCTACTGTAACTGGATTTCATCTGTAGTTGCCACGTTAATTGAATAAATAAATAAATAAATAAATAAATAATGTCCCTATTTTAGTGAAGAAATCGAAATAGATTTAATAAGTATTGTATTTATTATGGAAATATTGTATTTATTATGGATAGCGCCGTGAAGTCCCTTTTCCATTCTTAACGAAGGGAAATTAATATTAGCTTGAATTTTGTAATGCTTTTTACTCGAAAACTACAATAGAGCATGGACACAAGTGTAAAAAATCTGATGTGGGCAGCACATGACTTGAACTGCGGACTTATATTCACATTCTCTTTATATTAATTATATTTAAATCACTTTTAATTCAATTTTCGTTCTCATTTGGTAACTGGGCTTGTTTTCAAAGGTGGCGTAGAGGAAATACGAAAACACTAAAATATCTCGAGAACGGCTAGTCCTAGTGTAATGGGGTTGGTCTTATTCTTTTCTTCGTTAAAAATTACTTATTAAACAAGCATTAAATGGATATATTTGAGCATACGTAGCTTTTTATTTTAGATTTTGGCGATTCTTGAGGGCCATTTTGCAAAAAAGGGCAGGTTAATTTTTTCCGAATCGTACCAAAATCTAATCAGCACCAGGGTGTCCTACAAGTGACTTATCTACCGAATTTTGTGAAATTCAGTCTATTAGTTTTTAAGCTAGAGTGGATACAAGCTTTTGCGAGCCATTTCTGAAAAAAAAGGCTGGTTCTTTTATCCCGAATCTTACCCAAAACTAATCAGCACCAGATTCGCCCACAAGTGACTTACCTACCAAATTTTATGAAATTCGGTCCATTAGTTTTTTAGTTAGAGTGAATACAAAATCTGCACAGAGAGACAGACACACAGACACACACACAGACGTCAGGCTAAAAATAGTGTTTTCGTGTTCTAGAGGTCTCAAAACGTGTAGATCCGTCGAAAACTCGAGTTGCGATTTTCGACATGATTCCAATATTTTCCCTATACATTACCATGTATTGCAGGGAAAGTAAAAATCTGATGTGGGCAGCACATGACTTTCCCTGCAGACTTATATTAACGTTCTCTTTATTTTAACTAAATTTATTTCACTTTTAATTCAATTTCCGTTCTCATTCGGTAACCGGGCTTATTTTCAAAGGTGGCGTAGGGAAAGTACGAAAAACTAAAATATCTCGAGAACGGCTAGTCCTAGTGTAATGGGGTTGGTCTTATTGTTTTCGTCGTTAAAAATTACGTATTAAATCCGCATTTAATGGATATATTTGAGTATACCCAGTTCTTTAGTTTAGATTTGGACGATTTTTGCGGGCCATTTTGCAAAAGAAAGCAGGTCATTTTTTTCCGAATCGTACCAAAATCTAATCAGCACCAAGGTAACCCACAAGTGACTCATCTACCGAATTTTGTGAAATTCGGTCCATCAGTTTTTCAGTTAGAGTGGATACAAGCTTTTGCGGGCCATTTCGCAAAAAAAAGGCGGGTTCTTTTATTCCGAATCGTACCCAAAACTAATCAGCACCAGACTCGCTCACAAGTAACTTACCTACCAAATTTTGTGAAATTTGGTCCATTAGTTTTTTAGTTTGAGTGGATACAAAATCTGCACAGACAGACAGACAGACACACAGACACACACACAGACGTTACGCTAAAAATAGTTTTTTCGTATTCTAGAGGTCTCGAAACGTGTAGATCCGTCGAAAACTCGAGTTGTGATTTAATGGATTCTGCTATGAGAAAGTCGAGTTGAGCTACACTCTAGTTAACTTATGCTAATTTCATAATTATTCGTAAAAATTAAGTTTCAATTTGAAATATTTTACAGCTCGCATACTTCATATGCGCGAATCCTTTAAAGTATTTTTACTAGCTGATAACCATTAAGCTTACAACCATTTTCAATATAATCCAACATGACAAGTCTCCGTTTCGTTGCATTGTTCCCCACATTGTGCGCTAGGTCGAAAAACTTGTTACAACGTATCGACAGCAATCATCTCAGTTGTAAGCCGGATACGATGAGAGATCCTTATTAAATGTGGCTGACGACGACAGCCAATCTTTCCTCTGAAGATAACATTTTTATGTCTAGTTTACAATGCCTACAACAACAAAAATCGGATGTTGGCAGCACATAAATTTACTTCCCCGCAGACACAGATTCAATTTCTGTTTTTTACTTTCCATGCAATACATGGTAATGTATAGGGAAAGTATTGGAATCATGCCGAAAATCACAACTCGAGTTTTCGACGGATCTACACGTTTCGAGACCTCTAGAATACGAAAAAACCATTTTCAGCGTGACGTCTGTGTGTGTGTCTGTCTGTCTGTGTGTGTGTGTGTGTCTGTCTGTCTGTCTGTGCAGATTTTGTATCCACTCTAACTAAAAAACTAATGAACCGAATTTCACAAAATTTTGTAGGTAAGTCACCTGTGGGCGGGGCTGGTGCTGATTAGTTTTGGGTACGATTCGGAATAAAAGAACCCGCCTTTTTTTGTGAAATGGCCCGCAAAAGCTTGTATCCACTGTAGCTGAAAAACTAATGGACCGAATTTCACAAAATTCGGTAGATGAGTCACGTATAGGTCACCCTGGTGCTGATTAGATTTTGGTACGATTCAGAAAAAAATAACCTGCCTTTTTTTGCAGAATGGCCCGCAAAAATTATCAAAAACTAAACTAAAAAGCTACGTATGCTCAAATATATCCATTAAATGCTTGTTTAATGCGTAATTTTTAACGACGAAAAGAATAAGACCAACCCCATTACACTAGGACTAGCCGTTCTCGAGATATTTTAGTTTTTCGTACTTTCCCTACGCCACCTTTGAAAATAAGCCCGGTTACCGAATGAAAACGAAAATTGAATTAAAAGTGAAATAAATTTAGTTAAAATGAAGAGAACGTGAATATAAGTCTGCAGGGAAAGTCATGTGCTGCTAACATCAGATTTTTACTTTCCATGCAATACATGGTAATGTATAGGGAAAGTATTGGAATCATGTCGAAAATCGCAACTCGAGTTTTCGACGGATCTACACGTTTCAAGACCTCTAGAAAGAAAAAACCATTTTTAGCGTGACGTCTGTGTGTGTGTCTGTGTGTCTGTCTGTCTGTGCAGATTTTGTATCCACTCTAACTAAAAAACTAACAGACCGAATTTCACAAAATTTGGTAGGTAAGTCACTTGTGAGCGAGTCTGGTGCTGATTAGTTTTGGGTACGATTTGGAATAAAAGAACCTGCCTTTTTTTGCGAAATGGCCCGCAAAATCTTGTATCGACTCTAACTGAAAAACTACTGGACCGAATTTCACAAAATTTGGTTGATGAGTCACTTGTGGGTTACCCTGGTGCTGATTAGATTTTGGTACGATTCGGAAAAAAATAATCTGCATTTTTTTGCAAAATGGCCCGCAAAAATCGTCAAAATCTAAATTAAAGAACTAGGTATACTCAAATATATCCATTAAATGTTCGTTTAATACGTAATTTTTAAAGATGCAAATAATAAGACCAACCCCATTACACTAGGACTAGCCGTTCTCGAGATATTTTAGTTTCCGTATTTTCTCTACCCCACCTTTGAGTCTGGTTAGAGAATGAGAACGAAAATTGAATTAAAAGTGAAATAAATTTAATTAAAATAAAGAGAACGCCTGCAGGGAAAGTCATGTGGTGCCCACATCAGATTTTTACTTTCCCTGCAATACATGGTAATGTATAGGGAAAGTATTGGAATCATGTCTTACACGTTTCGAGACCTCTAGAATACGAAAAAACCATTTTTAGCGTGACGTGTGTGTGTGTGTCTGTGAAGATTTTGTATCCATTCTAATTGATAGAATTTCATAAAATTTGGTAGGTAAGTAATTCACTTGTGGGCGACTCTGGTGCTAATTAGTCTTTAGTACGATTCGGGATAAAAGAACCCGCATTTTTTTGCGAAATGGCCTGCAAAAAATACCTGTATCCACTCTAGCTGAAAAACTAATGGACCGACTTTCACAAAATTCGGTAGATAAGTCGCTTGTGGGCTACCCTGGTGCTTATTAGATTTTGGTACGATCAGGATAAAAATAACCTGCTTTTTTTTGCGAAAAGGACTGAAAAAATCGTCAAAATCGAAAATAAAAAACTGCGTATGCTCAAATATATCCATTAAATGCTTGTTTTATACGTAATTTTCAACGAAGAAAAGAATAAGACCAAACCCATTACACGAGGACTAGACGTTCTCCAGATATTTTAGTTTTTTCGTATTTTCTCTACGCCACCTTTGAAAATAAGTCGAGTTACTAAATAAGAACAAAAATTGAATTAAAAGTGAATTAAATTTAATTAAAATAAAGAGATTGTGGATATAAGTCTGCAGCGAAAGTTATGTGCCGTCCATATCAGATTTTTATTTTCCCTGCAATATATGATAATGTATAGGAAAAGTATTGGAATCATACCGAAAATCGCAACTCGAGTTTTCAACGGATCTATATACGTTTTAAGTCCTCTAGAATACGAAAAACTATTTTAAGCGTGACGTCTTTGTATGTGTATCTGTCTGTGCAATGTATGTATCCACTCTGACTTAAATGCTAATGGCCCAAATTTCATAAAATTTGGTAAGTAAGTAACTTGGGTGTGACGGATTAGTTTTTGGTATAATTCGGTAAAACAGAACCCGCCTTTTGCGAAATGGCCCGCAAAAATTTCATGTATCCACTTTAGCTAAAGTACTAATTAACCCAATTTCACAAAATTTGGTAGATAAGTTACTTGCAAGATACTCCGGTGCTGATTAGATTTTGGTACGAACAACCTACCTTTTTTTACGAAATGACCCGCAAAAATCGAAAAAAATAAAAAAAGAGACTATATATGATCAAGTGTATCAATTAAATGCTTGTTTTATACGGAATTTTTGACGAGGAAAAGAATAAGACCAACTCCATTACTTCAGGTCTAACCGTTCTCGAGATATATGAGATTTCTTACATTTTTGTTACGCCGCTTTCGGGAAAATGTCCAATTACTAAATAAAAACGTAAATTGAATTAAAAATGCAAATTTAGTATTATTTTGTGCAATTCAATTTAAAGCATTATTAAAGAAATAAAGAAAAATAAATTTGAGTCTGCAGGGAAAGCCATGTGCTGCCTACATCAGATTTTTACCTTCCCTGCAATACATGGTAATGTATAAGGAAAGTATTGGAATCATACCGAAAATCTCAACTCGAGTTTTCGACGGATCTACACGTTTCGAGACCTGTAGAATACGAAAAAACTATTTTTAGCGTGACGTCTGTGTGTGTGTCTGTCTGTCTGTGCAATGTATGTATCCACTCTAATTCAAAAACTAATGAACCAACTTTAATAACATTTTATAGGTGATTTAATAACACTTTTGATAAGACTTTTCACCACATTCAATTTCTCCTTCTTTCTTACACAATTCCTAAAATCGATTTTAATTGCACAAAATAATATGAATAATTATTAAAAATTACAATGAATTTGCAATTTTAATTCAATTTACATTTCATTTAGTGAGTGGACGTAATTTCTAATGGCGACGTGGTAAAAATACAAAGAAATTAAAATGTCTAGCCCCGGCAAGCCCCGGCAAGCCCCGTTATGGGGTTGATCTACTTTTACCCCGGCGTTATGGGGTTGATCTACTTTTCGCCATCAAAAATTTCGTATGAAACATGCATTTAATTGATACATTTGGGCACATATAGTATTAAATTTCAGATTTTCGATTTTTGCGGGCCAAATTGGGGGGGGGGGGGGTAGAGGAGGCAAGTTCATTTCTTTCCGAATCGTACCAAAATATTATCAGCACCAGAGTAACCCAAAAGTGACTTACTACCAAATTTTATGAAATTTGGTCAACTATTTTTTGAGTGTGAGTCGCTTGGTCAACTATTTTTACCTTCCTTGCAATATATGGTAATGTATAGGGAAAGTATTATAATCATGTCGAAAATCGCAAGTCGAGTTTTCGACGGATCTACATGTTTTGGGTCCACTAGCAGACGAAAAACCTATTTTCTGCGTAACGTCTCTCTGTGTGTGTGTGTCTATGCAGAATTTGTATCCACTCTAGTTCAAAAACTAATTGACCAAATTTCATAAAAATTTTATTCACTTGTGGGTTAGTTACCCTGGTGCTGATTATATTTTGATACGATTCGAGGTAAAACAACTTGCAATTTTTTCAGAAATGGCCAGCAAAAATTCTCTGTATCTACTCCAGCTGAAAAACTAATGGACCGAATTTTACAAAATTCGGTAGATGAGTTACTTGTGGGTTACCCCGGTGCTGATTAGATTTTGGTATGAATCGCAAAAAAAGAACCTGCCTTTTTTTTTGCAAAATGGCCCACAAAAATCGTCAAAATCTGAAATGAAAGACTACGTATGCTCAAATATATTAATTAAATGTTTGTTTTATACTGAATTCTTGATGATGGAAAAAATAAGACCAACCCCATTAGAACTACTAGCAGTGCTCGAGGTTTTTTTTTTTTTTTTTTACATCTTCGCTACGCCGTCTTTGAAAATAAGTCCAGTCACAAATACATTCCTCACTCATTGTACTATGATTGTAGAGAAGGTTAATCATACCTCCAGTCTTTCGTAATATTACATCATCTATATACTAGCACAATATTCTATAGCAGATGCAAACCATACAATTTACATAACACCTCATCAACGTTAACAGATCATTACTTTCCTTATATATATAATGTATAAGGAAAGTATTGTGAAGGGGTCGAAAATTCGAATTCGAGTTTTCGACGGTGGAGCACGTTTCAAGCATCCCTGATCACGAATCGAACATTTTTGAGGTGATGTCTGTGTGTGTGTGTGTGTGAATGCATGTGTGTGCGTGTGTGTGTCAGTGAGTCTGTGGAGACGATATCTCGCGAACGAATGGAGTGATTCGAATGAAATTTGATACAAAAATCACAATCCATGAATACTGAAAGCCTATCATTTTAAAACACAATCGAATGTTCAGAACCCTCTAAATTTTCGAGTGAAATTTTGAAAAAATCATCAAAAAATCAAAACCTTAAATAAAGTTACGCAAATAGACATTTATTTCTAATGTAATGTTTCCTTACAAAACGATTGACATAAACTTTAGAAAGTTAGCATGAACCGTTCTCGAGATATTGCATATATTTCAAATAAATTTATCAAAAATTCCCATAAATTAAAACAATATATTAACTGTTGAGATACATGTTCACTTTTCATATGTAACATCATGCGATAAATTAGGTGATATCATTCTCGTGGATCTAACTCGTTCCATTCACGAGAAAAGATACGTTGAGTAATACTTTTGTATTTGAACACCAATAGTCATATACCCGCTGTAAGAATAACTTATTTCTCCGTTCATAACGCTTGGCGAGATTTTGGCGACGAATTTAGCGGAATGTCGCTACCTTGGCGGCATTTTTAAATGTTGCCAAATTAACGAAAATCTCGCCAAATGGATAAAAATGACGCTAAATCAATGAAATTGAATCAAACCTAATTGAAGAAAATTCAATATCTTGGAAAGAATATAAGTGTCTACTATAAGAATAACATTTTTTTAAACTATAAAAGTAGTAAATTCATTGCATTATATAAGGAAAGACATGTGCTGCCCACATCAGATTTTTTTTATGATGTCTTTAAATTAGTTAAATTACGGCCTCCAAATAACAATCACCCATGGAAATAATTTTTAAACTATTATTTCATTTTTCAACGACATAATCTCACTTTATAAATACTTAATCACAGCTGTTGTGACGTTAACGACGGCAAATTAAAAGCTGAGGGAAAAAAGCAACCCTTTCTTTCCCCACAGCATGCAATGAATAATTTACAAAATCGCATTAATTCATTTAAAGTAGAAGTAGAAGTTATTAATTTAGCTACCCATAAATTTATTCATTACAGTTCAGCTCGATCCAGTATTTCCTGCATGGTAATGCAAGCTCTTGGAGGTACATAATTACTGGACAAACAAGAAAGAATCGTTTGGACAGTAATCAAGAAGACGACGACATACGCCTGGATGACACTGACAAAAGTGTAAAGTAAAGTGGGCAGTACAGAACTTTTCCTACAGCTCAAATTCAATTAATTTTACTTTCACTGCAATGCATGGTAATGTATAGGGAAAGTATTGGAAGTATGTCGAAAATCGCAACTCAAGTTTTCGACGGATTTACACGTTTTGAGACCCCTAGAACACGAAAACACTATTTTTAACGTGACGGCTGTGTATGTGTATGTGTTTGTGTGTCTGTTTGTCTCTGCAGATTTTGTATCCACTCTAACTCAAAAACTAATAGACCTAATTACATAAAATTTTATCGGTAAGTCACGTGTGGGTTACTCTGGTGCTGATTAGTTTTGGGTACGATTCGGGATAAAAGAACCTGCTTTTTTGTGAAATGGTTCACAAAAAAAAAATGCTTGTATTCACTCTAGCTAAAAAACTAATAAAATTTGGTGGATAAATGACTTGTGGATTACCCTGGTGCTGATTAGATTTTGGTACAATTCGGAAAAAAGAAACTTGCCTTTTTTTTTTTTTTGCGAAATGGCCCGCAAAAATCGTCAAAATCTAAAATAAAAGATTACGTATGCTCAACTATATCAATTAAATGCTTGTTTTATACGTAACTACTGACGATGAAAAGAATAAGACCAACCTCATTTCTTTACGACTTGCCGTTCTCGAGATATTTTAGTATTTTCGCATTTTCGCTATGAAAATTTAATTAAAGGATTATTGAATTAATGCTATGAATCTTTAGTAAAGGTGCAAGTTTTTTATTTGCCATATATAAATATATCTAGTAAATGCTGTCACATAAATAGAAACTAGATTAACATAAAATGACCCTGGGGGGGGGGGGTGCGAATGATCGTCTCCGAGGGGGTTAAGTCCCTCCCCCCCTGGATGTATGCCTGAAAGAAACACTGTTAAGGCCCAGGTAATTCGTTCTAGTATATAATAATGTTTGTATAATATGTTTGTAATATAATTTCCATATAATAATTTGTGTCTTTCACATATAATATATTTGTTCTCTATAATATTTCTTAAATATAAATTCTGTACGATGATTTTTAAGCTGCCCGAACAATTTGACCCCAATTATAATATCCTTATATGCACAGAAAACAAATATAACATACTTAAACTAAACAAACATTTCACTTAAAAGAATTATTGATTACATACAATGTATGTACTTAGTTAGAGAACTTGGATCTATATCTCCTTTCACGTAATCTGATCCCTGGCGATTACGTTAAGGATGGGTGAATTACGCCTTTCTTAATTCCCGTTACCATGACAACTGCAGATGAATAATTTCCACATTCCGCAAAATGGCGGAAACACGACAAAACTCAACCGGAAGCAACGAGGAAAATTGGCGGGAAACTTGCAAAACGAGTTCAACTTTGACACAATTCTCTGTGTCCTGCTGTGATTTGCTTATAATTTGGATGAGAGAATTTTCAGCACGTTCTTTCTTTGGAACATGTTTTTGCAATTCAAGTATGAAAGTGTTGCCGAAAATGGGGGTAAACAAACATAGGCGTAGTCGGAATTTCCGATAAGGGGAGGCAAAGGCATGGAGTTAGTTTCAGCTGCATAGGCGCCGAATCGAAAAATTGTTAGGGGTTCCAGAAATTTTAAATTGAATGACCTTTGCATTTTTCAAAGAATTTAAGCCTAATTTAAATTTCATTCAGTCAGATTATCTGGCAAGTTAAGACATTTGAAATGCTACAATGGAGCAAATTATAGTTAAGTACAGAAAAAAATATCTTTTTTTCTCTAGATAATTATTTATTTCATTTATTTTGTTTTCGTAGGCGCAACTGTACTGCAATACAATATACAGATAATGTGTGCATTTCCAACTCCATCTTTATAAAAATCTGATGTGGGCAGCACATGACTTTCCCTGCAGACGTTTATATTCACGTTCTCTTTATTTATTTTTAAATTTATTTCACTTTTAATTCAATTTTCGTTCTCATTCGGTAACCGGACTTATTATTAAAGGTGGCGTAGAGAAAATACGAAAAACTAAAATATCTCGAGAACGGTTAGTCCTAGTGTAACGGGGTTGATCTTTTTCTTTTTCGTCGTTAAAAATTACGTATTAAACGAGCATTTAATGGATATATTTGAGTATATCTAGTTCATTAGTTTAGATTTTGACGATTTTTGCGGGCCATATTGCAAAAAAAAAGGCAGGTTATTTTTTTTCGAATCGTACCAAAATCTAATCAGCACCAGGGTAACCCACAAGTGACTCATCTACCAAATTTTGTGAAATTCGGTTCATTAGTTTTTCAGTTACAGTGGATACAAGCTTTTGCGGGCCATTTCGCAAAAAAAAGCGGGTTCTTTCATCCCAAATCGTACCCAAAACTAATCAGCACCAGAGTCGCCCACAAGTGACTTACTTACCAAATTTTATGAAATTCGGTCGATTACTTTTTTAGTTAGAGTGGATACAAAATCTGCACAGACAGACACACAGACAGACACACAGACAGACACACACACAGACGTCACGCTAAAAATGGTTTTTTCGTATTCTACAAGTCTCGAAACATGTAGATTCGTCGAAAACTCGAGTTGTGATTTTCGGCATGATTCCAATACTTTCCCTATACATTACCATGTATTGCAGGGAAAGTAAAAATAACAAAAAATGAAAAATTTAATTTTAGGTATTTTAACCAATGTTAGAAATCTGATGTAGGCAGCACATGACTTTCCCTGCAGACTTATTTATATCCACGTTCTCTTTCTTTTAGTTAAATTTAATTCCCTTTTAATTCAATTTTCGTTCTCATTTGATAACTGGACTTATTTTCAAAGGTGGCTTAGAGAAAATACGAAAAAACTAAAATATCTCGAGAACGGCTAGTTCTAGTGTAATGGAGTTGGTCTTATTCTTTTCTTCGTTAAAAATTGCGTATGAAACATGCATTTAATGGATATATTTGAGCATACGTAGTTTTTTATTTTAGATTTTGGCGATTTTTGTGGGCCATTTTGCAAAAAAAGGCAAATTATTTTTTTTCGAATCGTATCAAAATCTAATCAGCACCAGGGTGACGCACAAGTGACTTATCTACTGAATTTTGTGAAATTCGGTCCATTAGTTTTTCAGCTACAGTGGATACAAGCTTTTGCGGGCTATTTCGCAAAAAAAAGGCGGATTCTTTTACCCCGAATTGTACGCAGAACTAATCAGCACCAGATTCGCCCACAAGTGACTTACCTACCAAATTTTATGAAATTCGGCCCATTAGTTTTTTAGTTAGAGTGGATACAAAATCTGCACAGACAGACAGACACACAGACGTCACGCTAAAAATAGTTTTTCGTATTCTAGAGGTCTCGAAACGTGCAGATCAACCATGTAATTGCACTAACGGTTCGAAAGTTTTAAATAAACATGGCCCGTATTTCTGAAACATTGAATTGAAAACTCGATGAATATCAACAAAGAAGAAATTAATTCGAGTCAGTGGTGAAAGTTATACGCTGCTGTCACCAGCTTGTTGAAAACACTGCAAATAAATCTATCCCACATAAAAATGGATACAACAATGGATCGTAAATACTTCCCTACGCGTTTTTGGCGACCACAATAAAGGCCTGGAGACAATGTGTTGCCCATCATTCTCATTTTTATGCAAAAATTCTATCTGTCGGTTTTCGTTCCACTGCGTAGCAATTCTTTATTTTCCAAGGAAAAAAATGATTTCGTGAAACTGGGGAAAAGCATGTACGTACAAAAAGAGAATTTCTGAGGAATGTTATGCAGAAGATATTTTTACTCTCACAGAAAATGAAAAAGAAAATGCTAGTGATATTCAGTGTTGTAGTACGATCAAATCATCCTAATGGAATAACCATTTTGCCACGAAGAAATATTCCAAGATCCATCACAATAGTTTTCCTTTACGTTGCTACATACGGTAAGGAAAACAGTAAATGAACACTACTGTTTATTAGTTGTCATGAATAATTTCTTGAGATATTTTAAAGTTCACCTTTTCACAGGAAGCATGAAGAAAAACTTAAAATAAAACTTAAGAATATTATATGAAATTTCTTATGCTAACAGCAATAAGTCTGTTGATATATATACACCGATTTAGTACCTGTTTTATTTATAAAAGGTTTTATTTATAAAGGATTTTTTTCTCAAGTCTAACGTTGGGTATATTCTAACTTTCCCTGCAATACATGGTAATGTATAGGGAAAGTATTGGAATCATGTCGAAAATCGCAACTCGAGTTTTCGGCGGATCTACACGTTTCAAGACCTTACGAAAAAAACATTTTTAACGTGACGTCTGTGTGTCTGCCTGTATGTCTGTCTGTCTGTCTGTGCAGATTTTGTATCCACTCTAACTAAAAAACTAATACACCGAATTTCACAAAATTTTGTAGGTAAGTCACTTGTGGGCGAGTCTGGTGCTGATTAGTTTTGGGTACGATCCGGGATAAAAGAATCCGCCTTTTTTTGCGAAATGGCCAGCAAAAGCTTATATCTACTCTAGCTCAAAAACTAATGGACCGAATTTCACAAAATTCGGTAGATGAGTCACGCATAGGTCAGCCTGGTGCTGATTAGATTTTGGTACGATTCAGAAAAAAATAACCTGCATTTTTTTGCAGAATGGTCCGCAAAAATCGTCAAAATCTAAACTAAAAAGCTACGTATACTCAAATATATCCATTAAATGCTTGTTTAATACGTAATTTTTAACGAAGAAAAGAATAAGACCAACCCCATTACACTAGGACTAGCCGTTCTCGAGATATATTAGTTTTTTTCGTATTTTCTCCACGCCACTTCTGAAAATAAGTCCAGTTATCAAATGATAACGAAAACTGAATTAAAAGTGAATTAAAGAGAACGTGGATATAAGTCTGCAGGGAAAGTCATGTGCTGCCTACATCAGATTTTTATTTTTACATGTGCTCTTCAGACCACACACTTTCAATAAGGAATAAGTCACAGGTATTAAAAACAAGTAATTAAAATTCTTACAAGATATATATATATATGTATATATATATATATATATATATATATATATATATATATATATATATATATATATATATATATATATATATATATATATATATATATATATATATATATAATAAACATGTTAAAAAAGAGACAAAGCAATAACAATTAACTCAAGATATAAGATCAAGACAAAGAGAACAATAAGTTAAAACTAATAAATGGTGACAAGACAAGGCCATTAGACTGTATGCTTACAACATAAAAAATCTGATGTGGGCAGCACATGACGTTCCCTGCAGACTTAATTAATACTTTCTTCATTTCTTTAATAATTCATTAGATTGAGTTTAATTGCACCAAATAACACAAAATTTGCATTTTTAATTCAATTTTTGTTTTTATTTGGTAATTGGACATTTTTCCGAAATCGGAGAAACAAAAATGTAAGAAATATCAAATATCTTGAGAACGGTTAGTCCTAAAGTATAATGGAGTGTGTTATATTATTTTCCTCTTCAAAAATTGCATATAAAACAAGAATTTAATTGATGCATTTGGGCATACACTACTTAGTTTTTATTTTATAGATTTTGGCGGGCCACTTCGTAAAAAAAAGGCAGGTTATTTTTTTCCGAATCGTACCAAAATCTAATCAACATCAGAGTATCCAATAAGTAACTTATCTACCAAATTTTGTGAAATTTGGTTAATTAGTATTTTAGCTAGAGCAGATAAATGAAATTTTTACGGGCCATTTCGCAAAAAAAGGCGGGTTCTGTTTTTGCGAATCCTACCAAAAACTAATCAGCACCAAGGTCACATCCAAGAGACTTCCATACCAAATTTTATGAAATTCGGTCCATTAGTTTTTGAGTTAGAGTGGATACATACATTGCACAGACACACAGACGTCACGCTAAAAATAGTTTTTTTCGTATTCTAGAGGTCTCGAAACGTGTTTATCCGTCGAAAACTCGAGTTGCGATTTTCGGCATGATTCCAATACTTTCCCTATACATTACCATGTATTGCAGGGAAAGTAAAAATCTGGTGTGGACAGTACATGACTTTCGCTGCAGACTTATATTCACGTTCTCTTTATTTTAATTAAATTTAATTCACTTTTAATTCAATTCCCGTTCTCATTTGATAATTGGACATATTTTCAAAGGTGACGTAAAAAAAATACGAAAAAACTAAAATATCTCGAGAACGGCTAGTCCAAGTGTAATGAGGTTGGTCTTATTCTTTTGTTCGTTAAAAATTACGTATTAAACAAGCATTTAATAGATATATTTGAGCATATGTAGTTTTTCATTTTAAATTTTGGCGATTATTGAAAAGAACAAAATGGAGAAGTTTAGGGAAATTGGTAAATTTTGTTAGATGAGAATGATTAGTAGTATAAGCATTATATAAAGCTAAAATTACATCATAAAGATCAGTGATCTTAATATTATTAAACAGATCTATAAAATCAAAAGTTTGAAATCCTAGTATTTTACCTATTGATATTAATTTATTTTTTAATTCTTTACTCATATTTAGAATAATGTAGTTATTACTATTATAGAATCACGTAAGTTACTATTTAGTACATTTAAATAATTTAGTATCAATTTACTAGCAGTAGTAAAATATGAATTATGACCACTAGTTACAGTTCTAAATTTAATAGGATTTTTATGAATATATATATATATATATATATATATATATATATATATATATATATATATATATATATATATATATATATATATATATATATATATATATACATATATATATGGTGTCTATAGTTAAATACTATCGCCATTGTCAGAAACTGGCTATTCTATCGGTTTTAATTCGAATTGTATAGCTGTCCTGATGAGAATGCAATTTCGAACTAACCGCCATTTTTTGTGTAGTTTCAATTGTTTGTTCTCTATGTCTTAATTTTTTATCTTGAGCTAATTATTATTGCCTTTTCTCAATTTTGCCGTGTTTTCTTTTTATTTTTATTTATATACTTTTAAATGTGAATTTTGTATCCTAATATTCTTCTCATCCCCCTTTCCATTGTAGTGATATGTTACCTTCTATTTTTATCCTTAGTCTTGGTCTATAGTTACTCATTTGTAACAGATATGCTAGAGATGGGTTTTTAACACTTTACAACAAAGTTGAAAAGTGTTTATGACTTTGTTCATTCTGTCTGTCTGTCTGTCTGTCTGTCTGTCTGTCTGTCCGTTAGCACGATAACTGCCGTAAAAATGACTTAATCAAAATGAAATTTTAGTATGTTGTTCAGACGGTCTGTAGGACCTATGGGAATATAAATGAATAATATCACACAATTAGTTTTGGATTGAACCCGGGTTGAAAAAATGAAATACATTGAGCCCTATGGGACCTAATTTTTCTAACATTTTTTAAGCGGATTTAAAATTCACAAATTGCTTCGAAAATTTTAGGTAATAGTCAAATTGTTCCATAAAATATATAAAAAAAAATTCAGCTAAATATATTCAGTAGTTTTTTAAATAAAAGTTAAAATAATAATTACACATCTTATATGAAACGATCACGTGACCATGATATGAAACGATCACATGACCCACTTCAAAATGAGATATGGCATCCATCTTGTTTCAAATTCGTGATTTTTTAAAGCTCTTTTTAATTCATATTGAGTGTTATATCCATCCTAAAACTACTTTATTTCTGCTTAAATTCTGTGCATCTACATACTAAAACAACACAATGACAATATATTTGAGTTTAAATTCTCATTCAAATTTGATTATTTCTACAATTAAGCCTATTTTTCACCTATGTAAAATGTAAACAGCAAAATATGTAGAATGAGTTGTATTAGAATTACTGTATTTCTTTAACACAAAATAATTCAGTCCATGGAGTCTGCATGGCTGATATGAATGAAATATTAATTGATTTTATAAACAGAAGGACGATATTTTTCGATGAAGTTTTAAGCATAAAGTTTATGAATTGTAGCTCCATGGTCTTAATTTTTAAATAAAATAAATTATTATAGTATTGTGATGAATGAAATGGAGAAAGTTATGAATGAAATCCTGCTTTTATAGAGAGATCCAGGCGTGTTATTTTTTCTATGACGTCATTTGAATTAATTTCAGTTGTTTTCGATGAAGTTTTCAAATATAATAAATTATCGTAGTATTATGATAGATTTAAAAATATTACCGTGGAATGTATTGCATTTTAGAGATATTTAAACCACGCAATTTATATTTCAATGCCGTCTTTTGAATGAAGTTCATTTTTTTCAATGAAGGTTTAAGTTTTCAAATATAATAAATCAATGTAGTATCGTGATAAGTTTTAAAATATTACCGAGGAATGTATTGCATTTTCGACTTTTTTAAATGAAATTGCATTGAAGTTGGAAAGTGTTTCATAATCAATGCTTTAAGCATGATTGATCTTTCTTGTTTTGTTCATACAGTAGTTTATGCATAATTTACGATTAAAATCTTTCATTTTTTATTTATATATATATATATATATTTGTAAAGATCCAGAAATATGAAAACTCAAACGTGTGTAATTAATTTCCCCTAAATTTAAATTTATTAATCCGTAGACAAAGTTAGGTACTGAACACATACATTTCTTTTATTTTTATAAGGGATTTAAAATAAGATATTTAAAAGGTATATTTTGAAAAATTATATTAATGCTACTAGAATTTGCATATATTATGAATTACTGGCAACTTCGCGTATGTCTGTTAGTTAAAATTATGAATAAGAGAACTGAAATCATAGACATTAAAAATCGTCTGCTGATTGAAGGTAGAAGTTTCTATCCTTTCACAAGTTGCTCTGGCAACATAAGACATGGCGTTTGATTTCGAGTCGGGCTTGCGTGCAAACTTTTCAACGCTTTCACGGTGAATGAACCCCCTTGAATTCATTGTAAAATATCGAATAGAATTACTGTTGCCACAAGAATAGAAGGGAAATAATCACAGAAAGGACACACGAGTGCAAAAATGGCGCGCGTGGGTTGAAGGTCGGATAATTTAAAGAATACATGTAGAGCGTGCACAATAAATTTACTCTTCGGGACCACTGATATCACGAAGGGTTTGATGAAACAAAGAATATATGCATGCGTGGTAATGTGTCCAAATAGAACAAAATGTATACAATACATAGACTTGCTTTATAAATTTTTAAATTTGTAGGTAAACAATGACAAATATCTCGATTGTGAGTCTTCCTATAACTTTTTTAAAACATTTATAAGTGATATTGTTCAGTCAGTTTAGGACTTAAGTAAAAAATCTGATGTGGGCAGCACATGACTTTCCCTGCAGAGACTCACGTTCTCTTTATTTCTTCAATAATTCATTAAATTAAATTCGATTTCACAAAATAATACGCGTAATTAGTTGAAATTATAATGAATTTGCACTTTTATATCAATTTCCGTTTTCATTTGTAACTGGGAGTACCGGGTGATTCAAAAGTTCGGAGCAAAAGCAAAACGCTATAAAAAATTATCTATGGTCGGAGAGACATGCGGTTTGCAGATTAATATTCACCGTGGTGGGGGATTGATTTTGTGTGGCAGGAAAAAAAAATTAGTTCAAACTCTCGACACTCGGGGGGGGGGGGCTGCGGCAGATAAAGTCATGGAGATGACTTATGCATGGAAGTGATTGCACACATGACTGGCCTGCGTTTTACTTTTGCTCCGAACTTTTGAATCACCCGGTTCTCCCAGTTACATTTCTCGTTGTGGGGATATCTAAAATCACGGGTGTGAGATCTGTGGATCTCGCAGGTCAGTCATGTGTGCAATCACCTCCATGCATAAGTCACCTCCATGGCTTTATCCGCCGCAGCCCCCCCCCCCGAGTGTCGAGAGTTTGAACTAATTTTTTTTCATGCCACACAAAATCCCCCACCACGGTGAATATTAATCTGCAAACCGCATGTCTCTCCGATCCATAGTCCATAGATATTTTTATAGCGTTTTACTTCTGCTCCGATTTTCAAAACTAGAGTAGCAAAAATGCTAAAAATTTAAAATATCTCGAGAACGGCTAGTCCTTGAGTACTGGGATTGGTCTTATTCTTTTCATCGTCAAAAACTACGTATGAAACAATGCATTTAATTGATACATTTGAGCATACGTAGTCTTTCATTTCAGATTTTGACGATTTTTGTGGGTCATTTCGCACAAAAAGGCAGGTTCGTTTTTCCCATATCGTCCCAAAATCTTATCGTGAATAAGCATAAGTTATCTAGAAACTTGGGCTCGTTCTGGTATCCTGTTGTTGTTGTTGAGATGCAGACCGTCGAACCTACCAGAAAGGTGTAAGGTAACTGCTTGGATGGCCGGGAAAACATTCTTGTATCATACACCCACGATTTTAGAGGATACACTTCGTAACAATAGTTAAGTTTTTATGATATCTTTTCAATTTTAGACTCAAACGCTCAATATCTCGAGAATCGCAGACATGAATAGCTAATGTTTCGGAAAGGGGGAGAGGTGTAGGATTATGATTATAGGGAAGGGGGGGTACAGTGCTGTATTTCGTTTGATATAAACCCTACGGACAATTAATGTAATATTTTCGCTAATAGTGGAAGTGTTATGACTACTCTACAGGGTGTCCCAAAACCATTGAAACCCGCTTTAATTCTTTACCTGTTGGAGATAAGTGGGCAATGTAAATTGCAAAAATGTTGAAAGTAAGGTAGGAAATAAGACTACGTTAATGAAATAGTCCACCCATTCATTTTCAGAAAGTTACACTTTTAAATTTTTTTACGACCCCCTTAGACAAATTGGGTCAATCAGAAAATATTTATTTTTAATGTAACAAGATCATTAAAAATAAACGCATATTTGTATCTTTAAAATTGAGCGAGTTATATTTAATTGAAAATTGAACATTGTGAATGGGGACCATACATCAAATTAGAAATGTAAATTTGTAACATATCACAAAAAAGATGAAACTGGATGATAATACATAGGATACCCAACCGCGTAGTGAGTACCACTGCTTTATATGATCTCTGTCTGTGTAATGCTTTATTTAGATGCATTTGTGATAAAAAATGTTGACACATATTAACGTATTTTTGATCTGAACAATTTCCATTATCAATTTGCTTATGATCCCCATTTTCACTGATGAAACAGCCTTTCACATGGTACGGAAAAGTGGCATAAGTTAGATTTTTTTTCTTTATCATAATTCGGTTGATTTTAAAGATACAGATATGCGGGTTTTTTAATGATCTTGTTGCATTAAAAATAAAAATTTTTAATTGACCCAATTTGTCTAAGGGGGTCGTATAAAAATTTAAAAAGTGTAACTTTTTGAAAATGAATGGGAGGACTATTTCATTAACATAGCTTTATTTCCTAACTTACTTTCAACGTTTCTGCAATTTACATTGCCCACTTATCTCAACAGGTAAAGAATTAAAGCGCGTTTTAATCTTTTTGGGACACCCTTTACACCTGCCTACGCTTGCTTATAAAGTGATGTTTCATGTTATTGTTAACGTTTGCGAAAAAAAAAAAAACGGAGCGCCCCTTCTTCATAACGAAAATCAATAGGCGTCTGGCGGTAATAGATTGAAATAATCATACCGAAGTGCATTTGATTTGCTAAATTTTTCCACGAGATATCGTGCTTCCAGACGCATACATACACAGTCAGACTTGAAGAAGAAATAGTTAATTCGTATTTAGGGATACATAAGACGAGTAAATCTAACAGAATCCAAGCGTCAGAATTTTGACACCACACAAAATTTTCCTTTTTAATGTTACAACACGGGATTCCTAGGAAACCGTTGTTTTGGAGTTAACCTGGATTTCAAGCATTTCACTTGAAATAATTGCAGAACGCATTCCACACTTTAAGGTAGAATAAGTCTTTCGCCTACTTTAATACAGGGTGATTAAAAAAAGATGGGTCAAACTTTACGAGGTAGTAGTATACACCAAACCAAGCAATTTTACTTTCCCTGCAATACATGGTAATGTATGGGCAAAGTATTGGAATCATGCCGAAAATCGCAACTCGAGTTCTCGACGAATCTACACGTTTCAAGACCTCTAGAATACGAAAATATTATTTTTAGCGTGACGGCTGTGTGTGTTTATGTCTGTCTATCTGTGCAATGTATGTGTTTAATCTAACTAAAAAACTAATGGACCGAATTTCATAAAATTTAGTAGGTAAGTCACTTGGGTGTGACCCTGGTACTGATTAGATTTTGGTGCGATTCGGAAAAAAATAACCCGCCTTTTTTGCGAAATGGCACTCAAAAATTGTCTGTATCCACTCTAGCTAAAAAACTAATGGACCGAATTTCACAAAATTCGGTAGATAAGTCGCTTGTGGGTTACTCTGGTGCTGATTAGATTTTGGTACGATTCGGAAAAAAATAACCTGCCTCTTTTGCGAAAAGACCTGCAAAAATCGTCAAAATCTAAAATAAAAAATTACGTATGCTCAAATTTATCCATTAAATGCTTGTTTCATACGTAATTTTTAATGATGAAAAGAATGAGACCAACCTCATTACACTAGGACAAGCCGTTCTCGAGATATTTTGGTTTTTTCGTATTTTCTCTACGCCACCTTTAAAAATAAGTCCAGTTACTAAATGTGAACGAAAATTGAATTAAAAGCGAATTAAAATTAATTAAAATAAAAAGAACATGGATATAAGTCTGCAGGGAAAGTCATGTGTTGCCCATATCAGATTTTTACTTTCCCTGCAATACATGGTAATGTATGGGCAAAGTATTGGAATCATGCCGAAAATCGCAACTCGAGTTTTCAACGAATCTACACGTTTCGAGACTTCTAGAATACGAAAATACTATTTTTAGCGTGACGGCTGTGTGTGTTTCTGTATGTCTATGTATCTGTCTGTCTGTGCAATGTAGTATCCATTCTAATCTAACTCAAAAACTAATGGACCGAATTTCATAAAATTTGGTAGGTAAGTCACTTGGGTGTGGTCCTGGCACAAGTGGATATAAGACTGCAGGGAAAGTCATGTGCTGCTCACATCAGATTTTTCGTCATAGTTTACAGGGTCGGAAATGAAACGTAAAGGCGTTACAGAACGATTACTCGCTGGGAAGCGACAGCTTGACAAACTTAAAAGCGTCATTCTGCTAGTTATTTTCTCGCTGAAGAAGAAAACCACGTATATAAATTTCATTTGGGTAAAAGAAGAACCCTTATGCAAATTTTCGTAACACCGAATGTACGGCCTTATAAGTCTGCCGCAGTTATTCTCAGCTCCAACTTTTGAGAGGACCGATCACCCGATCTGTCATGTCGTAACTTCTTTTTGTGGGGCTATCTCAAGAGTCTCGTCTATGACACTCCCCTTGAATCTGACGCGGATCTCGTTGCTAGAATTTCAGCCATTGCTGCCGAAGTGCGCGACATGTCTAGTCTGTTCGAGAGAGTTCGCCAATCCCTCCATCGATGCTGTGAGACGTGCATTCAGGTTGGCGGTCGCTCTTTTGAGCCATTGCTGTTATTGTTTATTAAATGTCATTCGGAGCCCAGACTCAGAGCTTCGAGGTTGTGATTTTGTGAAGCTGCTGCTTTTTGATTGTGGTGACTTTCCCTGCTTAAGTTTGGGCGTGTTATATCTAGTTACGATAGAGCACGTCGGGCTAAGCAATTACAGCTTTGTTGTGTACGGATTTCTCGCCATTTTGGATTCGTGCTTTTTCAACTTTGGAGTGCCACGTGTGTTTTTCCCACGTGGTAGTGCTATTGCTTGGATCTTTTCTACGCTGACAACATGGATTTGGATGCATTCGACACGGAAGCTACTCGCGGACTTGCTGGTGAGCTAGACGAAGATGGACTGCGGCCTCTCAGGGATGCCATGATTGAATATTGTGATTTTCTGCCCAAGGATGGATTGATGCCCGCTTGGAAGGAAGAAGTCAAAAACGCCGTGAACTTCTGTGCACTGACAATATATCTTCTAAGTCATTCCTGTGTTTTCACCTCACCATTCACTTTGCCATTAAGCGCCCACTGGTGCCTACGTTTCATTTCCAACCCGGTAAACTATGACGAAAAATGCTTAGTTTGGTATATACTGCCACCTCGTAAAGTTTGGCCCAAATTATTTTAACCATACTGTATATCAAGTTTTGCTTCGAAGGAAAACCGTGATAAAAAAAAAAACGTGCTAATACTTAAAATTTCGTACAGAAAAAAGTTCAGGATTATCATTTATGACAAATAGCAATAACCATAAAGAGTATCGAGTGGTGATGTAACGGATCTCTGGTTTCAGTTCTAGGCATATGGTTCTATACATAAGGCTCAATTTTAAGTGGGAATATTCTAAGGACACACACAAATTTTCCTGAAATTCGGCTCAGCCGTTTATTCGTGATGATGAGACAAATACACAAACAAAATGGCAGATTTTCAATTTTATTTATATAGATCATAACAATTAGTTTCAAATCATGAAATTTTAATGTGAAATACCAATTTTATCCTCTACGTTTAATTTCCGATCACAAATATTATTACTTTCCCTGCAATACATGGCAGTGTATAAGGAAGGTATTGGAATCAAACCGAAAATCACAACACGAGTTTTCGACGGATCTACACGTTTCGAGACCTCTAGAATACGAAAAAAACATTTTTAGCGCGAGGTCTGTGTGTCTGTCTGTGCAGATTTTGTATCCATTCTAACTAAAAAACTAATGGACCGAATTTCATAAAATTTGGTAGGTAAGTCACTTGAGGGCGAATCTGGTGCTGATTAGTTCTGGGTACGATTCGTGATAAAAGAACCCGCCTTTTTTTGCGAAATGGCCCGCAAAAGCTTGTATCCACCCTAGCTGATAAACTAATGGACCGAATTTCATAAAATTCGGTAGATAAGTCTCTTATGGGTCACCCTAACGCTGATTAGATTTTGGTACGATTCGGAAAAAAATAACCTGCCTTTTTTTGCAAAATGGCCCGCAAAAATCGTCAAAATCTAAAATAAAAAACTACTCATGCTCAAATATATCCATTAAATGCCTGTTTTATACGCAAATTTTAACAAAGAGAAGAAAAAGACCAATCCCGTTACACTAGGACTAGCCATTCTCGAGATATTTTAGTATTTTCGTATTTTATCTACGCCACCTTTGAAAATAAGTCCAGTTAGCAAATGAGAACGAAAATTGAATTAAATGTGAATTAAATTTAATTAAAATAAAGAGAACGTGGATATGTCTGCATGGAAAGTCATGTGCTACCAACATCAGATTTTTTTTCCTTATCACTTGACGGGCATTACGTAGGCAAGGCAGTTTTTCACCATATCAGGCAAATTCTTGGAGCAGCAATTATTTAGGGGTCTATTTCCTTTTCCTCATAAATATTTCGTATATTTTTACTTTCCCTGCAATACATGGTAATGTATAGGGAAAGTATTGGAATCATGCCGAAAATCACAACTCGAGTTTTCGACGGATCTACACGTTTCGAGACCCCTAGAATACGAAAAAACCATTTTTAGCGTGACGTCTGTGCGTGTGTCTGTCTGTCTGTCTGTGTGTCTGTCTGTGTGTCTGTCTGTCTGTGCAGATTTTGTATCCACTGTAACTAAAAAACTAATCGACCGAATTTCACAAAATTTGGTAGGTAAGTCACTTGTGGCCGGGGCTAGTGCTGATTAGTTTTGGGTACGATTCGGAATAAAAGAACCCGCCTTTTTTTGCGAAATGGCCCGCAAAAGCTTGTATCCACTCTAGCTGAAAAACTAATGAACCGAATTTCACAAAATTCGGTAGATGAGTCACGTATAGGTCACTCTGGTGCTGATTAGATTTTGGTACGATTCGGAAAAAAATAACCTGCCTTTTTTTGCAAAACGGCCCGCAAAAATCTTCAAAATCTAAACTAAAGAACTTGGTATACTTAGATATATCCATTAAATGCCCGTTTAATACGTAATGTTTAACGACGAAAAGAATAAGACCAACCCCATTACACTAGGACTAGCCGTTCTCGAGATATTTTACTTTTTCGTACTTTCCCTACGCCACCTTTGAAAATAAGCCCGGTTACCGAATGAGAACGAAATTTGAATTAAAAGTGAATTACATTTAATTGAAATAAATAGAACGTGGATATAAGTTTGCAGGGAAAGTCATGTGCTGTCCACATCAGATTTTTACTTTCCCTGCAATACATTGTAATGTATAGGGAAAGTATTGGAATCATGCCGAAAATTGCAACTCGAGTTTCCGATGGATCCACACGTTTCGAGACCTCTAGAATACGAGAAAACTATTTTTAGCGTGACGTCTGTGCAGATTTTGTATCCACTCTAACTAAAAAAGTAATTGACCGTATTTAATAAAATTTGGTAGGTAAGTCACTTGTGGGCGAATCTGGTACTGATTAGTTTTGGGTACGATTCGGGATAAAAGAACCCGTCTTTTTTTTGCGAAATGGCCCCCCAAAAACTTGTATCCCCTCTAGCTAAAAAACTAATGGACCGAATTCCACAAAATGTGGTAGATAAATCACTTGTTGGACACCCTGGTGCTGATTAGATTTTGGTATGATTCGAAAAAAAATAACCTGCCTTTTTTTGCAAAATGGCCCGCAAAAATCGCCAAAATCTAAAATAAAAAACTACGTATGCTCAAATATATCCATAAAATGCTGGTTTAATACGTAAATTTTAACAAAGAAAAGAATAAGACCAACCGCATTACACTAGGACTAGCCGTTCTCCATATATTTTAGTTTTTCCGTATTTTCTCTACGCCACATTTGAAAATAACTCCAGTTATCAAATGAGAACGAAAATTGAATTAGAAGTGAATTAAATGTAATTAAAATAAAGAGAACGTGAATATAAGTCTGCAGGGAAAGTCATGTGCTGCCCAAAGCAGATTTTTTTAAGAGCTTTTATTGCTCCTTATCGTCACTTTTGGACTTTACTTAGCAAATATTCGTCTGAGCAGAAAAACATATAAGCACTTTACATACATTTTGAATATTTTGTGGTTATACAATCTTATTAGAAACTAGAAGGTATACTCTACATATGACGGATTTAAAAATTTGCAAAGCATTGCCTCCCATTTCGCGTTATTTGGTGACATTTTTATCAATTTGGTGACATTTTCGTCAGTTTGGCAATATTTAAAATAATTGCCAAGTTTGCGACATATCGCCAAAATTTTCGCCATGCATTACGGACGGACGGAAAAATGGGTCATCCATATTAGTTCGTTATGTTATTTCCAAGATATTGAATTTTCATCAATTAGCCGTCATTTTTCTTGATTTTGTGTCAATTTTATCAATTTGGCGACATTTTCGTCAATTTAGCAGCATTTATACGCAAAGACTCGCCAAGTTGGCGATATGCAGTCAAAATTCGTCGCCAGAATTTCGCCAAGAGTTACAGACGGAGAAATGGGTTATTCTCATAGTAGATTCTTTATATATTTTTTAAGATATTAAATTTTCATTAATTAGTCGTCATTTTTACCAATTTGGTTACAGTTTTATCAATTTGGCGACATTTTTGTCAATTTAGTAACATTTTAAAAATATCTCCACCGTGCAGAGACCGTGCGACTAACATAGTGGGTTTAGAGTAGCTAGCTGCACGGCCGGGAAAGGCTACTTCCTGCACTCAGGAGGCACCCAAGGTCTACCATCCCGCCAAACGAACATTTATTTAGTTCTAAAATGATAACAGTTGATGAAAAATATTGTGGTTAAACAGACAGTTTTAGATTATATTTGAACTGGACAAGTACGTCCATTTTTCAAAACTGGGAAAAGGGTTATTGCGCATATGGATAAAAAGATCATTGAAAAATAAAATTTAGAGTAACATAATGAGAAATAGATTAAAACCAAAGAAAATAATAAAATTTTAAAAGTAAAATTTAGAAAATATATAAAAAGAAAATACATGAAAAGGAAAAAAAAAATTAGGCACATGGAAAACAAAAACAGAAATTTAGAATAAAATTTAGAAAAGAAAAATGAGAAAAAATACAAATAAAAAGGGTCAAAAGAAAAAGAAAGAACCGAGAAAATAAGAACAATTAATATAGCTTTTTTTTTTTTTTAACAGAAAATATGGAGAGAACACAATAAGTCCATATAAGTTAATAAGAATGAAATAAAGGGATTCATTGATCAAAATTGAGAGCAGAATTTACGCATAAGCTGAGATCACTTTATTAGAAATTTCCATGGCAACAAGAATACAGTTTTTAATTTTATCTACTGAAGAGGGATTTGAACGAACTTTGGAGAACCAAATTGGTTTATTAGAGGGGGAGGGTTTGCAAAGATGAAAATTTTTCTCGTCGAAAAAAGATGTCGGAGGACTAAAAGTGACGACTAGTGGACCCTAGTACGACTAGTGGATTCAGTGGACTCTGGAAAATTGAGCGCCAATTTCAACTTAAGAGGATAAGGACCACACAGGATACTATGCATGGGTAAAAGTAATAATAGCAGGAGGATAACCTGAGGTAAGAATAGCAAGTGGTTGTGAGTCAGATTGTCAGTGACCCATCAATCTCACATTAGAGGGTGGAGAATACAGAGTCCACTTGGACGATAAGAGCTTGCAATTTCGTCCCAGTAGTTCAACGGTAGAGAGTTGGCTGGCCAGTTCGGAGATTCAGGGTTCGATTCTTGGTTGGGGCAGCAAAGTTCTTTACAGTGGCGTCCGAACAAATCAACCCTGTCGGTTAGTGTTCAAGGTTCTTTACAACCGTCTCGAACGTGTTAAGCACATACAAATAAGCAATGCAATATCAGCGTGTCAAAAATACGTTTTTTTTCGCATATGAGGCCCCGCAAGCTTCTAACTGGTGCAAATGTGGCCCGTGGTTTCATAACAGGTTGACCACTGGTATATCGTTCCCCACTTTAGGGAAATATCGGTGGAAATACTGCAAAAAGCTAATTTGATAGCCAAATAGGATCAAATACTGAGAAAGAAAACTTGCTGTTCCTGAATTTGAAAACTTTCTCCACGGGTTATAACTCCAAACGAGTTGGTTAACTTAAAGGAAAGAAAACAACCAAAACATGATTTTTCCCTTTCCGCAGAGGAAACTATTTTCAAGGTTATCTACTTTCTCTGCGCTCCGTTGCGGCTAATGGACTGAAAAGTGGGTAACTACATTAACTACATAAAAAATTGCGATGCTAAAAAAGGTAAACTGTCCACAGCTCACAGTTTGTTATTAATGATAATTTTCATCCTATGTTTGATAAGACTTATCTTTTAATTAGCTGCAACCCCCCCCCCCCGAAATATTTTACTTTATGAATCCCTTTTCATTTGTCTTTATCGTGAATCTATTTGCAATTTTGATCCCGTTCAGACCCTTAGTTATGATTGGCGTCTCGTTCTCGATTGACTAGGTTGTTCTTGTTGTTGAGATCCAGACCGTCCGACCTACCAGAAAGGTGTAAGGTAACTGTTTGGACGGCTGGGAAGAGCCACCCAATGTAGACCGAAATCCAGTGGGGGAGGCATCCACAGGGACTGTACCGTCCTTCCCCTACCACCAACCTCTCGGAAGGACTTACGGACCCACATGTTTAACGTGATCGTACTCCGCGTGAACACGGGGCGGCAGTTTGGGAAGCGGAGGGAATCGAACCCGGGCCTACCGAGTGCAATTCCTGCTAGCTAACCACTGGGCTACCGCGCCCTTCGACTGACTAGGTTGTTGTTGAGACCCAGACCGCCCGATCTACCAGAAAGGTGTAAGGTAACCGTTTGGACGGCCGGGAAGTGCCACCCAATTTAGACCAGAACTTATTTAGTAGATGCTTGTGATGTTGTGTGTTGATTTTGTTTTTAACGATATTTCTATTGGTTACCATTTAATTTATAAACCTTTTTCATTTTATTGTAATTTTGTATTTTATAATTAAATTATGTTTTAAATGCCTCGTATTTCAAAATGTAAAATGACTAATATGTAAATGTTGTCTGCCGGTTATGGTCTGTATTTATGTTCCCCACTTATTTTCACTTCGCAACTGATGAAGGGTATAGTAATGCCCGAAAGAACTATGGCCGTGTAAACGTTAGCACGTCGTAAAAAGAGATTTTAATAAAAAACTTTTAATTCTGGCCAATTTTTACTTACCCTGCAATACATGGTAATGTATAGGGAAAGTATTGGAATCATGCCGAAAATCGCAACTCGAGTTTTCGACGGATCTACACGTTTCGAGACCTCTAGAATACGAAAAAACTATTTTTAGTATACGACTGACGTATACTAAACGACGTCATACTAAACGACGTCTGTGTGTGTGTGTCTGTGCAATGTATGTATCCACTATAACTCAAAAACTTATGGACCAAATTTCATAAAATTTGGTAGGTAAGTCACTTGGGTATGACCCTGGTGCTGATTAGTTTTTGGTATGATCCGTAAAAACAGAACTCGCCTTTTTTTGCGAAATGGCTCTTAAAAATTTCAAGTATCCAATCTAGCTAAAATACTAATCGACCAAATTTCACAAAATTTGGTAGATAAGTTACTTGTACGATACTCTGGTACAATTTAGGTTTTGGTATTATTCGGAAAAGAACAACCTGCCTTTTTTTACAAAATGACACGCCAAAATCTAAAAAAAAAAGACTAAGTAGTGTATGCTCAAATGTATCAATTAAATTCTTGTTTTATACGCAATTTTTGAAGAGGAAAATAATATAACACACTCCATTATACTTTAGGACTAACCGTTCTCAAGATATTTGAGATTTCTTGCATTTGTGTCACGCCGATTTCAGAAAAATGGCCAATTACCAAATAAAAACAAAAATTGAATTAAAAATGCAAATTTAGTGTTATTTGGTTCAATTAAACTCAATTTAATTAATTATTAAAGAAATAAAGAAAATATGAGTTTGAGTCTGCAGGGAAAGTCATGTGCTGCCCACATCAGATTTTTTGGGTTGTATTTATTTTTAAAGTATACATTAACTACTTTTGGTTTCTCATAAAATAGTGTATATCAGTGGTTCACAATTTTTCAACAATCACGTAACCCCGTTTAATAATATGAGGTTACCTGGCGCAATTCCTTATATAGATCTATCTCAATTATATACTGAATTTAATAAGTACAATACTCTTTGTGCGAGGGATAAGAAAAACTTGAGCATCGCATAAAAACATAAATAATACAATAATGCATCATACAGCTGTTTCGAGGATACGCCGGATTCCTTCGTCAGTTCAAAAGGACCAACAAACCCGAAGCTCAAAACAGGAATGAGTTTGAATCATAACAATGATGGATAACAATGAACCCCGCAATAATACAAAAGTATCCAAAATACTATCGCCTTAATTTAATTTTCAAAAATTAAAAAAAAAAATAATTAAATTTGTAAAAAGTGAATTATCATCGATAGAACCACAAACTCAGCTAAATTTAAAAAAAAAAAATCTTTTTGAACTCCATAAAACAAAGTAATTTATAAAAAATTCTCAAAAAGCAATTCTTCGTGCAAAATTTAGATGTCAAAGTTTCATATCATTACCAAAAACTGAATGTTTTAATCAGGAGGGGGGATCTGATTATAAGTAGCCTCTGTCTGACTAGATGGCTTTGCTAACAAAAAAGGTTCTTTTTGCTTTTGAAACCGATTGATACCGAAATAGCTGATACCTGTAACCGCAATAAGTAAACTTGCTATGGGCACAACTTTACGAACCTCAATGAAGACTGCAGAATCCTCTTCAATAATATGCGCTTGCAATTCTGTCCCAGTAGCTTAATGGTAGAGCGTCGGCTGGCCAATACGAAGATCGGTGGTTCGATTATCGGTTGGGGTAGCATGATTCCTTACAATGGCGCCCCAGCAAATCAACCCTGTAGGTTAGTGCAAAGATGTCGGTGGTCTGAAGACCCCAGACCGTGCGACTCACATAGTGGGTTTACAGTAGCTGCACGGCCAGAAAAGGATACCTCCTGCACTCAGGAGGCACCCAAGGTCTACCATCCCGCTAAACGAACTTTTATTTAGGTCTAAAAATATAACAATTGATGATCTGCAATAATTGTAATTCAAAATTCGGCACTCACTCCAAATTTGTTTTTAAAAAACTTATCAAGAACAAGAAAGATCAATCATGCTTAAAGCATTGATTATGAAACACTTTCCAACTTCAATGCAATTTTATTTAAACATGTCTAAAATGCAATACATTCCTTGGTAATATTTTAAAACGCATCACAATACTACATTAATTTATTATATTTGAAAACTTAAAACTTCATCGTAAAAAATGAACTTCATTCAAATGATGGCATTGAAATATAAATTGCCTGGTTTAAATATCTCTAAAATGTGATACATTCCTCGGTAATAATTTTAGAATTATCATAATACTACAATAATTTATTATATTTGAAAACTTCATCGAAAACAACTGAAATTCATTCAAATGACGTTATAGAAAAAATAACACGCCTGGCTCTCTCTATAAAAGCAGCATTTCATTCGTAAATAATTTCCCATTCATGGCATTTATCACAATACTATAATAATTTATTTTATTTAAAAATAAAGACCATGGAGCTACAAGTAATTAAACTCTATGCGTAAAACTTCATCGAAAAAAATCGTCCTTCTCTTTGTAAAATCAATGAATATTGCATTCATATCAGCTACGCAGACTCCATGAAATAAAGGATTTTGTGTTAAAGAAATACAGCAATTCTAATACAACTCATTTTACATATTTAGCTGTTTACATTTTACATAGGTGAAAAATAGGCTTCGTTGTAGAAATAATCAAATTTGGATGAGCATTTAAACTCAAATATATTGTAATTGCACTGTTTCAGTATGTAGATGCACAGAATTTAAGCAAAAATAGAGTGGTTTTAGGACGGATACAACACTCAATATGAATTAAAAAGAACTTTAAAAATCACGATTTTGAGACAAGATGGATGCTATATATCATTTTGAAGTGGGTCACGTGATCTTTTCATATCATGGTCACATGATCGCTTCATATAAGAGGTGTTATTATTATTTTAATTTTTATTTAAAAAACTACTGAATATATTTCGCTGAATTTTTTTTATATATTTCATGAAACAATTTGAATATTACCTAAAATTTTCGAAGCAATTTGTGAATTTGAAATCCGCTTAAAAAATGTTTGAAAAATTAGGTCCCATAGGGCTCAATGTATTTCATTGCTTCAACCCGGGTTCAATCCAAAACTAATTGGGTGATATTATTCATTTATATTCCCATAGGTCCTACAGACCGTCTGAACAACATACTAAAATTTCATTTTGATTAAGTCATTTTTACGGCAGTTATCGTGCTAACGGACAGACAGACAGACAGACATGAACAAAGTCATAAGCACTTTTCAACTTTGTTGTAAAGTGTTACTAAAAGTATCAACATCCAATTTCAGGACAACCTTAACCTTAGTTACTCCGAAAAAAATGACCCGTCTTTTAAACCATTGCATTAATGATGATCCCAATTTTCACTCTTTTCGTTTTCATTCAATTCCTGATGGTGGGTTGGGGGGGTCCTCTCTCATTCTGAGTTGTCTTCAGTCTTTAACAATGGAAAAGCTTCTGGGCTCAATAATTTAGATTTCAAAATTTGGAAAGATCTTTATAAATATAATCTAAATTTCTTTTTAAAACCTAATGCTTCAAATTTTGTTACTTTTCGGCCCTGCCTTAGAAATGCAAAAAATTATTTTTCTTTTAAAACCTGGTAGGGACTCTTCTAATTTATCTTCCTTTAGGCCTATTTGTCTCCTTCCTACTCTTGGCAAAATCATAGAAAAATTTTTACTTTCCCTGCAATACATGGTAATGTATAGGGAAAGTATTGGAATCATGCCGAAAATCGCAACTCGAGTTTTCGACGGATCTACACGTTTCGAGACCTCTAGAATACAAAACAACCATTTTTAGCGTGACGTCTGTGTGTGTGTCGGTCTGTCTGTCTGTGCAGATTTTGTATCCACTCTAACTAAAAAACTAATCAACCGAATTTCACAAATTTTGGTAGGTAAGTCACTTATGGGCGAGTCTGATGCTGATTAGTTTTGGGTACCATTCGGGATAAAAGAACCCGCTTTTTTTTTTTGCAAAATGGCCCGCAAAAGTTTGTATCCACTCTAGCTGAAAAACTAACGGACCGAATTTCACAAAATTCAGTAGATGAGTCACTTATGGGTCACCCTGGTGCTGATTAGATTTTGGTACGATTCGAAAAAAAATAACCTGCCTTTTTTTGCAAAATGGCCCGCAAAAATTGTCAAAATCTAAACTAAAAAGCTACGTATGCTCAAATATATCCATGAAATGTTTGTTTAATACGTAATTTTTAACGAAGAAAAGAATAAGACCAACCCTATTACACTAGGACTAGCCGTTCTCGAGATATTTTAGATTTTTCGTATTTTCTCTACGCCACCTTTGAAAAGCAGACCAGTTATCAAATGAGATCGAAAATTGAATTAAAAGTGAATTAAATGTAATTGAAATAAAGAGAATGTGAACATAAGTGTACAGGGAAATTCATGTGCTGCCCACATCAGATTTTTTATTAATAGATTTAACTTTTGGTTAAAAACTGAAGATACACTCCATCCCTTGCAATTTGGGTTTCGCGAGCTTCACAGTTGTGAAGACGCTGCTCATAAGCGTTTACTCACTATTGAGGACCTTAGACCATTACATCATGTAGCACTTACTACTTTAGATATACAAAGAGCTTTCGATAATCTTAATTGGATGTCAGCGGTCTGAATGTGACCCTATTACGACTAGCACGGATTCAGTGCACTCTGGAATATGGAGGGCCGATTTTAAATCAAGAGGATAAAAACCACGCAGGAACCTAACCAGGAGGGTAAAAATTACATCAGGAGGCTAACCTGAGGTAAAAATAGCAGGAGGCGGTTAGTCAGATTGTCAGTTGCATGCCAATCTGACATTAGAGGGTGGAGAATGCAGAGTCCACTTGGCAATAAGAGCTTGCAGTTACGTGCTATAACAGTAAAGCGCCGGCAGGACAGTAAGAAGATTCGCTGTTCGATTTCCGGCTGGGACAGCAAAGGTTCTTTACAAGACCGATATATTTAGTCCTACAATCCAGCAGGGTTCAAATTCTTTGGTCGTTCACGAACTTAAGCCCTGCTAGTGGGCGGGGTCGATTTGATTTCTCTAATAAAGTTTTGGGCCAGATCGGGCTTGGGCTTAGTGTTTAAAACATCGAGTCATGCCGGTCGTATACAATATTTGAAAAAATTATATTAATTAGATCTTTAAATTTTAGAAAATTTAAGGATTTTAACATTACATGCAATTATTATGTTGATTTCGGTTATGTAACCGTAAATGTTTAACAAACCAATATTAATCTTATTGCTTTGAACAATCTTATTAAACATTAATAAGATAATTCCCTTTGCACAATCTTATTAAAAATTAATGCTGTGCAACTAATCTTATTAAAAGTTGCACAACACGTTTTAGACATATTTAGATAAGTATAATTTCGGACCAAACCGGGTCGAGACTCGAGAGTCTTCGGGGCAGACCGGGCTCGAGTACTAGTACTATTGGGCAGCAGAGCCGGGTAAAAATCTGACATTTTATCCTGTGTAGATCTCTACTTTGTATACATACTAGTGATTTTATATTAATTGTGTTTCAGAGTGAATAATACTTAAATACTAAAATAAATATTTAAAAATACTGTGTATTTTAATATTTAAGTAATATATTTCAAAATATTAAGTATTATTCACTCAAAAATATCTTTTTAATCTCGCAACATCTTCTTGTTCAATTTCATTTTCACCACCTAAATATGGCATTCACAGTATAAATTAAATTGGTTCTTTGAAATAAATATTTAAATGTCATAAATCTGAACTGCACGATCACGTAGTTTATTTAAAAATAAAGTTTTATCATCTTTATATTCCACCAATTTGAAGTTCGTTTATTTTAAATTAATTATAGCGCATTTGAAGTAAAGTTAATGAGAATTACAATGATTTTATGAGCACGATTCAAATAGAATAAGATGGAAGTTTATTATTATAATATTCCATTAATTAGAAATTGGTTTACTTTCAATAAATTCACGCATTTGAAATAGAGTTATAAGTCACTAATAAGGTGAATTACAATGTTTTTATGAGCACGATTGTGTAGCTCATTTAAATAGAATAAGATGGAAGTTTATCATTTTAATATCCCATCAATTTGTTTACTTTCCATAAATTAACGTACTTGAAATAGTTATAAGTCACTAATAATATGAAATACGATGTTTTTATGAACACGATTGTATTCTTAAAATATAATCATTAAAATGATTCATTAGAATTTAGATTCATTTAAATAGAATAATATTTAAACAAATGAGATTCATTTAAATAGAATAAGATGAAAGTTTATCATTTTAATATTCCATCAATTGGTTTACTTTCAATAAATTAACACACTTGAAATAGATTTATAAGTCATTAATAATATGGAATACGATGCTTTTATGAGCACGATTGTGTTCTTAAAATAGAATTATTTAAATGATTCATTAGAATTTAGATTTATTTAAACATAATAATATTTAAACGAATAAGATTTATTTAAATATAATAAGATGGAAGTTTATCATTTTAATATCCCATCAATTTGTTTACTTTCCATAAATTAACATACTTGAAATAGAGTTATAAGTCACTAATAATATGAAATACGATGCTTTTATGAGCACGACTGTGTTCTTAAAATAGAATCATTTAAATGTTTCATTTCAAAATTAGATTCATTTAAATAGAATATTTAAACAAATGAGATTCATTTAAATAGAATAAAATGGAAGTTTATCATTATAATATTCCATCAATTGGTTTACTTTCAATAAATTAACACATTTGAAATAGAGTTTTAAGTTACTAATAATATGAATTACGATGTTTCTATAAGCAGTATTGTGTAGTCCATTTAAATGGGATAAGATATAATGTTTCATCAAGTAGAAATTAATTATTCTATTTTCAATAAATTATAATGAATTTGAAATAAAGTCACTACTAATACAGTGAGACCCGAAGGCATTCTGCCCGTAAGTAATTAAAAAAACCGGTTTATTCATGTGATATCTATCTATAATAAAAGACAACACTCAACCATTGTCTGCATAGCCTAACACAAAAGGAGGTATTATAATATCCACTGTTGTAAATAAATTAAAAATAAGTCAAATCCAGTTTCGTTTCCAGTATATGACGTCCTACGCAACATAGAGCTCCAGTATACGGCTCTCTATATTAAGATGAATTACGATGTTTTATGAGTTAGTACATTCAAATAGAAAAAAATGGAAGTTTTATTATTATAATGTTCCTTTAATTAGAAATTCATTTACTCTCATTCTCAATATATTATAACACATTTGAATTAGAGTTATTAGTCACTAATAATGTGAATTGGATGAATAAGATGGAAATTTTATTATTATAATGTTCACTCAATTAAAAATTAGTTTATTTCAATAAATTATAACACATTTTAAATAGTTATAATTCAATAATTAATATGAATTACGATCTTTCTTTTTATTCTTTAATTTTATTTCAAAGGGGTAAACAGACAATAAAACTAAAATTACTTAAAAGATTCCGAGTATTTAAATTAATATACATAATTAATATTCTCCAGCTGCCATATAAACTTAAAAGAATAAACATTTACTTAACAATGAACATAAAATTCGACACTTCAATTAGTGTTTGAATTTCATATTTTATGGCAATTTTATGCCATACTATAGAAAATAATAATATGGAAAAAGATATTTGTTTTTATAGTTCACTCTTTTAAAATAAATAATATTCGTTTGTATAATCAATGACATCCATTCTTTTATAGTATATAAAATGCAATATAGTATTCGTTTTCATATATGTAGTAAATAATTTTCATTCTCGTATAGTAAATAAAAAGCAATTAAAATATTACTTTTTATAATTTAAAAATGTCACATTTTAAAATTTAGAAATTGATCGATCGAAGACCCTCAAAAAATGATAATGTTGGATAATTATTCCAACTTAAAACATCTTTAAAATGTTTCTAAGTTTCCCCCATTAGTGGCTGATAATACTTGCAATCAGCACATCACTTTTGTAAATAATAATAAAAAAGAAAACTCTCCAAAAATTGATCTCACTCCTTTCTCTTCTTCAAACAAATCCATCGATCTCAAAATATTAAAATATTCAGGACTTACCACTTAAACTGCACTGAATTTCAATCTTCGAGATAGAAATAAGCGAAGAACAATAAATCCTAAATTTTAATCCACCTAAAGGCAAAACAAAGGGGAGAAAATCAGCTGTTCTGCAAGTAGAATAATATGCTGTCTGTTTTCCCACTCTCTTTTACATGGAACTTTCACTCGCTTTCACTGTCATCTGATGAGAATTGAGAGAAAACAACATAATGTGACGAAACATCGACCGTAACGCCACCTCTGGGGAGTTCAGTTAACTCACAGATGAAAGGCAAATTATATAAATTTTCCGAACGAGCGCCATCTGTTGTCACTTACTGAAGTCATAGACCTGCCAATTATGCGTCCAGACAATGGAAGTTCTAGTTTTTGTTTCAGTGACAAAAGAAACAAGGTGGAGCCAAAGGAAGTCGAGAGAGGACCTATTCATTAATTTCACTGAGTCAGGAAAAATTACATAATGGTAGGACGATGACACAGGAAGCATCAAAAGTAATTATCGATTCAAAGCAAATTATGATGATATAAAATATCTCTATACTGTTTGCGAAATTGTGCATATATAATAAATATTTATATAAATAATTATATAATGAATAATATGTATGCATAATAGTTATAAAAATTATCTGATAATAAATAACTAAAGATTTTTCAGAATCTCGAATTGATTAATATTCTGTAAAACACTATTTTTTTTTTCTACGGGAATAAGAGAAGGTAAATGTAATTAACTTGGGAAAGAAATCAGTAGTGTATCAGGAGCGTAAAGGACCCTCAAGTAGAAATGAAAACTACCAAATTTAATAGTAACTTCATGGCTTCAGAACCACTCATAGGCGGAATAGACACCACTCGAGTAGGAGCCCCAGGTTCCTGAAGGGCCCGGACCCCCCCCCCCCCCCCCCCCAATATTTTTTTAGGGAGTAGAAAACAGAAAAAATTCACAAAGAGGAGGAAATCAAATATGGAAGTGCGTCCACAATTTGCATGGGTGGCCCTGTAACCGCCCAAAACTCGCATATATTGTTGATTACACTGATATACACTGTTGATACATTGTTGATATACACTGTTGATTACGTGAACACCTGCAATATAAGCAGTGGCGGATTTTGGCCTCTTGTTTGGGGGGGGGGGGGGGCGCTTTTGTAGATCGAAATGTTTTCGGAGGTTTGTTCACTTACGATTTTCTTAACGGCTTCCTATATACGGATATTTGACATTTTTGAAATAACTAGAGCAAATTCGGAAGTTTACAGTAAGTTCTTTGCAGCTTATAAAATACGGTCTATCATTTTTTTAAGACCAAAGCAAAACAATGAAGATTGGAAGAAAAAAAATTACGTGACTATATAAGGAAACAAACTTATTGTTGAAGTCGAAACAGGAAACTAAATTATATTCTGCATTAAGTTTACACAAAAGTATACACAAGTAAGGGATTTCCATGTGAGAAGATTAATACTGAATATTTACTAAATAAACACACATTTATATTCTATTCACTAAATATGGTTATCATACGATACAATACAAATAAATTTTATTTCTTAGATTGTGGTAGAAAAGGAGGATGAACATGAGTAAATGCAGTTAATATAGGCATTAATAAGCACTGAACATTGATTTACATTTTTACATTTTTTTACATTTTTAGCTGCACAGGAATCCATAAATTTTTACGCGAAAAACATCACGCAAAAACATTATGCAAAAACATCAAAAGAAAAGACCAATGGTTTGATCGAGTTTACTACCCCTGGCAAAAATTAAGGAATCACTTCCATGTTATTTCAATGGGATACGAAGTTCAATGCTCTACAATTTTTGATGCCCCAAAAAACCCTTTTTGAGCGAAATTGAAGAACTTTAAAAACTTAACAAAATAAAAAATGTTTTAAAAATTTTGCACTTTTCATTATTTAATAATTCACAACCAAAAAATGGGAAAAGAGCTAGCTGTAGGCTGAAAGAAAAAACTCGTAAAAACTAATTTAGAATAATAAATTTAATCATATAAATATGAGGAGCTATATCTTAATGATTTTCCATGATCAAATTTATTATTCCAAATTAGTTTTTACGAGCTTTTTCTTTCAATCTCTAGCTTTTTTCCCATTTTTTGATCGTGAATTATTAAATAATGAAAAATGCAAAATTTTAAAATTATTTTTTGTTTTGTTAAGCATTTAAAGTTCTTCAATTTCGCTCAAAAAGGGTTTTTCAGGGTATTCGTGCATCAAAAGTTGTAGGGTATTGAACGTCGTATCCCATTGAAATAACATGGAAGTGATTCCATAATTTTTGTCAGAAGTAGTACCTATAACACTATTCAAATGTAATTGCCAATTCAGCTTATTGTCGATCATTATCCTTAACAGCCTTACGGAGTCCATCGCAAAAACCCTGGCACCTCCCAGGAAGAATCATCATTATAATATCAACTCAAGTCTTCTTTCTTTTTCTTTAGCAAATCGATCTAAAATTGTTACTGGTGAAATTGCGATATCATAATGCACATGCAACAAAGCCAATCCCACTAGCCGATCTTCTCTAATTGTGTTTCGAAGCCATGTCTTCAATCGTTTTAGTGCTGAGAAGCTACCTTCGGCGGTTGCTACAGTAATCGGTAATGCTACAAGAAATTTCAGCAACACGTGGATCACATGGTACACTGCAGGATCACAGTTCTGTAGTGCTTCAAAAGCAGACTTGGGTACTTTGCCCGTATCGGTATTTTCTCGCATCCATTTGGTTCTCCAGTCAATCACCTCAACTTGAAGTGTACTGTTCATTTCTTCCACTCCCAGTTCGGCTATTCTGTGATACTTCTTGCTTAGCTCTGTCCAAGATGGGAGGAGTGACTGACTCTTCGTCCGTGTTGATTTTCGCTTAAAGAGTCGATGGTACTAAATCTTGTAAATATAAGACATCCAGGAGCAGACTTTTGACTTTCATTATGGGGGCGAGATTTCGTGGATAAACTGAGGAGGAGGGAGAGCAAGCCCAAAGTATCTCCCTAATGATATATATATTTTTTAATTTTATAATTTATTTGATAAAACGAAGACGTTCGTCAGGCGTTTGGGGGGGGGGGGGGCGATCACCTCGATCGCCCCTCCTGAAATCCGCCACTGAATATAAGGCGATAAAGCATTTTTCTAGGTTAACTCTTTTCTTGTAGATGAAAGGCACGTAAAAACGTATTATTTTTTTCAAAATTCTGGTAATTGTGAATACTAGCCGTATCCCCGTTGAAAGTCAACGGTATCACAATAAATATATCCCGAACAGTAATATACATAGTTATATAACTGTGAGAATTTAAATAATTCTTATTATGTTGCTAAATTATTAGAATAATGGAATGTCTTGTCAGCTTTATCAAACTATCTTATTTGTACTAAATTTCACGTCATTCTTACTTGTTTCTATCTTCAATGCTTTCTTAAATATTAACCACTGCACCCGATGCTACATTTTTATCGCACTTAAAGGTGTTTTTATATATTTGGAAAATAGAACATTTTTGGTGTGCGGTACCTAAGTAGCAAATATTGGAAAACTAAAATTGTACCCTTGTTGCCTATCGGACTATCTATTCTTGCACCAATTTTGAAGTCTCTATCTCATCGGTAAGTACATTTTACTATCATTTCACATTTCGAACGTTTTGGGGTGGAGCACCTGTTGATTTAAACTTTTTTGAAAAATTTAATTTTTACTAGAGGTTTTATCGAACGATCCGTACATCTAATTTCAAATGGCTATCATTCCTTTCACATTGCAAACGTTTTGGAACGTTTATTTTGGTCCGTTTTTTTGCGCAAGTTTTATCGAACTCGACGAGTACATAAAATTTCAAGTTTCGAACTTACTCGAAAGAAGTCGTTTCTCAATTTTTCGGCAATTGAGCGTTTTGGTATAAGGAACTCCTAAAGTAGCGAATAATGGAAAACTGAAATTGTATACTTCCTTCCTTTCGAACTATCTATCTATCCTTACATTAAATAAAAAATCCTCTATCTTACCATGAAGTATGTTTTTCAATCATTTAACTTTATCGAACGTTTTGGTGTAGAGCATCCCCTTACCCTTTAATGAACATTTTGTAAAAATAATTGATTGTTGCTGGGAGTTATATCGAACAATTAACCCGTATACAAAATTGCAAGACTCTATCTCACTTTAAAAAAAAGCGTTTCTCGTTCTTTCATCAAATTAAATATTTCGGTATGAGGCACCCCTAAAGTAGCAAATATTGGAAAACTGAAATTGTACACTTACAAATTATCTTTCCATACATCAACTTCAAAGTCTCGATCTCATCACAAAACATGTTTTTCTATTATTTCCCATTCGAACATGTTAGTATGGAACACTTCCCTCCCCCACCCCCTGCTCCTCTAATGAACATTTAGAGAACATTTATTTTTTTTCCGAGGATTTAATCGACCCTTATACTAAATTACAAGTCTCTATTTCACTTAAAAGAAGGAATTTCTCATCCTTTAATCACATCGAACATTTTGGTATGAAGCACCTCTAAAATAGCAAATATTAGAAAACTAAAATTATACACTTTTTCATTTTAAGCCATCCACCTATACACCGGATTTGAAATCTCCACATCGCGAAATATGTTTTTCTATCATTTTGTCTTATGAAAATTTTGATATGGAGCCCCCCCCCCCCCCCACTCACACACACTCACATTCTAATAAACATTTTTGAAACATTTAATTTTTCCAGAGGGTTTTATTGAAGGATTGACCCGTGTACCAAATTACAAGTTTCTATCTATTGAGAAAGTACCTGAAAACTGACATACAGCTGTACACTAGGCGGCAATTAGTATATATAGTTATATACCAGCTGAATACGCGATGAAAATCAACGGTGTCACAATATACAAATCCCGAAAAGTAATACAAATATTTATATTATTATGAGTATTTACATATTTATATTATTATAAGTATTTACATATTTATATTGTTATAAGTATTTAAATGCTTCTTACTTTGTTGCTAAATAAGTCGAATTATGATCCATCTCATCAGCTTCATTATATTATATAACTTGTGCTAAGTTTCAAGTTTTATCTTAATTACTTTCTTTATATACATAATGCATAAGGAAAGTACTGTAACGGGGTCTAAAATTTGAATTCGAGTTTTCGACGGGAGAGCACGTTTCAAGCATCCCGATCACGAATCAAACATTTTTGAAGTGATGTCTGTGTGTGTGTGTGTGTGCGCGCGAAAGTGTGTGGGTGTGTGAGTCTGTGGAGACGATAACTGACGAACGAATGGACCGATTCAAACGAAATTTGGTACAAAAATCACAATCCGTAAACACGAGAAGCCTATTGTTTTTATACACAATCGAATGTTCAGAATCTCCCTAAATTTTCGAGTGAAATTTTGAAAAAATCGTCAAAAAATCAAAACCACTAATAAAGTTACGCAAATAGACATTTCTCATGTAATTTTTCATTAAAAAACGATTGGCATAAATTTTAGAACGCTAACATAAACCGTTCTCGAGATATTGCGCATTTTTCAAAGAAATTATCAAAAAGTCATATAAAATAAAATAAAAATATTTCCTATTGAGAAACATGTTCACTTTTCATATGTAATACCATGAAATAAATTGAGTGACATCATTCTCGTGGATCTAGGTCGTTCCATTCATGAAAAAAGATACTATGAGTAATACTTTTGCATTTGAACGCAAATAGTCATTTATCTGCTATAAGAATAACTTATTTATCCGTCCGTAAAGCTTGGCGAGGTTTTGGCGACGAATTTGGCGGAATGTCACCAACTTGACGACTTTTTAAAATGTTGTCAAATTAACAAAAATCTCGCCAAATGGATTAAAATGACGCTAAATCGATGAAAATGACTACTAATGGAAGAAAATTCAATATCTTGGAAAGAATATAAGTATCTACTATAAGAAAAACCTATTTTTTTTTTACTGTAAACGTAGTAAATTCATTGCATTATATAAGGAAAGTCATGTGTTGCCCACATCAGATTTTTTTTACTGTAAAAGTAATAAATTCACTGTATTATATAAGGAAAGTCATGTGTTGCCCACATCAGATTTTTTTATCTTATTGATCTGTATACCTAAAGGGAATTGACATGTATACGTATTTCTTTCGTTATATCTCACCTAAAGGGGATTTTTTTTAATATATTCAGCATATCGAACACTTTGGTGTTTGAATGAACAAATATATTTTAAAACCCTTATCCCCCTCTTCTTGCAATTCAGGTATCTAGTCTATCTAACTGGGAAGTGCTTTTTCCCGAACAGTGAATTTTCGAAACTTTACGATTTTGTGCACCTCTTCAAACATAAATTTTCGACAAATTCGATTTAACTGTCATTGTTATCCAAAGATTGTCTGGTATATAAATGTAAATGAAGAGCCATGTGTCTAACTTAAAAGTGTTTTTCCCTAACAGTTCACATTTCGAAAGTTTTAGTGTAGAACCCCCCTATATATTAAAATATGTTAATTATTAATTCATCCATTTGTTGTCATTTTCATAACTCTCCTTGTTTATGTCAATTTAGCGACAGTTTCATCAATTTGGCACCATTTTCGGAAAGTCGCCAATGTGGCGATAATTCGTCCAAATTTATCGCCAAAAGCACCACATTTTCGTCAAGTGTTACATGTTTGATGATCCTTAATAATGTTAAATTTCATGTAATTTTTTTAGATAGATTTATTTGTAAAACGTGCAATATCTCGAGAACGATTTAAGCTAGCGTTCTAATGTTTATGTCATTTGTTTTATAATAAAAAAGTACGTATAACATGATTATTCATTTAACATTATTGAATAACCTGATTTTTTTTTCAAAAATTAGTTAAACATTTTTAGGGTCTTCTATACGTTCAATTGCATTTAAAATTAATAAGGGGGTTCCTTATTTACAGATTGTCATAATCGTATACCAAATTACGTTCGAAACGCTTCATTCGTTCGTGAGATATTACTTCCATAGATTCACGGACATACATACACACACAGACATCACGTCAAAACGTTCGATTCGAGTTTGGGGATGCTTGAAACGTGCTCTGCTTTTGAAAACTCCAATTCGAATTTTTGACCCCGTCATAATACTTTCTCTATACATTATGTAATGAAAGTAAAAATACTTGTTGAAGTTGATTTTGTACTTTTTACTTTCCCTGCAATACATGGTAATGTATCGGGAAAGCAACAGAATTATGTCGAAATTCGCAACTTCAGTTTTCGATGGATCTATACGTTTTGGGACCTCTAGAACACGAAAAAACTATTTTTGGCGTGACGTCTGTGTTTGTGTGGGCGTGTATGTGCAATGTATGCGTCCCTCTAACTCAAAAACTAATAGACTAAATTTCATAAAATTTGGCAGATAAGTTACCTGTTGAATACTCTGGTGCTGATTAGAATTTGGTACGATTCGGAAGAGGAAAACCCGCCTTTTTTTACAAAATGGCCCGCAAGAATTTCATGTATCCACTCTAGCTGAAAAACTAATTGACCAAATTTCACAAAATTTGGTATACAAGTCACTTGTGGAATACCCTATTGCTGCTTAGATTTTGGTATGATTCGTATAAAAGAACCTTCCCTTTAATATGAAATGGCTCTCAAAAATCGCCAAAATCTAAAATAGGACTACATATGCTCAAATATATTAATAAAAATATCTGATGTGGGCAGCACATGACTTTCCTTATATAATGTAATGGATTTACTACTTTTACAGCAAAAAAATAGCTTATTCTTATAGTAGATACTTATATTCTTTTCAAGTTATTGAATTTTCGTCAATAAGTCGTCATTTTCATTGATTTAGCGTCATTTTTAACCATTTGGCGAGATTTTCGCGAATTTGGCGACATTTAAAAAAGCCGCCAAGTTGGCGACATTCCGCCAAATTCGTAACCAAAATCTCGCCAAGTGTTACGGAAGGAGAAATAAGTTATTCTTACAGCAGATAAATGACTATTGGCCTCGCATGGTATTACATATGAAAAATGAACATGTTTCTCAATAGGAAATATTTTTTTTATATGACTTTTTGATAATTTTTTTTAAAAATGTGCAATATCTCGAGAACGATTCACATTAGCTTTCTAAAATTTATGTCAATCGTTTTCTAATGAAAAATTACATAGGAAATGTCTATTTGCGTAACTTTATTAGCGGTTTTGATTTTTTGCCGATTTTTTCAAAATTTTACTCGAAAATTTAGGGGGTTTTGAACATTCGATTGCGTATAAAAACAATAAGCTTCCAGTGTTTACGGAATTGTGATTTTGTACCAAATTTCGTTCGAATCGGTCCATTCGTTCGTCAGTTATCGTCTCCACAGATTCACTGACACACACACACACACAGAGAGAGAGAGAGAAAGAGAGAGATCACTTCAAAAATGTTTGATTCGTGATCAGGGATGCTTGAAACGTGCTCTCCCGTCGAAAACTCGATTTCGAATTTTCGACCCCGTCACAATACTTTCCTTATACATTATGTATATAAGGAAAGTAATACTTGTTTCATGCGTAAATTTTGACAACGAAAAGAATAAGACCAACCCTATTCCTTTAGGTCTGGCCGTTCTCGATATATTTTAGTTTTTTCGCATTTTTGCTACGCCGCCTTTGAAAATACGTCGAGTTACCAAATGAAAACGAAAATTGAATTAAAAAGGCGAAGTCGGTGTCATTTCAAATAATTATGCGTGTTATTTTCTGCAATTAAACTTTCATATTGTACAGTTTGACTACCAGAATCCCCCCCCTACTCCCTCCATATTTCGCAAGCTTCTTCTATTCATTACTGATTGTAAAAATAAAACTTGAAATTAATTGTGCATTTTGAACCCATGGGAGAACGATAGCTCCCGTAACATTCCTATCCACAAAGTCATGGAATATGTAGAGATACGGTTAATCCAATCTATTGTTTAAAAATGTGTTTGATCATCTGCTACCTTTTATCAAGGTATTGTTACATATCATAATATTGTTGCGTCGCACTGAAATATGCACCCAAAAACAGATGTGACGCATACAATGTGCCTGTTGTACAGAATGGTGTAGCAAATTTTTAGTTTCCCAATATGCATAGTACAATGTGCAGGGAAAGTATTGTGACGGCGTCGAAGATTAAAATTCGGATTTTCGACGGAAGAGAACTTTTCAAGCGCTCCTGAACTCGAATCGAACGTTTTTGAGGTGATGTCAGTGTCGGTATGCATGCGTATTAGTGTGTGCAGGTGCATATGTATGTTAGCGTGTGTGTCCATGAGTATGTGGAAGTGATATCTCACGAACGAATAAAATGGTTCGAAAATAATTGGTACGATTATTAAAATCAGTGAATACTAAAACCATACTGATTTGAAACGCGATTGAACATTTAGTTGCCCCCCCCCCCTCTTCCCTCGTCAAATGACTTTTTAAAAAAATAATAAAATATTAGTACGTTTAATAATGTTAAATGAATAATCGTTTTATTTTTTATGGTATACGAATGGTACAAATTTTAGACAATTAGCTTGAACCATTCTCGAGATATTGCAAGTTTTTCAAATATATTTATTTAAAAATTTACATAACATTAAAAAGAAGAAAGCATCGTTAAATGTGTAACACTTGGTGATAAATTTGGCTGCCTTGTCGACAAATTTGGCTAAATATCGCCATCTTGTCGATTTTTAAAAAATGATGCTAAACTTACAAAAAAGTCGCCAAATTGGTAGAAAATATGACGCCAAATGGATGAATTAATATATAGACTCTATTGCCTAGCAGATATTTCCAATATTATTGGCTATAAATATTATTATTTATTATTAATATTATTATTATTATTATTGTGTATTTAGATATATCTGCAATATTTCCAATTGTTGAGTTAGATTTAATATAAGTTAATTCAATACTTCAAAATATTTTTACATGTTGTCATGCAGAAAAGCCCCAAATGTTAATATAAATTTCAAAGATTAAAATCATTGTTCCATAGATCTTCTACATCATTGTTTTGCATTGTAGGAAGTAAAGTCATTGGATTAATGATTGGTCATGTGATTTTTTTTTAATAGAAATTATTTTTTTAGAAGATATTTGAATAGAACAGCGCATGCGTAAGTTCTACTGGCCGATACTATCTATAAAATTCGGGTGGTCGGAGTTTCTTGTCTCAGAGCTGACCAGGGTGCGCAATAACAGCAGGTAAATTCGATGATGAATATAAAATTGGTGGTTCATCTGAGTTTCGCCAAGCTTAGCTTCTAACCGGCCTTGGTAAATACAGGGGATTATACAGGGTGTCCAGTGATATCGGTGCCCAATAGCTATTTCCTCAACCGTTAGTCACAGAGATATACTTCCAATTGCAAAAATGTTTTAAATTTTAAAATCTATTATCTTAGAAACAGTTTAAATCAATAAATACATTTCTGAAAGAAATACAAAATATAAATTTTTATACGGTCCCCCAGTCTTATCAATTATATTTAGGAAAATCATCCTCATACAATTTCATGCAAAAAAAAAAAAAAAAAAAAAAATCTTTCTTTTACGACCAAAATTCACCGAGTTATGAAGCATTAAACTGTACAACTTAAGTCGCTTTTCCACGCATAAAAATGATCCGTTTCAGGCAACCGACCAATCAGGGACCTTTCTTTTGCTGAGAAATGGTCAATACGACCATTTCTCAGCAAAAAAGGGGTTCAACTTTAAAGTTATAAGTCGGTCAATTTTGGTTGTAAAAGGATGGGGTTTTTTATTTTGCATAAAATTATCTGAGGATGATTTTCCTAAATGTAATTGGTGGGACCTGGGGACTGTATAAAGATTTATATTTCGTATTTCTTTTAGAAATGCATTTATTGATTTAATCTGTTTCTAAGATAATAGATTTTAAAATTTAGAACATTTTTGCAATTGGAAGTGTATCTCTGTGACTAACGGTTGAGTAAATAGCCATTGGGCACAGATAGCACTGGACACCCTGTATAGTATCCACCATGAGACAGAACTTCCCCTAGGGCGAACAAAATCAGGTGTGTCGAAACGTTCTTCTAAACACTCAAGAAGTGTCACTTTTTGTGAATTTTTCATTTCCTCTCCAACTTAAAGAAAAAATTGGCAGTTCGGTCACTGCTCTGGAGTTCCCCTTCCCTCCCTCACACACACGCACTCTTGTGATGCCCGTCCAACTTATGTACAAACCTGCACCCTCGATGACCGAAAAGGATGAAATTTTGTGCACGGTGGAATATATCCCAGTGGCTAGCGCACGGTCATTGCTCTCAAACGACCCGAGTTCGACTCCCGTCGCTGCCTAAATTGACCCTGTGTTCACGTGGAGTACGGGTAGGTTAAATATATGAGTCCGTAAGTCCTTCCGAGCGGTTGTTGGTAGGGCAAGGAAAGTACGGTCCCTATGGATGCCTCCCCCACAGGGTTCCTGTCTAAACTGGGTGGCATTTCCCAACCGCCCAAACAGATACTTTTGTCCTTCGGGTAGGTCAGACAGTCTGGGTCGAAAAAGAAAGAACTTTGTGCACCTATAGTACCGACTAGGAGGATAGAATCTCACTGAACCTAATCTCGAATACGAATATTATTCTCATTAAGCGCCATACATTATTAAATAAAATAAAAATTATTTAATAAAATATGTAGCAACTTAATTTTTTTTTTTAGCGTGTCAGTTTCCCTGTCTTTGACACGTTTAAATACTGGTCTCCTTATACGCGGAAATTAATTCTCTACTTTTTTAAAGAGCAAGGCAAAAATTTTGAATGAAAATATGACATCGAATGCTTAAAAAGAAACTTGTTTTCATCTTATTCACGAGTACACAAGCACCGTTGTTATAAAGTAAATAAACAAGTAAAATAAAATACGGAATGAGTGATTTATTTCTGACGTCTGGTAAAGAAACAAACGTAATCCGTGTCAGTCAATCCGGCCGTAATTGACAGCAAGTGCACATGCACCCGAACCAGCTGTTTTCCTTGAATCGTCTGCTTTGTGAGAATAAAGCACAAAACAACTAATTTTACGTCAATGAAAAAGCAGGAACTCCAAAGCTTTTGAGAATTAATTAGAAGACTGTAATACCTACAACAAAAAAATTGCAATATTTCTTTCACTGTAATTAGGGCGGAAATTTTATTGTAGCAAAAAATGGCGAAATTCGAGGGGCGGTCGCGAGGTAAATAACACAAATTTTACTGCCGAGGATTTACCCTAGCATTTCCAAAAAGAGTCTCACGAAGCAGTAATACACTATATGTATCTCAAATAAGCAATTATAATTTCGACTTTCTCATACTATATAGTGCAGAGAAGGTATTGTTTTCACGAAAATTTTCGAATTCGAGATTTTGAGGCCAATAGATGCTTTAGGACCTCCTGGACAAGTTTTGGCTGTTTTTCTTGTGTAAACGATAGTTACCACAGCTATTAAAGAATTTACGCAAAATTTTGTATTCGGCTTTATGTGTTCTTGAACAAGATAGAATTTTTTTGAAATGTGAGGGAAAATTTCGAAATGTACTCTGAATTTTATATTTTCTTAACACAACATTTGGCATAATCATGCTGATAAAGAAAAAAAAAAAAAAAAAAAAAAAATGGCATAATCATGCTGATCCCGAAACTTAATAGTTTCAATCCCTGTAGTGAAAAATAGCCCTGATGTAATTTCTGTGTTCGTGACGTTCTAAGACTCCTTCTTCTTCAATCCAGTGCATCTGACGTACCCGAAAGTGTAAGGTATCTGTTTGGACGACCTGGGAGTGCCTCCCAATTTTAACCGGAAGTCAGTGGGGGCGCCATCCACAGGGACCGTACCCTCCTTCCCCTACCACCAACCTCTCGGAAGGACTTACGGACCCACATGTATAACGTTCCCGTACTCCACGTGAACACGGGGGCAGTTTGAGCGGAGACGGGAATCGAACTTCGATTGTCTGAAGGTGGGTGGGGGGATAACTTACCTCCCTCTCGACAGGATGGGGAAGGGGGGGGGGGAAGATCATTGTCAAACTTGGTTATCAATCGAAAGATTTTTGCGAGTCCTTTAAAATGAAGGACAACATGCTATAATTATGATCATTCGGACGAACAACACAGATTTTTCAAATTTTTTCCTCGGAAAATTTGTAAAAATAAACAAACAAATAAAAAATCACGCGCTACTTAGAAATTTGAGTAGGATCACACTTCAGTTCATTTTAAATTGATACTTACCTTTATAAACCATTTAAATTCTGGCAACGCCTTTACATGAGATCAAGATTTTCATTTAAATAGACGGCGTTGATGCATTATATTGTACACAGACATATGTTACTTTCCCTGCAATACATGGTAATGTATCGGGAAAGCATTGGAATCATGCCGAAAATCGCAACTCGAGTTTTCGACAGATCTACACGAGACCTCTAGAGACCTCTCGAGACCTCTAGAATACGGAAAAACCATTTTTAGCATGACGTCTATGTGTGTCTGTGTGTCTGTCTGTTTGTCAGTTTGTGTGCCTGTCTGTCTGTAAAGATTTTTAACCACTCTAACTAAAAAACTAATGGATCGAATTTCATAAAATTTGGTAGGTAAGTCACGTGTGGGCGAATCTGGTGCTGATTAATTTTGGGTACGATTCGGGAGAAAAAAACCCGCCTTATTTTGCGAAATGGCCCGCAAAAATTATTGTATCAACTCTAGCGGAAAAACTAATGAACAGAATTTCATAAAATTCGGTAGATAAATCACTTGTGGGTTACCCTGGTGCTGATTAGATTTTAGTACGATTCGGAAAAAAATAATCTGCCTTTTTTTGCAAAATGGCTCGCAAAAATCGTCAAAATAAAAAATAAAAACTACGTATGCTCAAATGTATCCATTAAATGCTTGTTTTAGACGTAATGTTTAACGAAGAAAAAATAAGACCAACACTAGGACTAGCAGTTCTCGAGATATTTTAGTTTTTTCGTATTTTCTCTACCCCACCTTTGAAAATAAGTCCAGTTAGCAAATAAGAACAAAAATTAAATTAAAAGTGAATTAAATCTAATTCAAATAAAGAGAACGGAAATATAAGTGTATCTGCAGGGAAAGTCATGTGCTGACCACATCAAATTTTTTTTTTACTTTCCCTTGCCTGTGTGTCTGTCTGTCTGTCTGTGTGCCTGTGTGTCTGTGTGTCTGTGTGTCTGTTTGTGTGTCAGTGAATGTATGTATTCACTCTCACTCAAAAACTTATGGACCAAATTTCATAAAATTTTGTAGGTAAGTCACTTGGGTATGACCCTGTTGCTGATTAGTTTTTGGTACGATTCGTCAAAACAGAACCCGCCTTTTTTTGCGAAATGGCCCTTAAAAATTTCATGTAACCACTCTAGCTAAATTACTAATTGACCAAATTTCATAAAATTTGCTAGATAAGTTACTTGTGCGATACTCTGGTGCTGATTAGATTTTGGTATTATTCGGAAAATAACACCCTGCCTTTTTTTACGAAATGACCCTCAAAAATCGCAAAAATCTAAAAAAAAAGCTACGTATGTTCAAATATATTAATTAAATGCTTGTTTTATACGTAATTTTTGATGAGGAAAAGAATAAGAACAACTCTATTACTCTAGGACTAACCGTTCTCGAGATATTTGAGATTTTTTGCATTTAGTTATGCCACTTTTGGAAAAATGGCCAATTACCAAGTAAAAACAGAAATTGAATTAAAAATGCAAATTTAGTTTTATTTTGTGCAATTAAATTCAATTTAATGAATTATTCAATAAATAAAGAAAAAATGAATTTGAGTCTGTAGGGAAAGTCATGTGCTACCCACATCAGATATTTTCTTTCACTTTCCCTGCAATATATGGCAATGCGTAGGGAAAGTATTGGCATCGTGCCGAAAATCGCAATTCGAGTTTTCGATGGATATACACGTTTTAGGACCTCTAGAATACGAAAAAACTATTTTTAGCGTGACGTCTGTGTGTGTCTGTGTCTGTCTGTGTGTGTCTGTGTCTGTCTGTGTGTCTGTCTGTCTGTGTGTTTGTGTGTCTGTCTGTGCGATGGATGTATCCACTGTAACTCAAAAGCTAATGGACCAAATTTCATAAAATTTGGTAGATAAGTCACTTGTGTGTGACCCTGTTGCTGATTAGTTTTTGGTACGATTTGGAAAAACAGAATCCGCCTTTTTTTGCGAAATGCCTGTATGCATAAATTGCCTGTTCCCACTCTAGCTGAAGAACTAATAGATTAAATTTTACAAAATTTAGTAGATAAGTCATTTGTTAGTTACTCTGGTGCTGATTAGATTTTGGTAAAATAAAAAACTACGTTTGCTCAAATATATCAATTAAATACTTGTTTTCTTTAATGTACTGTTTTCTGTATTGAGAGTGGCATCCATTAAAACATGCAAAGCACTGTTGAGAAAAAGATGGGCGATATTGTCCAAGAATTTAATGATGAATGCTGGATTTGCTTCTGTCTATTTTGTTAACTCTAAATAACTTAAGATAATAGCACTAAAATGAAAAATATTAAATTTTCATAATTACTTGCCTTATATATAAAAATGTATAAGGAAAGTATTGTGACGGGGTTGAAAATTCGAATTCGAGTTTTTGACGGGAGAGCACGTTTCAAGCATCCCTGATCACGAAAAGAACATTTTTGAGGTGATGTCTGTGTGAAAGTATGTGTGTGTGTGTGTGTGTGTGTGTGTGTGTGTGTGTGTGTGTGTGTGTGTGTGTGTGTGTGTGTGTGTCAGTGAGTTTGTGGAGACGATAACTGACGAACGAATGGATCTATTCGAACGAAATTTGGTACAAAAATTACAATTCGTAAATATTGGAAGCCTATTGTTTTTATACGCAATCGAATGTTCAGAACGCCCTTAAATTTTCGAATGAAATTTTGAAAAAATCATCAAAAAATCAAAACCTCTAATAAAGTTACGCAAATAGACATTTCTTATGTAATTATTCATTAGAAAACGATTAACATAAATTTTAGAACGCTAGCATGAACCGTTCTCGAGATATTGCACATTTTGCAAAAAAATTATCAAAAAATTATATAAAATAAAAAAAAATACTTCCTATTGAGAAACATGCTCACTTTTCATGTGTAATATCATGCGATAAATTTGGTGACATCATTTTCGTAAATCTTGCTCGTTCCATTTATGAAAAAATATACTTTGAATAATACTTTTGTATTTGAACGCCAATAATCATTTATCTGCTATAAGAATAAATTATTTCTCCGTATATAGCGCTTGGCGAGATTTTGGCGACGAATTTGGCGTAATATCACCAACTTGGCGACTTTTTTAAATGCTATCAAATTAAAGAGCATCTCGCCAAATGGGTAACATTACGCTAAATAAATGAAATAACGATTAATTGACGAAAATTCAATATCTTGGAAAAAATATAAGTATTTACTATAAGAAGAACCTATTTTGTTTTTACTGTAAAAGCAATAAATACATTGCATTATATAAGGAAAGTCATGTGCTTCCCACATCAGATTTTTAAAATTATAAATAGCTTGATTTTCAATGATTTAGGAACGAAAGCATACATATAATAATAGAACTTAAATTATTTTATTGAATTTCTATCGGAGGTGTATTACACTCCAGATTTCTAATATTTTTCCTAACATGGAGTAAGTATAAAATCACTAAAAATTTTCTCAATTATTCTGACGGAAAAAATCTCAACATAGGTAGCTTTCCGTAATCATGTTTTTCTCGTCGAGTAGTCGTGGATGCCCTCCCTCCGATTCATTTACACACATTTGTTTTTCCTTCCTAAATGCTGCCCTTTTATAAAATTCAAAAGCTGAATACGGCCCTTCTATACAATGCAAAAGCTGAATGCGGCCCTTTTATAAAATTCAAAAGCTGAATACGGCTCTTCTAGAAAATTCAAAAGCTGAATGCGGCCCTTTTATAAAATTCAAAAGCTGAATACGGCTCTTCTAGAAAATTCAAAAGCTGAATGAGGCCCTTTTATAAAATACAAAAGCTGAATGCGGCCCTTTTATAAAATTCAAAAACTGAATACGGCTTTTCTATAAAATTCAAAAGCTGAATGAGACCCTTTTATAAAATTCAAAAGCTGAATGCGGCCCTTTTATAAAATTCAAAAGCTGAATTCGGCTCTTCTATAAATATCAAAAGCTGAATGAGGCCCTTTTATAAAATTCAAAAGCAGAATGCGGCCCTTTTATAAAATTCAAAATCTGAATACGGCTCTTCTATAAAATTCAAAATCTGAATACGGCTCTTCTATAAAATTCAAAAGCTGAATGCGGACCTTATATAAAATTCAAAAGCTAAATGCGGCCTTTTCATAAAATTCAAAAGCTGAATACGGCCCTTCTATAAAATTCAAAAACTGAATACGGCCCTTCTATAAAATGTAAAAGCTGAATGCGGCCCGTATGTAAAAAATGTTGCCGACGCCTGTTCTAAAGTAATTCTCAGAAGCATCGTAATCGTAACAACCTTGTTCGTCTGATCCTACATCATTTATGCAATGTTAACGACTTTCATGCTTTCGGACAAACCCCTAGAAAGGCACCTTCAAGACGATGATGGCAGTAAAAGAATTGAAGGTCAGTAGGGTATCACCCGCTCAACTCATTATATCTGTTTTTTGCCCCTAGATAGGGATTTTTTAATACGAAAGTATTCCACAATCTTCCCTCATAGAAAAGCTAAGCTGATTGAACTAGATGTAGAGCTACCATGTGATATGTAAAAGTAGGACCTGTCCTTCCTTAAAAATCTGATGTGGGCAACACATGACTTTCCCTATATAATGTAATTAATTTACTACTTTTACAGTAAAAAAAAGTAGGTTTTTCTTATAGTAGATACTAATATTCTTTCCAAGACATTAAATTTTCGACAATTAGTCGTCATTTTTATCCATTTGGCGAGATTTTCGTTAATTTGGCAACATTTCAAAAAGTCGCCAAGTTGGCGACATTCCGCCAAATTCGTCGCCAAAATCTCGCCAAGCGTTATGCACTATGAAATAAGTTATTCTTACAGCAGATAAATGACTATTGGCGTTCAAATACAAAAGTATTACTAAAAGTATATTTTTTCATGAATGGAATGAGCTAGTTCCACGAGAATGATGTAACCCAATTTATCGCATGGTATTACATATGAAAAGTGAACATGTTTCTCATTAGGAATTTTTTTTTATATGACTTTTTGATAATTTTTTTAAAAAAATGGACAATATCTCGAGAACGGTTCATGTTAGCGTTCTAAAATTTATGTCAATCGTTTTCTAATGAAAAATTACATAAGAAATGTCTATTTGCGTAACTTTATTAGTGGTTTTGATTTTTTGACGATTTTTTCAAAATTTCATTCGAAAATTTAGGGGGGTTCTTAACATTCGATTGCATATAAAAGCAATAGGCTTCCAGTGTTTGCGGATTGTGATTTTTGTACCAAATTTGGTTCGAATCGGTCCATTCGTTCGTCAGTTATCGTCTCCACAGACTCACTGACACACACACACACACACACACACACATACTTTCACACACACACACACACACACACACACACACACACACACACATACACACACACAGACATCACTTCAAAAATGTTTGATTCGTGATCAGGGATGCTTGAAACGTGCTCTCCCGTCGAAAACTCGAATTCGAATTTTCGACCCCGTCACAATACTTTCCTTATACATTATGTATATAAGGAAAGTAAAAAAATCTGATGTGGGCAACACATGACTTTCCTTATATAATGCAATGAATTTACTACTTTTACAGTTAAAAAAAACGTTATTCTTATAGTAGATACTTATATTCTTTCCAAGATATTGAATTTTCTTCAATTAGTCGTCATTTCTATTGATTTAGCGTCATTTTTATCCATTTAGCGAGATTTTCATTAGCTTGGCAACATTTTAAAATGTCGCCAAGTTGGCGATATTCCGCTAAATTCGTCGCCAAAATCTCGACAAGCGTTATGGACGGAGAAATAAGTTATTCTTACAGTGGATAAGTGACTATTGGCGTTGAAATACAAAAGTATTCCTCAAAGTATCTTTTCTCGTGAATGGAACGAGTTAGATCCACGAGAATGATGGCACCAAATTTATCGCATGATATTACATATGAAAAGTGAACATGTTTCTTAACAGTTAATATATTTTTTTTAATTTATGGGATTTTTTGATAAATTTATTTGAAAAATGTGCAATATCTCGAGAACGGTTCATGCTAGCGTTCTAAAGTTTATGTCAATCGTTTTCTAAGGAAAAATTACATAAGAAATGTCTATTTGCGCAACTTTATTAAAGGTTTTGATATTTTGATGATTTTTTCAAAATTTCACTCGAAAATTTAGGGGGGTTCTGAACATTCGACTGTATTTTAAAACAATAGACTTCTAGTGTTTACAGATTGTGATTTTTGTACCAAATTTCGTTCGAATCGGTTCATTCGTTCGTCAGTTATCGTCTCCACAGACTCACTGACAGACACACACACATCACTTTAAAAATGTTCGATTCCTGAGCAGGGATGCTTGAAAGGTGCTCACCCGTCAAAAACTCGAATCAGCATTTTCGACTCCATCAGAATATTTTCCTTATACATTATGTATATAAGGACACACAAACACACACACACACATATATACACACACACAGACACACGCACACACGCACTCACACACACACACGCACTCACACACACACACACACATATACTCACACACAGACATGCTCTTTCACACATACACACACACACATATATAATCACACACAGACATGCCCTCACACACACACACACAGACACACACACGCACACACACACACACACACACACACACACACACACACATACACACACACAAACACACACACAGACAGACACACACACACACACACACACACACGAACACACACATCACGCGTTAAAAATAGTTTTTTCTTATTCTGAAGGTCACAAAACGTGTAGATCCCTCGAAAACTCGAATTTTCGATAGAATTCCAATACTGTCCCAATATATCGCTGGGAAAATAAAATATACAAAATATTTAGAGTATGAGACCCCATTCGCTTTTCTCATACATTCATCTATATAAAATTGAAAGCATGGACTTAGAGAGAAGGAGATAAAACACCTCTGGATGAAACGCATGAAAATGCCATAATGCTTTGAGAATTATATCTAGATTTCGCTAGTGTGGTAAAGCAGCTGATATTGTTAGTTGACGCAACAGAAAAGCATAGTATTTAGTACGAAATATTTTTGATTATTTGTTAAATTAAGGATTCTGTAATTATGAGTATAATTAAATAATTGGCGAAATTGACACTTTTAATTCAATTTTCGTTCTGAGTTGATAACTGGAATTTTTTTCAACGGTTTCTCAGCGTAAATGCAAAAAAACTAAAATATCTCGAGAACGGCTGACCCTAGTGTAATGGGGTTGGTCTTATTCTATTCATTGTTAAAATGTATGTGTAAAACAAGCATTTAATTGATATATTTGAGCGTACGTAGTTTTGTTATTGATATATTTGAGCATACGTAGTTTTTTATTTTAAATTTTGACGGTTTTTACAGGCCATATCGGAAAAAAAAAAAGGCAGATTACTTTTTTCAAATCGTCCCAAAATCTAATCAACACCAGGGTTTCATACAAGTGACTTACCGAATTTTATGAAATTAGATCCATTACATTTTGAGTGGATACATACATTGCAGAGACAGACACACACACAGACAGACACACACACAAACACACACACACACGCACGCATACAGACACACACACACATACGCACAGACAGACACACATACACAGATACACACGCACACACACACAAACGTCATGCTAAAAATAGTGTTTTTGTATTCTAGAGGTCTCGAAACGTGTAGATCCGTCGAAAACTCGAATTGTAATTTTCGACATGATTCCAATACTTTCCCTATACATTACCATGTATTGCAGGGAAAATAAAAAATACAAATAAAAATAAATTGAAAGGTAAAATAATTTTGAATACATAGGAATATTCTTTATTGCTTCTGTTCTACTTCCCACTCAGCTAATTATCTATTGTCCCGATTATCCATTTATAATTATTGAAAATGTTCTTAAGAGCTCGTCTTCATACAGGTAGTTATTTTGTCACCAAATCCAGAATCTTCCAGGGCAACCTCCATTGTTCATTTCAGGATTAGATTCTATAGAAAATTTCAAACTGATATAAGAGAAATTTTATCATTTTTAACGGATTTTTCATCTATTTGCAAGTGTTTGAAATTTGCTGATCCTATAATGCTCGGATTTTACAGTTTTGGGGCAATATATTCACGATAAATGAATTTTCCGAAAAAATTATTTCTGCATTCTATTCTACTAAAATACCCCCAAACAAAATTTATATAAATTTTAATATTCATACATATTTGAGATATTTATTATTACTTTCCTTATATACATAATGTATAAGGAAAGTATTGTGACGGGGTCGAAAATTCGAATTCGAGTTTTCGACGGGAGAGCACGTTTCAAGCATCCCTGATCTCGAATCGAACATTTTTGAAGGGATGTCTGTGTGAAAGTATGTGTGTGTGTGTTTGAAAGTATGTGTGTGTGTGTGTGAAAGTATGTGTGTGTGTGTGTATCAGTGAGTCTATGGAGACGATAACTGACGAACGAATGACCCGATTCGAACGAAATTTGGTACAAAAATCACAATCAGTAAACACTGGAAGCCTATTGTTTTTATACGCAATCGAATGTTCAGAACCCCCCTAAATTTTCGAGTGAAATTTTGCAAAATTCGTCGAAAAATTAAAACCGCTAATAAAGTTACGTAAATAGACATTTCTTATGTAATTTTTCATTAAAAAGCGATTGACATAAATTTTAGAACGCTAACATGAACCGTTCTCGAGATATTGTACATTTTTGAAATAAATGTATCGCAAAATGCCATAAATTAAAAAAAAATATATTAACTGTTGAGAAACATGTTCATTTTTCACATGTAATATCATGCGATAAATTGGGTGACATCATTCTCGTGGATCTAGCTCATTCCATTCATGAGAAAAGACACTTTGAGTAATACTTTTGTATTTGAACGCCAATAGTCATTTATCTGCTATAAGAATAACTTATTTCTTCGTCCATAATGCTTGGCGAAATTTTGGCGACGAATTTGGCGGAATGTCGCCAACTTGGCGACATTTTTAATTGTTGCCAAAGTAACAAAAATCTCGCCAATAGGATAAAAATCACGCTAAATCAATGAAAATGACGACCAATTGAAGAAAATTCAATATCTTAGAAAGAATATAAGTATCTACTACAAGAATAACATATTTTTTAACTGTAAAAGTAGTACATTCATTGCATTATATAAGGAAAGTCATGTGTTGCCCACATCAGATGTTTAATTATTAAATTAATATTCTTTAAAATTATGACTAGAAACAGCTGGTAATTTCAACGCCGTTTGATGCAGCTGCGTCTGAAACGTTGGTATACAAAATTTCACTTTTTTTCCGTGCAGTATTGAGTGTGCTATCAAATGTTTTTCAAAATTCGATGATTATTACACTTATAGAGGACCTTTTCCAAAGTTATTGAAAGAAAATCTCGGTTGCTTTTTGAAAATCATCTATGACTAAAAACATCGAACACCGTGCCTAATTCTTCGATGTTTCAAAAACAAGGACTATCTATACAGGGTGTCCCAAAAAGATTGAAACGTGCTTTATACCTTTGCCTGTTGGAGATAAGTGGCCAATGTAAATTGCAAAAGTGTTGAAAGTAAGTTAGGAAATAAGACTACGTTAATGAAATAGTCCTTCCATTCATTTTCAAAAAGTTACACTTTTTGAATTTTTATATGACCCCCTTAGACAAATTGGGTCAATCAGAAATTTTTTTATTTTTAATGCAACAAGATCATTAAAAAATAAAAACCGCATATCTGAATCATTGAAATCAACTGAATTATGATAAAGGAAAAAATCTGCCTTATGCCACTTTTCCGTACCATGTGAAAAGCTATTTCATCAGTGAAAATAGGGATCATAAACTAATTGAAATTGTTTAGATCAAAAATACATTAATATATGTCAAATTTTTTTATCACAAATGCATCTACATAAAACATTATATAGACAGAAATCATATAAAGCAGTGGTCCTTACTACGCGGTTGGGTATCTTATGTATTATCATCCAGTTTTATCTTTTTTGTGATATGTCACAAATTTACATTTCTAATTTGATATAGGGTCCCCATTCACAATGTTTAATTTTCAATTAAATGTAACTCGCTCAATTTTAAAGATACAGATATGCGGGTTATTTTAATGATCCTGTTGCATTGAAAATTAAAATTTTCTGATAGACCCAATTTGTCTAATAAAAATTTACAAAGTGCAACTTTTTGAATATCAATGGGAGGACTATTTCATTAACATAGTCTTATTTCCTCCTTACTTTCAACATTTTTGCAATTTACATTGCCCATTTATCTCCAACAGGTAAAGAATTAAAGCGCGTTTCAATCTTTTTGGGACACTGTATAACACTACCACAAAACGTAAGTGAAAGCAGCAGAACATTGGATACTGGCGGAATTAAACTATCAGATTGAAATCGCTCTTTTTGCTGCAGAATTCAATTTTTAGACGCTTCAAGTTTCAGTCGGCTTTTAAGAATTTTTAATTTTAAGCCTTTTTTCACCATTTTTTTTTTATCTCCATGAAAATTTTCCCTGAATCCGAATATGTAATGACCAATGGGGGGGGGGGGGGGGGTTGCCCTTGAAGATTTGAGTTAGTGCCAGAATAAATATGAAGATAGACCCTTATGCAAAATTTAAATATTGATATTTGTAGAAGACATTAATCCCTATCGAATGATATCTTCCTTTATCGTTCCGCGATGCAAATTGTACAATTGCGGTCGGGTGATTCGGTTTTTTTTTTGTTTTTTGTTTTTTATCTTACATTTCGGATTAAATGAAATCCGGACTAGCGATGTCCGGAGTTTCGAGACTGTTCCGCATCTGGTAACTAATCCACAGGTCATCGATCAGAAGAAATATGTGCAGAATTTTAATGTGAGGATGTGAACATAAAACGCTGATAATAAGTGAACCTTCTGCAAAGGAAAAAAAAAATAAAAAAAAAAAAATGTCGCACATAACAGAGCCTGTGTGTTCTGCCTGCTTACTGACATCTCCCTTCCCGAACACATTCGACATACAAAAAGAAAAAAAAATTAATAAATAAAATAAAATATCCCCCCACCTCCAACCAAGCCCGGTAAACACCGTTTGAGTTGATTATTTCGCGACCTCAGATCAGTGACGACCTACAATAGTCGCATTCCTTCTCCTTATAAGAAATAAATTAAATAGAAATAAACCGTTGTTGACAGAAACTCTATACCAGCGGTGTAAAATATTTAACAATGATGTAAGAATAAGAGCCGTGGAAATCGCTTTGACTGGTGATATTGCATTTTGTTGACCTCCCGATAATGGTGAAGAATATGGGGTGAGTCCTTTTATGAGTAGTGCATAGCCCGCAGTGTCGGGCCGAGTCTGGCTGATTCCGCCATTTTTCGTCAAAATGATGCGTATAATAAAAATCTGATGTGGGTAGCACATGACTTTCCCTGCAGAATTATATCCACGTTCTCTTTATTTTAATTAAATTTAATTCACTTTTAATTCAATTTTCGTTCTCGTTTGGTAACTGGACTTATTTTCAAAGGTGGCGTAGAGAAAATACAAAAAAAAATAAAATATCTCGAGAACGGCTAGTCCTAGTGTAATGTGGTTGGTCTTATTCTTTTCTTCATTAAAAATTACGTATAAAACAAGCATTTAATGGATATGTTTGAGCATACGTAATTTTTTATTTCAGATTTTGACGATTTTTGCGGGCCATTTTGCAAAAAAAAGCAGGTTATTTTTTCCCGAAGCGTACCAAAATCTAATCAGCACCAGAAGAACCCACAAGCGACTTATCTACCGAATTTTGTAAAATTCGGTTTATTAATTTTTCAGATAGAGTGGATACAGGCTTTTGCGGGCCATTTCGCAAAAAAAGGCAGGTTATTTTTTTCCGAAGCGTACCCAAAACTAATCAGCACCAGATTCACCCACATGTGGCTTACCTACCAAATTTTATGAAATTCGGTCAATTAGTTTTTTAGTTAGAGTGGATAAAAAATCTGCACAGACAGAAAAATCGCAACTCGAGTTTTCGACGGATCTACACGTTTCGAGACCTCTAGAATACGAAAAAACTATTTTTAGCGTGACGTCTGTGTGTGTGTCTGTCTGTCTGTGTGTCTGTGTGTCTGTCTGTCTGTGTGCCTGTGTGTCTGTGTGTCTGTCTGTCTGCGCAGATTTTGTATCCACTCTAAGTAAAAAACTAATGGACCGAATTTCACAAAATTTGGTAGGTAAGTCACATGTGAGCGAATCTGGTGCTGGTTAGTTTTGGGTATGATTTGAAATTAAAGAACCCGCCTTTTTTTTTTGCGAAATGGCCCGCAAAAGCTTGTATCCACTCTTACTAAAAAACTACTGGACCGAATTTCACAATATTCGGTAGATGAGTCACTTGTGGGTTACCCTGGTGCTGATTAGATTTTGGTATGATTCGGAAAAAAATAACCTGCCTTTTTTTGCAAAATGGTCCGTAAAAATCGTAAAAATCTAAACTAAAGAACTAGGTATACTCAAATATATCCATTAAATGCTCGTTTAATACGTAATTTTTAAAGAAGAAAAGAATAAGATCAACCCCATTACACTAGGACTAGCCGTTCTCGATATATTTTAGTATTTTCGTTTTTTCACTACGCCAACTTTGAAAATGAGTCCAGTTACCGAATGAGAACGAAAATAGAATTAATAGTGAATTAAATTTAATTAAAATAAAGAGAATGTGTATATAAGTCTGCAGGGAAAGTCATGTGCTGCCCACATCAGATTTTTACTTTCCCTGCAATACATGGTAATGTATAGGGAGAGTATTGGAATCATGTCGAAATTGCAACTCGAGTTTTCGACGGATGTATACGTTTAAGACCTCTAGAACACAAAATACTATTTTTAACGTGATATCTGTGTGTGTATGTATGTTTCTCTCTCTCTCTCTGTCTGTGTGTGTGTGTGTGTGTGTGTGTGTGTGTGCCTGTGTGTGTTTGTGTTTGTTTGTTTGTTTGTTTGTTTGTGTGTGTGTGTGTGTGTGTCTGTCAGTCTGTGCAATGTATGTGTCCACTCTAACTCGAAAAACCAAAGGACCTACTTTCATAAAATTTGGTAAGTCACTTGTGTGTGACCCTGGTGCTGATTAGATTTTGGTATGATTTGGGATAAAAGAACTTGCCTTTTTTTGAGAAATGGCCTGCAAAAATTGTCTGTATCTACTCTAGCTGTGATAACTAATAAACCAAATTTCACAAAATTTGGTAGATAAGTTGTTTGTGGGTTACCTTAGTGCTGGTTAGACTTTGGTACGATTCGGGGTGAGGGGGGGGGGAGACAAAAACATCTGCATTTTTTTTTTGTGTGTGTGAAATTGCCCGAAAATATCATCAGCAAATAAAATGAAATACTACAAATGTATCAATTAATTACATGTTTCATACGTAATTTTTGGCCATAAAGCGAATAAGATAAACCCCATTACTCTACGAATGACCATTATCGAGATATTTGAGTTTTTAATTCAGGGGAACTAAAGACTTTTTCCACTGTAGTGAGAAAACCTCAAATTTAGTAGATAAAAATCTGATGTGGGCAGCACATGACTTTCCTTGCAGACTTATATACACATTCTCTTTATTTTAATTAAATTTAATTCAGTATTAATTCAATTTTCGTTCTCATTTGGTAACTGGACTCATTTTCAATGGTGGCGTAGCGAAAAAACGAAAAAAACGAAAATCTCTCGAGAACGGCTGGTCCTAGTGTAATGGGGTTGATCTTATTATTTTCTTCGTTGAAAATTACGTATAAAACAAGCATTTAATGTATATATTTCAGCATACGTAGTTTTTTAGTTTACATTTTGACGATTTTTGCGGGCCATTTTGCAAAAAAAAAGCAGGTTATTTTTTCCGAATCATACCAAATTCTAATCAGCACCAGGGTGACCCACAAGAGACTTATCTACCAAATTTTGTGAAATTCGGTTCATTAGATTTTCAGCAAGAGTGGAAAAAACTTTGGCGGGCCATATCGCAAGGAAAGTCGGGTTCTTTTATCCCGAATCGTACCCAAAACTAATCAGCACCAGATTCGCTCACAAGTGACATACCTACCAAATTTTATGAAATTCGGTCAACTTTAGTTAGAGTGGATACAAAATCTGCACAGACAGACACACAGACACACACACAGACGTCACGCTAAAAATGGTTTTTTCGCATTCTAGAGGTCTTGAAACGTGTATATCCGTCGAAAACTCGAGTTGCGATTTTCGACATGATTCCAATACTTTCCCTATGCATTACCATGTATTTCAGGGAAAGTAAAAATATAACCTACCCTTATTGCGAAATGGCCGCAAATATCGTGAAAATGAGAAATACATAAAATTGTTAAAATATATTAATAAATTGCTTGTTCTTCGTGTAATTCGTAACAACACAGAGAATATGACTGCCTCCATGAATCTAGGATGAACCGTTTTCGATATTTCAGTTATTGGAGATTTTGAAGAGCTGAAAAATTTAAAGTGCATTAAGTTGCCAAATAAAACGAACATGCATTAAAACAGCTAATTCTGTATGATATTAAAAAAATATCCATGTTATTTTCTGCAAGTAAACTCAGTTTAATCCATCATGAAATAAAAAAATAAGAAAATGAGTTTGAATTTGTAGGGAAAGTCATGTGTTTCTCACATCAGATTTTTATTTTCCCTGCAATACATGGTAATGTATAGGGAAAGTATTGGAATCATGTCGAAAATCGCAACTCGAGTTTTCGACGGATATACACGTTTCGAGACCTCTAGAATACGAAAAAACTATTTTTAGCGTGACGTCTGTGTGTGTGTCTGTGTGTCTGTCTGTCTGTCTGTGCAGATTTTGTATCCACTCTAACTAAAAAACTAATTAACCGAATTTCATAAAATTTAGTAGGTAAGTTATTTGTGGGCGAATCTGGTGCTGATTAGTTTTGGGTACGATTCGGGATAAAAGAACCCGCGTTTTTTTGTGAAATGGCCCGGAAAAGCTTGTATCCATTCTAGCTGAAAATTTAATGTACCGAATTTCACAAAATTTGGTAGATAAGTCGCTTGTGGGTCACCCTGATGCTGATCAGATTTTGGTACGTTTCGGAAAAAAATAACCTGCCTTTTTTTGCAAAAATCGACAAAATCTAAAATAAAAAAACTGTGTATGCTTAAATATATCCATTAAATTCTTGTTTCTAACGTAATTTTTAACGATGAAAAGAATAAGACCAACCCCATTACTAGGACTAGACGTTCTCGAGATATTTTAGTTTTTTCGTATTTTTTCTACGCCACCTTTGAAAATAAGTCCAGTTACCAAACGAGAACGAAAATATAATTAAAAGTGAATTAAATTTAATTAAAATAAAGAGAACGTGGATATAAGTCTGCAGAGAAAGTCATGTGCTGCCCACATCAGATTTTTACTTTCCCTGCAATACATGATAATGTGCCGATGTGGTGGCCGAGCGGTCAAAGAGGCAGGCGTTTCCTCGTGATGGCTCGGCTGCCAGATTGCGGGTTCGAGTCCCCCCTGCGGGCATGGATGCTGTGATGTCTTATTTGGGGCAGAAGTCAGACTTCTACCTTCGGGTGCCCCGGGTCATTAGACTAAACAGAAGCAGTGCACACATTCTTCCTTAAATGTAATGTTAGGGACACGACAACAACAACAACAACAACAACATGATAATGTATAGGGAAAGTATTGACAAAAATTGACAAAACTTAAAATAAAAGACTACGTATGCTCAAGTGTATCAATTAAGTGCTTGTTTTAAAAGTAATTAAGGAAAATAATAAGATCAACCCCCTTACTTTAAGACTAACCGTTCTCGAGATATTTTAGTTTTTTCGCATTTTTGTTACCCCGTCTTGGAAAAAATGTCATTTTACGAAATAATTACAAAAATTGAATTTAAAGTGCGACTTCAGTGTTATTTTTTTATAATTAAATTTAATCTAATGCATTATTAAAGCAATAAAGAGAAAATTTGTGAGGAAAGTCATGTGCTGCTCAGATCAGATTTTTATTATAATGCAACTAGTTTAATTGCATAAATTTATGTGGATACTTATATGAAGTTGCAGTTGGTAAAAGTAAGGAGTTAAAACTTCATATTAAGAAAACGCCAATATCATTTGAGACAATCATTCAGGTGGCGCTGGGATAAGATAAGTTGACCTGTATTGCACGCATTTCTATGGCGAAAGTCCTGAAATATTTATTTAAACTGTCAATTATGTAAAATTAAATTATGAGCACAATGCAAAGTAAAACTGGAACAAAAATCTGATGCGGGCAGCACATGACTTTCTCTGCACATGACTTATATTCATGTCCACTTTATTTTAATTAAATTTAATTCACTTTTAATTCAATTTTCATTCTCATTTGATAACTGGACTTATTTTTAAAGGTGGCGTAGAGAAAATACGAAAAAACTAAAATATCTCGAGAACGGCTAGTCCTAGTGTAATGGAGTTGGTCTTATTCTTTTCTTCAATAAAAATTACGTATTAAACAAGCATTTAATAGATATATTTGAGCATACGTAGTTTTTTATTTTAGATTTTGACGATTTTTGCGGGCCATTTTGCAAAAAAAAGGCAGGTTATTTTTTCCGAATCCTACCAAAATCTAATCAGCACCACGGTGATCCACAAGTGACTTATCTACCGAATCTTGTGAAATTCGGTCCAGTAGTTTCTCAGCTAGAATGGATACAAGCTTTTGCGGGCCATTTCGCAAAAAAGGCAAGTTCTTTTATCCCGAATCGTACCCAAAACTAATCAGCACCAGATTCGCCAACAAGTAACTTACCTACCAAATTTTGTGAAATTCGGTCCGTTAGATTTTTAGTTACAGTGGATACAAAATCTGCACAGACAGACAGACACACACACAGACGACACACTAAAAATAGTTTTTTCGTATTCTAGAGGTCTCGAAATGCGTAGATCCGTCGAAAACTCGAGTTGCGATTTTCGGCATGATTCCAACACTTTCATTATACACTACCATATATTGCAGGGAAAGTAATAAAGAATATAGCTACGTATTCAAAATTATTTTTACTTTTCAATTTATTTTTATCTCGCTATATTCTATAGTCTATTATACGATTAGGAAAAATTACTGGTTAATTATACTCATAATTAAGGAACCTTTAATTTAAAAATAATCAAAAAGATTTCATACTAAATACTACGTTTTTCTGTTGAGTCTTTACGAACACTAGCGCAGCAGTTACTTTACGAACACTAGCCACATCTATATAAAATTCTCAAAGCATTATGTCATTTTCAAACGTTTCATCCGTAGAAGTTTTATATCCTTCTTTCTAACTCCCTGACACAGAAGTTGCAGTTTACAATATCATTTTACTTTCCCTGCAATACCTAGTAATGTATAGGGAAAGTATTGGAAACATGTCGAAAATCGCAACTCGAGTTTTCGACGGATCTACACGTTTCGAGACCTCTAAAATACGAAAAAACTATTTTTAGCGTCACGTCTGTCTGTCTGTCTGTGCAGATTTTGTATCCACTCTAACTGAAAAATTAATTGACCGAATTTCATAAAATTTGGTAGTCAAGTCACTTGTGGGCGAATCTGGTGCTGATCAGTTTTGGATACGATTCGGGATAAAAGAACCCGCCTTTTTTTTGCGATATGGCCCGCAAAAGCTTGTATCCACTCTAGCTGAAAATCTAATGGACCGAATTTCACAAAATTTGGTAAATAAGTCGCTTGTGGGTGGTCACCCTGGTGTTGATTAGATTTTGGTATGATTCGGAAAAAAATAACTTCCTTTTTTTTGCAAAATGGGCCGCAAAAATCGACAAAATCTAAAATAAAAAACTACGTATGCTTAAATATATCCATTCAAGGCTTGTTTTATACGTAATTTTTAACGAAGAAAAGAATAAGGCCAACCCTATTACACTAAGACTAGCCGTTCTCGAAATATTTTCGTTTTTTCTCTACGCCACCTTTGAAAATGAGTCCAGTTACCAAATGAGAACGAAATTTGAATTAATAGTGAATTAAATTTAATTGAAATAAAGAGAACGTGTATATAAGTCTGCAGGGAAAGTTATGTGCTGCCCACATCAGATTTTTTTTATTTCATTTTACGACTGAGTGCATTTTCAAATGGCGACGTTACAGAAATGCCAAAAAACTAAAATATCTCGAGAACGATTATTCTTAGAGGCTGGTCTTATTTAATTTAAAAATATTTAAAAAATTATGACTATAGTATTTGCGACACTTTTGTATTAGTATTATTGCGAAGTTCACTGTGATTCGTTATAGAGTCAAAATCGACTGATAAGTAGTTTGCAGTTAATATTAAAGATTAACTTGTGTTATCTTTCAGCATGTTTCTACAAATTATTAACAGCTTTATTACTAGTAAATGAAAATCAATTGCAATTATTATATATTAATATTCATGCATAGTAGCTATATGGATATTAATAATCATCTCTTAGCTTCCCAATATAAATATCCAATTATTTGTTAATAATTTATATAAATTGAAAAATATAATAATAACTATTAAAATTTATAAATGCTAATTATTTTGTGTTTGGTAATCCAGCCCCTCCTTCAAAATTGTTGAGCCACCCCCCCCCCCCTTGAATTTCCATCTAGACCCTCTTCAATTTCGTTTCTAGCTACGACCCTGCAAGAGACGTATATGCCTAATATTGTGAAATTTCATTAAATGGTTTCTGTTACAGTGGATAGATATATTTCACACACACACACACGAATGACATGTTGAAAATAGAATTTTTGTATTCTAGAGTGCTCGAAAAGTGTAGATTCGTTGAAAATTCGAGTTGCGATTTTCCCTATAGATTACATTAAGTATCATTAACCCTATACATTAATCCTATACATTTAACACTATACATTACCAAAATCTAATCAGCAGCAGTGTATCCTACAAGTGACTTATCTACTAAATCTTGTGAAATTTGGTCAATTAGTTTTTCAATTCAGCAATTTTCAAAAATTAAGGCAGGTTCTTCTATTCCGAATTGTACCAAAATCTAATCAGCACCAGGGACACCCACAAGGGATTTACTTACCTACCCACATTTTATGAAATTCGGTCCATTAGATTTTGAGTTAGAATGGATATATAAAAGGCGTCCCAAAATGCACGCAAGATTTGAATTTTGCGCCATTTGTGCGATAAAGTCTTGGCAACGAAAAAAAAAAAGGCAGCGTGACAATGACAGTCTAGGGTTACTAAAAATGAAGTGCTACACGAAAGAACAACTCGTTTTCATGGTTGAGCAATATTTTAAAAATAATGAAAGTGAAAAATAATTCTTGCTATCGCGACATGATAGTCCAGTTTTTTTGTGCCTAAATTGTAAGATATGGATGTGGATGACATGTGGTTTCAACAAGACGGTGCCACATGCCATACAGCCCGAGAAATAATTCAATTACTGCATGAGTCATTTCCTGTTCGTGTAATTTCCCGTTTTGGTGATCAGAATTGGCCGCTCAGAACATACGATTTAACGCCGTTGGATTTTTTTCTTTGGGTTTTCTTGAAGTCTAAGGTTTATGCAAACAAACCCACAACCACCCACGCCTTGAAGGAGGAAATTGAGCGTGTATCAACGAAATTCAGCCACATTTATGCAAAACGGTCCTGGAAATTTTCAACAAAAGAGTGCGTATGTGCCAGCAAAGCCGTGGAGGCCATTTATCCGATATGCTATTCCATACATAACCCTATACTGTATACTTTATGAATCAATAAAAAATTTACAATTTTTAATTATAAACCTGTGTTTTCTATCAAAATTACTTCTTGCGTGAATTTTGGGACACCCTTTACATTGCACAGACAGACACACAGACGTCACGGTAAAAATAATTTTTTCGTATTCTAGAGGTGTCAAAACGTGTAGATCCGTCGAAAACTTGAGTTGTGATTTTGGCATGATTCCAATACTTTCTCTATACATTATCAAATATTGAAGGGAAAGTAAAAGATTTCATCTTTTTTTTTTTTAAACGGCCCATCAAAAAACGTCAAAATCTAAAATATAAGACTAATTATGATGAAATGAATGCGTGATTTAAATGCTTGTTTTGCAGTCAACTTTAAACGACAAAACGAATGAGACCGACCTGATTGATCTACAATGGACTGACCATTGTTGAGATTAGGAACAATTTTCAGCACGATCCCAATACATTCCATATACATTGCCATGTATTGCAAGGAAAGTAAAAAATCTGATGTGGGCAGCACATGACATTCCCTGCAGACTCAAATTCATATTCTCTTTATTTCTTTAATAATTAATTAGGTTGAGTTTAATTGCACAAAATAACACTAAATTTGCATTTTACTTTTCCTACAACACATGGTAATGTATAAGGAAAGTATTGGAATCATACCGAAAATCGCAACACGAGTTTTCGACGAATCTACACGTTTCGAGACCTCTAAAATACGAAAAAACTATTTTTAGTGTGACGTCTGTGAGAGTGTCTGTCTGTGTGTCTGTCTGTCTGTGCAAAGTATGTATCCACTCTAACTCAAAAACTAATGAACTGAATTTCATAAAATTTGGTAGGTCAGTCACTTATGTATGACCCTGGTGTTGATTAGTTTTTGGTACGATTCGGAAAAAAAGAACCCGCTCGTTTTTACAAAATGGCCTGCAGAAATTGTATGTTTCCACTCTAACTGACAAACTAATTGATCAAATTACACAAAATTTGGTAGTTGAGTCGCTCGTAGGATACTGTGATGCTGGTTAGATTTTGATACGATTTAAAAAAAAAAAAAAAAAATTTTTTTTTTTTTTTTTTTTTTTTTCGAAATGCCCCGCAAATCTAATATATTCCATCTAAAATAAAATACTACATAATGAAACTCTGAAGTAAAGGACTAAAATTGATGAAATATATTGATTAAGTACTAGTTCTTCATGTAAAATTTGACAGCAAATCGAATAAATCTGACCCTATGACTGGAGGAAAAACCGTTGTCGAGATATTGCAGTTTTTGGAATTTTATGGATCTGAAGAATTTAAAGTGAATTAAGTTGACAAAAGAAACGAAGATGCAATGAAAAAACGAATTAGATATAAAATCAAAAAATTATCCATATTATTTTCTGAATTTAAACCCAATTTAATGCATAATGAAATAAAAAATTATAAAATTAATTTGAATCCGTAACGAAAGTCATATGCTGCTCACATCAGATTTTCTACTTTCCCTGCAATACATGGTAATGTATAGGGAAAGTATTGGAGTCATGCCGAAAATCGCAACTCGAGTTTTCGACGGATCTACACCTTTTGGGACCTCTAGAACACGAAAACACTATTTTTAGCGTGACGTCTGTGTATGTGTCTCTGTAATGTATGTATCCACTCAAACTCAAAAACTAATGGATCGAATTGCATAAAATTTGGTAGGTAAGTCCCTTGGATGCGACCCTGGTGCTGATTAGCTTTTGGTACGATTCGGAAAAAATAACCCATCTTTTTTTTTTTTTTAAATGGCCAGCAAAAATCTCTCGCATCCACTCTAGCTGAAATACTAATTGACCAAATTTCACAAAATTTGGTAGACAGGTCACTTGTGGGATACTCTGGTGTTAATTAGATTTTGATACGATTCGGAAAAGAACAACCAGCCTTTTTACGAAATGGCCGCAAAAATCACCAAAATCTAAAAAAGAGACTACGTATGTTCAAATGTATCAATTAAATGCTTGTTTTATACGTAATTTTTGTCGAGGAAAAGAATAAGAACAACTCTATTACTCTAGGACTTACCGTTCTCGAGATATTTGAGATTTTTCGCATATTACTTTCCCTGCAATACTTGTTAATGTATAGGGAAAGTATTGGAATCATGCCGAAAATCGCAACTCGAGTTTTCGACGGATCTACACGTTTCAAGATCTTTAGAACATGAAAAAACTATTTTTAGCTTGACGTCCGTGTGTGTGTCTGTGTGTTTGTATGTCTGTGTGTCAGTCTGTGTGTCTGTGTGTGTGTGTGTGTGTGTGTGTCTGTGTGTGTATATGTGTGTGTGTGTGTGTGTGTGCCTGTCTGTGTCTGTGCCTGTGCAATGTATGTAACCACTCTAACTCAAAACCGAATGGACCGAATTTCATAAAATTTGGTAGATTACTTGGATGTGACCCTGGTGCTGATGAGTTTTTAGTACGATTCGGAATAAAAGAACCCGCTTTTTTTTGCGACATGGCCCGCAAAAGTTGCCTGTATCCACGCTAGCTGAAAAACTAATGTACCAAATTTCACAAAATTTGGTAGATAAGTCGATTGTATGTTACCCTGGTGCTGATTAGATTTTGGTGCGATTAAAAAAAAAATAACCTGTCTTTTTTTTTGCAAAATGGCCATCAAAAATCGTCAAAATCTAAAATAAAAAAATACGTATGCTCAAATATATCTATTAAATGCTAGTTTTATACGTAATTTTTAACGAAGAAAATAATAAGACCAACCCCATTACACTAGGACTAGCCGTTCTCGAGATATTTTAGTTTTTTCGTATTTTCTCTACGCCACCTTTGAAAATATGTTCAGTTACCAAATGAGAACGAAAATTGAATTAAAAGTGAATTAAATTTAACTAAAATAAAGAGAACGTGGATATAAGACTGCAGGGAAAGTCATGTGCTGCCCACATCAGATATTTTGCTATGCCGCCTTTTGAAAAATTATCCAATTATCAAATAAAAACAGAAATTGAATTAAAAATGCAAATTTAGTGTTATTTTGTGTAATTAAACTCAATTTAATGAATTCTTAAAGAAAAAATGAATTTGAGTCTGCAGGGAAAGTCATGAGAAGCCCACTTCAAATTTTTAATTAAATCTGTGTTTATATTTGGTAATTGGATATTTTTACGAAATCAGGGTAACAAAAATGCAGGAAATCCCAAATATCTTGAGAACGGTTAATCTTAAAGTAATGGAGTTGGTTATATTCTTTACCTCATCAAAAATTGCGTGTAAAACAAGAATTTATTTGATAGAATTGTGTATACGTAGTCTTTCTTTTTAGATTTTGACGATTTTTGCGGACCATTTCGTAAAAAAAGGCAGGTCGTTCTTTTCTGTTTCGTACCAAAATCTATTCAGCACCAGAGTATACCACAAGTAACTTATCTACCAAATTTTGTGAAATTTGGGCAATTAGTGTTTTAGCTAGAGTGGATACATAGAATTTTTACGGGTCATTTCGCTAAAAAAAGGCGAGTTCTGTTTTTTAGAATCGTATCAAAAACTAATCAGCAACAGGGTCTCACCCAAGTGACTTACCTACCAAATTTTATGAAATTCGGTCCATTAGTTTTGGAGTTAAAGTGGATACATACATTGCACAGACAGACACACAGATACACACACAGACGTCACGCTAAAAATAGTTTTTTCGTATTCTAGAGGTGTCAAAACCAGTAGATCCGTCGAAAACTCGAGTTGCGATTTTCGGCATGATTCCAATACCTTCCCTATACATTACCATGTATTGCAGGGAAAGTAAAAAATCTGAGGTGTGTAGCACAAGACTTTCTTTACAGATTTAAATTAATTTTCTCTTGATTTTTTTTTTTTTTTTAATAATTGATTAAACTGAATTTAATTGCATAAAATATCTGGGATAATTATTTGAAATGACACTGCGTTTGCAGTTTTAATTCAATTTTCGTTTTCATTTCGCGACTGGGCGTATTATTAAAGGCAATGTAGCAAAATTGCGAAACATTGAAAAATATCTCGAGAACGGTTAGTCTTGGAGTTATGGGGTTGGTTTCATTTATTTCGTAGTTAAAAATTGCGTATAAAACAACCATTTAATTGATACATTTGAGCATATGCGGTATTCTATTTTAGATTTTGACGATTTTTGGAGGCCATTTCGTAAAAAAAGAAAAGCAGATATAGTTTTTTCGAATTGCACCAAAATCTAATCAGCACCAGGGTAACCCACATGTGACTTACCAATTTTGGGGAAATTTGATCAATAAGTTTTTCACCTAGATTGGATGCATATATTGCACAGACAGACACACACACACACGCAGACGCCAAGCTAAAAATAGTATTTTCATGTTGCAAGGTGCTCGAAGTGACGAACTGGAGAGGCAATTTTCCCACGATTCCAATACTTCCTCCTATACCTTACCATGTATTTCAGGGAAAGTAAAAACCCGTCAGTGCGCTACGTTAAGTGTATAGAGTGTTCGACACAAAATGGCGGACGATCCGAGATGGCCGGACTCTCATTCAGGAGACTGGGTGAGTGGTTTGATACACACGTGGGTGGGTTGTGAGATGCGAAGATGAAGATGAAAGAATGGGCAACAGAGGGTATTATGGGACGTGTTTACTCTCCCAGACTTCAATACAGCACGGAGAGTATCTGTGGAATTTTCTTTTTTTAGTGTGTGAAATGGTGTGACTGAAGATCCGAGGAATGCGAACGACATCGTGAATTTCACAGAGAATAACATTGAACCTCAGTTACGTTGATTATTATGAACATAAACGTTCCGGCGTATTTACCAAGCTCTGAAATATGGATATTACTTTCCCTACATAGTATAACGTATAGTGAAAGTAGTGTGACAGTCACACTACTTTCAATATACATTAGGCAATCTATAATATGTATCTATACTTTCTATACACTCTATACTATGCACGTATGTAATGTATGTTTTCACTATACATTATATATTCTATACTATGCATGCATACATTTTATACATTCTATACAATGTATGTATGCAATGTATGTTTTTACAATACATAGTTTAACATATAATGAAAGTAGCGTGACAGTCACAATACTTTCAATATACATTATGCAATCTATATACTTTCAATATACATTATGCAATCTATACAGTGTATGTATACTTTCTATAGTCTCTACACTATGTATGTATGTAATGTATGTTTTCACTATACATTATATATTCTATACTATGTATACATTTTATACATTCTATACAATGTATGTATGTAATATATGTTTTAACTATACATTATAAACTATGTATGTATACATTCTATACTATTAAGTATGTAATGTATGTTTTCACTATACATTATTCTATACTATGTATACATACTTTCTATACACTCTATACTATATATGTATGTTTTCACTATACATTATATATTCTATACTATGCATGTATACATTTTAGACATTCTATACAATGTATGTATGTAATATATGTTTTCACTATACATTATAAACTATGTTTGTATACATTCTATACTATTATGTATGTATGTATGTATGTTTTCACTATACATTATTCTATACATACTTTCTATACACTCTATACTATATATGTATGTAATGTATGTCTTCACTATACATTATATATTCTACACTATGCATGTATACATTTTAGACATGCTATACAATGTATGTATGTAATATATGTTTTCACTATACATTATAAACTATGTATGCATACATTCTATACTATGTATGTATACATTCTATACTATGTATGTATGTAATGTATGCTTTCACTATACATTATATATTCTATGCTATGTATACAATTTATACATTCTATACAATGTATGTATGTAATATATGTTTTCACTATACATTATTCTATACTATGTATACATACTTTCTATACACTCTATACTATATATGTATGTAATGTATGTTTTCACTATACATTATATATTCTATACTATGCATGTATACATTTTAGACATTCTATACAATGTATGTATGTAATATATGTTTTAACTATACATTATAAACTATGTATGTATACATTCTATACTATTAAGTATGTAATGTATGTTTTCACTATACATTATTCTATACTATGTATACATACTTTCTATACACTCTATACTATATATGTATGTTTTCACTATACATTATATATTCTATACTATGCATGTATACATTTTAGACATTCTATACAATGTATGTATGTAATATATGTTTTCACTATACATTATAAACTATGTATGCATACATTCTATACTATGTATGTATACATTCTATACTATGTATGTATGTAATGTATGCTTTCACTATACATTATATATTCTATACTATGTATACATTTTATACATTCTATACAATGTATGTATGTAATATATGTTTTCACTATACATTATAAACTATGTTTGTATACATTCTATACTATTATGTATGTATGTATGTATGTTTTCACTATACATTATTCTATACATACTTTCTATACACTCTATACTATATATGTATGTCTTCACTATACATTATATATTCTACACTATGCATGTATACATTTTAGACATTCTATACAATGTATGTATGTAATATATGTTTTCACTATACATTATAAACTATGTATGCATACATTCTATACTATGTATGTATACATTCTATACTATGTATGTATGTAATGTATGCTTTCACTATACATTATATATTCTATGCTATGTATACAATTTATACATTCTATACAATGTATGTATGTAATATATGTTTTCACTATACATTATTCTATACTATGTATACATACTTTCTATACACTCTATACTATATATGTATGTAATGTATGTTTTCACTATACATTATATATTCTATACTATGCATGTATACATTTTAGACATTCTATACAATGTATGTATGTAATATATGTTTTCACTATACATTATAAACTATGTATGCATACATTCTATACTATGTATGTATACATTCTATACTATGTATGTATGTAATGTATGCTTTCACTATACATTATATATTCTATACTATGTATACATTTTATACATTCTATACAATGTATGTATGTAATATATGTTTTCACTATACATTATAAACTATGTTTGTATACATTCTATACTATTATGTATGTATGTATGTTTTCACTATACATTATTCTATACATACTTTCTATACACTCTATACTATATATGTATGTAATGTATGTCTTCACTATACATTATATATTCTACACTATGCATGTATACATTTTAGACATTCTATACAATGTATGTATGTAATATATGTTTTCACTATACATTATAAACTATGTATGCATACATTCTATACTATGTATGTATACATTCTATACTATGTATGTATGTAATGTATGCTTTCACTATACATTATATATTCTATGCTATGTATACAATTTATACATTCTATACAATGTATGTATGTAATATATGTTTTCACTATACATTATTCTATACTATGTATACATACTTTCTATACACTCTATACTATATATGTATGTAATGTATGTTTTCACTATACATTATATATTCTATACTATGCATGTATACATTTTAGACATTCTATACAATGTATGTATGTAATATATGTTTTCACTATACATTATAAACTATGTATGCATACATTCTATACTATGTATGTATGTAATGTATGCTTTCACTATACATTATACATTTTAAACTATGTATGTATGCATTCTATAATATGTATGTATGTATGTAGTGTATGTTTTCACTATGCATTACACATTCTAAACTGTGTATGTATACATTTTATACATTCTATACTATATATGTAGTGTATGTTTTCACTATATATTCTATACTATGTGTGCCGATTATTATTTTTGTTGATTAAAATTAATATCGTCAAAAATGCATTTTACATTAAATTAATTATTTATTAGTATATTAATTATACATGTAATCTGTTCTAACTTACTGCTGTGTACATTGCGTTGGTGGCCGCAAAACCCACCTATTTCTGTGCTTAACGGGATACTAAGTTAACAAACTAAAAATTAAGGTTAATAGTAAAGGAACAAACATTTATTTATCACATACTCAATTTACACTCTTTAGTTTTTACAAATTAAATAAATATCACACATAGTGGAATACATCTCAATGGTAGTTCGGGGGGTGTAATGCCAGATGAATTGATATTTGGTTGGAGCACGTGGTGGGATGCATTAATTAGCTTTTCCTTAAAAACACAAATTTAGACAAAGAGGTTATCCTCATATAGTTTAATTGTACGGTACCTGATCTTCTTTCATATAACTTGGGTAACACCGATGCTTTGTCACACTTTACACTTGCAATACCAGATGAACATGAGCTCTCCTTCGAATTCCTATATCAGAGACGCACACACAACTCTTAACTCTGCTACCGTCGCTTCTTCTTGACTAGTCTAACTCCAACAGCCTGCCTTGACCAATTCTGACTCCCACTTCGAGCAACTCTCACTTATATCCCTTTTTCGGTCGGCGGTCCACGTGCTGAAATCTAGAGCTGAGGGCTAATCCGTAGACATGGCGTCGCCGTCTCGGTTGCCGCCAAACGGCTTAACGTGGTATGTAAACATGGGCGTGGTATGTAAGATATGGGGCCACCTGTATATTATCGCCCATCTGCTTAGCGTGGGGATAATCCGCCCGCATTCCTGGTTCCATTATTTTTTAATCCTTCCAAATATTTATTACTTTACATTTCTGGCATTACACTATGCATGTATACACTTTATACATTCTATACAATGTATGTATGTAATGTATGTTTTCACTATACATTATACATTCTATACTATGTATGCATACTTTCTATACACTCTATACTATATATGTATACCAGTGGATGCGAATGTCCTACTATTTAGTCGCCAAATATCTCACCAAATTTTCTTTAACTTTTATTCCCAATTAACTCAATTTCCCCGTCATTATTGATGGGCAAACCATTAGTATGTAATAATTTAATAAGCATTATTATTTTGTATAACCCAAACTTATAAATGTGAAATAAATTAATTCATGATCATGTTGTTTAAAATCAATTAATTAAAAGTTTAAAATTAATTAAATTAATTAAAGTCATTGATTTTAATGAATAATTTAAAAAAAATAAGCGATTTAAATCAATGATTTTTTTTTAAATCAAGTAATTTAAATCTTGATTTAAATCAATCTACCCTGTCGACAGCCCCCCCCCCTCCAATTTTTTTAATTATACACCCCTCCCCCCCAGTTTATGAATCCTGGAGAACTTCCGGGCGGGAGGGAAGGGGAGGGGGTACTTTATAGCATGTAAATGAAAAATTGGATTTAAAAAAATTAAAAATATTTTAATAATTTTTATTTAATGTAAATTTATAAAACTTAATTTTTATTTAATAATAACTAAAATAAAAAATTGAAATTTTTAATATCATTACAAAAAACTTGTTAATAAAAAAATCGCTTTTAAATTTAAAAAAAAATTGCTTCTGACATCCCCCTATGGAAATTTCTGACTTCGCGCATGTTTGTTTAAAGGTATTTATTAAACAAGTAATGTGCAAACAGATGTGGATTTTAAATTATTAGATAATGTAAAGAAATCTAAAAATACAATAAGAACTTTGACAGTAATAAATCAGCTCTTCTATATAACAGGAAATAACAGCGTCATCTACCAACTGTTCTGGAACTACACATTCCCCTCTTTCTAAATCGAAATTTACCAGATTTTATTATTATGTAGGTAACGGCTGCACACAGCAAGGTAACTGGCTCCCGACTCGTTACAGTTATTGCACTCACAGACTAGTCCGCGGTGCAGTTGGCCAGAAAGTATATCAATTCAGGTCCCTCCTTTCATATCGCACGAGGAAATTGGTTGGCTTTCGAAGCGATCGCCAAATGTAGAGCTCCTCTATAGAGGAGCCTTAGCCAAATGTATTAAGTCACGCGCGGATCTTGTGTCAAAATCGTGATTTTTAAAGTTATTTTTTATTCATATTTAGTGTTGTATCCGTCCTAAAACCGCTTTATTTTTGCTTAAATTCTGTGCAACTACATACTGAAACAACGCAATTATAATATATTTGAGTTTAAATGATCATCCAAATTTGATTATTTCTACAACGAAGCCTAATTTTCACTTATGTAAAATGTAAACTTTTGAAGCAAAGTGATTCAAATTTCGATATTTTAGTATTTTAACCTGGGTTTTCCGAAGGGTGGGAAATCTGTAATATTTATAATATCCCGTATGTTGCAGCTCAATCTTTTAATTTACTCCTTGGTGAAATATTGATGCACGTATGAGAACGAGATACTTTTTTTTGTTTAAAAAAATTAGAAGGCTAAATGAACGTGAGTCCTCTCGGAAACATTTTATGTTAATCTAGTCTCTATTTGTGTGACACAGCATTTAGATATATTTATATGGGACAAATAGAAAACTTGTCTCCTTAAAGTTTCATCCCCCCCCCCCCCCCCGGATAAAAAGTCCTGAAAAAACACTGCCTCTAACTTAGGTCTTTGAGATTGCGATAAACTTTATTTAAAAACTGATCCCAAAATCGAATTTAAAAATATAAAACTGCTTGCATTATATTGCATAATAATACTTTATATGGCTTTATATTGCATAATATCATGCAATATTTTTTATAATAAAAACAACGAATTCAAACGGTTTCAATAAAGTGCTCAATTCAAAATACAGTTCACACAGAATACAAGAGTCATCCAAAAGTTGTCCTGTCGTAGCACTAATTTATTCCACTATTTTATCATTTCAGGATCTATTGAAGCAGCAGAAACATGTGCTTTTGATTTGTTTGATTGTAGCCAGTTGCCAGTATATTCTTGCACAAAACATTTGCTTTATCATTTACGAATTTTCAAAGTACATTAACATCAATATTTACCATAAGCCAAGCCAAGACGCTTCGTTACGGGCTTCCATGGGACCGAAGGTCCCTCACGCCCACATCAGAATATATAAATGTCGGCTTTTGATGATGTTTTCTATATAGCAATATGATCGTGGATGCAATCTTCCTCGTGGGGTTGCTAGGTAGAATCCAGAGATGGCTCGTAGAGTCCATCTTCGTCTTGGAGTGGCGAAGTACTACGGCTGGTGGCACGCTGAAAGCAAGAAGGAGGTGGGCGGGGCCAGGGAGGAGGGGACCAATAGAAAAAGTCGCAGTGTTGAGGCGGGGATCAGAGTTAGATTTACAATTAAGAGGTTAACAGGGGTGAATTAAGTCGAATTTATAAAGAAATTATAATTTTTATTAAGTTAGCAGTTATAAATAACTAGAGAGGGGTAAAACAAATACAATTATGGCTAAAAAACACTGCGCTGCAGGCTGAGGTTACTGACAATTTCCGGTCGAGTCGTGAAGAAGAAAAAAGGCCCTTTTCAGGGACACCGGTGAACAATTTTATAAATAAAATTTAATCTATGTCAAGAAGGTAAAACACACGAGGTGAAGACCGGGCTGGCACAGCATAAGAATAGTCAAAGCATAGATAAAAGTCGAGTTCCGAAAGGGAATACGTGGCGTTGCCAGGTGAAATTATTAAGGGGAGGGCGCATCTGCGAGAGCATCATAGCTCTCGTAGATGAACCAGACCAGATCAATTTGCGTAGTCGCCGTACGCAGTTTGGGAAGTGCTCTTCTGAACGCTTCAAGTAGAATATTTTTGTCTAGCGAATTTCTCATTTCAATAATGGTTACGAAAAAGTCGGTATAGTTGATGGCATTGCCATCAACTGGGTTTTTTGAATTTGGATTGGCGACGGCTGGGACCGACGGTTTATGAATTTGTCCGGAAATTTTGGTAGTTAAAGCATTCTCGCTAGTAGTTAAGTCAACAGTTTCTTGGGTGCCAGAAACTACGTTGGCAAAGTCAAGGTTGGGCTTTATGCCAGCAGGTCGAAAAGAACGACTATGTTTCCCAGGGTCAAATCCTGGGGGGGGGGGGGGGGGGGGGGGGGTGCACTGTGGCTGAATTTAGAATTGTACTGGGGTTTGTCCCTGAGTCTCTTGGTCACAGGCGAGTTGCCCGGGTTTTTCGGGCAGCCCCGCCAGCTGGCAGCATGTGCGCCCCCGCAGTTGCAGCACAGCTTGAAATCGGCTTTGCAGTCGACTGCGGTGTGGGGCCCTGCACATTTGACACAGCGCAGTGGCAGCCTACATGCCAAACTGCTATGGTAAAAACCATTGCAAGAATGACACTGGCTGGCAAAGCCTCTGTGCCCCCTGTAGGGCTCCACGGTCACTCCTGTGCCCAAGAGCACGGATATTTGATAAAGATCATCCGGGTTAGTCCCGGGAGCTAATTGCAGGTAGTATAAGGGAAGGGGCTGTCTGCTTCCTCTTTTAGTGAGTCTAGTACAGCTGAGTACTTGAAACTCCATGGCTTCAAAACTGCGTTTAATTAAGTTGATGTCAGTGACAATGGGGAGTCCCCTAATGACACACTTTACAGGAAGATCCTCTTTAAGAGAGTAGGTTTTGAAAGGAGCCTTTTCTCTGGTCAGATAGTCGACGCAGTTGCGGTATTCTTCGTTGTTTTGTACAACAATTCTAAAAAATTGGCGGTCAAGGACCGGAACAATTTTGGGTGCGAATTTTTCTCTCAAATTGAAGATAATGGACGGCCACATCGGGCAGGAAGCACTAACAAGAATGGGTGGTATAGTCTGGGGTTTCGGCGTAATCGCCGCGTGGTCGTTCTTTCCACATCCGGTCGGGCTGTGATTGGATGTCTCTGAATCCGTCGACAGCGTGCGTTTTTTGTTCGCTTTGGGAACTTTATGTATAAATCCATTTACATCCGTATAAGTACGGGAGTTAGACACATTATTTGAATTATTTAAGTTAGGATTTTGATTAGCGTTTGCTTTAACGTTACTATTAGTGCCGGTGTTAGCTTCGGCTAAGTCTACTTCCATAGAATCAATTACTTGGCACGTGGCCAGTTTTGAGCTAGAATTTGCATTTAGGTTTGCTATTTGATTTGAATTTGAGTTAGTTATTAAATTATCGTCATTAGATTTGTCAGATTTATCATTTTTAAATTTAGCATTTTCAGTTTCCTGAGAATTGTTAATAGAGTCAGTGGCTTTAGAAGCCTTAGTTTTAGGGTTAGGGGGGAGGGGGGGGGTAGCTAAGACATGCTTACCATCCGAGTACTCCGCCATCTTGTCAGTCTTGATCGTCTCGTCAGCATTGGAGTCGGTTTTGGCTCTGGAAATGGCAGCTCTTTTCGCAGCAACCTTCTTCTCTAAATCGGCAATCTGTTGCTCTAAGTAGTTGTAGTTTACACTAGCAGTATTAGGATCGAAACATTCGTTCAAATTGTTCGTAGAATCGTCACTCTTGTGCGGTACGGTCACTTTATTCTTTCCCATGTCGGGAGCTTGCTCATACACAACCTATCCGCATCAATTTGTTGAAAAATGCAACATGTTTTGAAATAAATAATTAATGTAACATATGAATTACAATACTAAGAGAATAAACTAATAGGGTTATAATATGTTAGAATTTAATAGTAACAAATAAAAGTAATTTAGAAATTAAACAAATTACGTTAATAAATAACAATTAATAAAAAGGCAAATTCTAGAGGTGGAAGGAAAAAGCACATAAATCGTAAATTCTATTTTTTTTTTAATAACATATTTAATTTAAAAAATTTATGATCGCCGTTGTGTGAAAAGTAAATCTTGTGTCAAGTACATAACCTTGTGTCAAGCAGGTTTCTAAGATGTTAAAGAAAGAAAAACTTTTAACACTTATTAAATTTTAAACAGATATCAGTGGGGTAAAATATATAAATTAAGAAAAGTAATAATTTATTTAGCTCATATATTATAACAAACTCCATGAAAATTAAATTTGTATTCCGAAAAAAAAAAAGAAAAAATAATAATAAAAAGTTTTCCTAAAAGCATAATAATTTTCTTTCCTGTATATTTCAAAATCCTTGTGTTGCAATCTAGCATAATTTAATGAAAAGGGGAGTCTAATCGATAACTTTCAATTAACGACAACAGATGGCGGCACACTCGGCTATGGCCTAAAATAAGACCTCTTACTTACGATCTCTTTTCGCCTAAGAAATTTTTATGTTACCCCGGGCATATAGGCATATAAAGTAGGTATATAAATCAAACATTGATTGGTAATAAATCATAAGAAAATGTATTTTAAAACAATTCTTCGTATACATATAATTTTACGATTTATTAAAGAAGAAAGCAAATTTACATACTAATGTTGGTGTTTATTTTTACATAAAGAATCTTTGCTAAATATTTGATACCACAGGATGTAGAGCATCTTTAACGTATTCCAGAGTTGATTGATATTTTAATTTCATAATCGCCAATGAGAACGCCGCTTTCATAAATACATAGTACAAAATGGTAGAAGTATGTTCAGATCCATTTCATAAATTCTTGGAAATTCTTTTCTAATCCCAGGCCAAAAATCACTTTACGGTTGTTCAGGAAACTCAAATTTTAAACCTGGGTTGCTTGATAATTCAGCAAGTTCTTGAACTTTTAATGGCAAATGACTGACACTTTTGATTTTAAGCGAATATGGCTCATGAACCCAACTAAGTTTTTTAGAATCAAAATTTTAAGGTCAAGTATTTCCGAAATTGTGTCTCCAGAGACTTCATATGATGGATTATAACGCTTATAATTAAACTTTCGGGATGGTTATTTTTATTATAAAATCATCTGTAGCTAACAACTGTAGCTAAATCATCCGTAAACATTTCTGAAGAATTCTTTTTCACCATATTTTTCCAAATGTTAACTTTTTAGTAAAACTTTCAATTTTAACTTTTTAAAAATATGTTTTACCCTTGAAGCGATATGTTTAAATAGTTGAATTTTTTGAAAGTATCAGCGACAAATAACACAGTTTTGAAATCCATAATTCATTATATATATATATAAATCGGATTTTTGAAAAATCGGAGTTAAAAATATAACAACTTCATATGTCAGTTTCAATTAATCTGTTTAAAGCTCGTCCTCCTGAAAACCAACTACCTTACTTCTGCATGTAATATTAAAATTTTGTAATCAGAGTCCACGTTTTTGCAAAAATTTGAAACAAATTACTGCTAATCTCACGTCTTTTAATGAAGTTAATGATAGTGTTGCGAAATATAATATCAAACTCTGTCCAAAAGTTGTAAATAAAAATTGATATAAACACAATTATTTCACTTATTTCTAAACCTTATGTAGACAAATAATATGTGTCTGTCAAAAAACGTGAAAAAATATGTAAATAAAAATAGTGTGTCAAGCCCACGCCATTTAGATAACAGATGTTATCTAATTGGCTTTGGCCAAGGATGGCTAATCCAAGTGACGTGCTCGGTGCAGATCATTTGGATCAGAAATGGAGGATGACTCTGTCGTCAATTTTAGAGGTGTCATTAGGAAATGCTGACGTACTATAAATTCATTTGGGCGTGGCCAAACTGAATTATATGCAGAAAATTTTCAGGTGACATTTCCAATATAATGTGATGTGCTATTGTATTATATGTTGGTAAACATATAATACAATATCATATGTTGGTAATACGTTGGCAATATGTTGGTAATGGTATAATACAATATCATATGTTGCTAAACATATGATATTGTATTATACCATTATTCACGTTGGTATAATACATATTCATTATTCACGTTGGTATAATACAATATCATATGTTGGTAAACATATGATATTGTATTATACCATTGTCATATGTTGGTAAACATGATATGGCAATTAAATGTATCTAATAAATTTTTGACAATTTAAAATGACTGATTAATTTAATGAAAAATAGTAAATGTTTAAATTTTCTATGAATCAGAAATGGCGAATGATTCCGCTCTCATTTCCAGACATGTTAAGAAACGTTACTATATTGTGAAATCAGTAGGCGTGGCCAAACTTAATTATATGCAGAAAATCTTTCTGTTCAAATTTTTAAGATAGTGTAATGTATTTTCATATGTAGACACATGTAAAAAATTATATATTCATTTTTCTATATGGACAAGTTAAAATGACTGATTTATTCAACAAAAAAAATAGTAATTTTAAAATTTAATTTTTATTCATTCAAATTACTCCTACCACTTAGTTAGTGATATAATTTGATTTATAATTTAAAATATTCACTTTTATGTTAACCGTCCTTGTCATGGGCAGTATCTGTTCAAGGAACGCAAAGTGAGAACAGTGTGCTGACAACCATGTGACACATGTCTCCCGCACCGCTGAGATTTAATCTTGGTTTGGGTGCAATTTTTGGAACCCTTTGAGGGTTATTTAAATTGAATTATAGATCATACTAAGAAATTTGATCGTCATTGCATATGTAATGAGGATACTTGTAATGCCGTAACAACAAAATTTTGATACTTTTTTTAATGTTTGTAATAATTCATAACTGGATAATCATAATAATGGTCACATAATTAATTTAAAAATAATATTTTTAACTCGTATTCGTCTCGACTAGATGTTAATACAAAGCAAAATAATGTGTTTATCGAATGCTATAATTGGTTTTTATACACTTTCAATGCTCATTGAAGGAAAAAGTTATTTTATAATAATGAAGGTAATTTCAAAACCTACCGTAAGCCCCTTTGAGGAGCACTGGTTTCTGAACTTCTATATATTTTTTCTTATACCCACTCTCACTGGTTCATTAACTGAATAACAGATTTTAAAATAATCCTTCATCCCTTTATTAGCTGTCATAGATGGCAGCACATGTCAATCAAATTTGGAAATCTTTATAACATTCAGGATAGATAGTAAGGTCGCGGTCTAGGCATTGCCACCTTTATCAAAATAAAGTCTATGGTCCTTAGCTCTCCGTTACTAGATGACCACCGATGTGTGAGAAAATTCCATAGGCCGATCAGAAGCACCTAACTGTGAAAGAATCCGATAGATGGCGGATCAATTCCGTCATTTGTGTCTGCTTTATACTGCGAAATTCATAGCGTGTGTAGTTGCATTTCATATATTAACTTATTTTTTTAGATATAATTTAAAATAATTCATAAAACCAGGTTTTTATTTTTATATGGAAAATATATGATGCACTATTGCATTTTCTTATTAATTTTTGAAACACTTAAGTTTGATTAGAAACGCCTGACACGTTGATTTTGTTAAATGTGATATTTGAAATAGGCTTTTCATAATGTTCTATGAAGAAATGTGTTCCTTGGTGTTTTTAGTGCAGGTTATTCAGTAAACTATAATCTACGCAATTGCAGTCCCGTAGTTAGCCGAAATTAGCTTTGAAGTCCTGTATTTTTAAACTAGATATTACTTATATTCAGGATGTTCCACAAGCTACATTAACTTATAATACAAATACTAATGTTAACTCTTGGATTAAATTTTGCTCATTTCACCAAGGAATATAATATTTTCAAATGGTTGCTGAATTTATTCTAAATTTTTTTTCCTATTATCTTAATGGAATCTGTTGGTTCTCAACTTTTGATAATTTTTATGGAAAGGATATTTAGCCTTTATATTTGCTGTAATAAAATTACAGATTGTATGCACTTCGAATTCAGTTGATTGTTTTCTGCATTATTAAAGTTAGCGTCTTTAATAATGCAGTTTTATGTTTAAAATATAATAGAGACTTTTGCAGACACATTAATAAAAGCATTTTCTTATCATAAAATAAACGTTAGGCAAATATGTTTTCTGAAAGTTAATTTGGGGAAAAACATATTATTAAGCTAGTAACGGGGAATACGGTCTTCTTAATAGAATCCCAATTAATTGAATATTTGATTTTACAATAGATATTCCGCTATTAAAATGTACAATATGTAAATTACATGTACAGTATATAAGTAAGCCACGCACACTCATTGATTGAAGTTTTTTTATCCGGAATTGTCATATACTTCTATGAATCAACTTATTTCTCTAAATTACGTTTTTAGAATCTTGTTATGAGAACATTTTATAAGAAATGCATATTATATGAGATAATTAACATTTTTGTAAGAAATAATAGCCTTCAAATCCCAAGTAAATTTACAGTTGATTATTTTGTGCATTATTAAAGTTAACGTCTTAAGTTTTAGGTTTAAAATATAATAGAGACTTTTGCAGACACATTAATAAAAGCAGTTTCTTATCATAAAATAAACATTAGGCAAATATGTTTTCTTAAAAGTTAATTTGGGGAAAAACATATTATTAAGCTCGTAACGGGGAATACGGTCTTCTTAATAGAATCCCAATTAATTGAATCTTTGATTTTACAATAGATATTCCGCTATTAAAATGTACAATATGTAAATTACATGTATAGTATATAAGTAAGCCACGCACACTCATTGATTGAAGTTTTTTTATCAGGAATTGTCATATACTTCTATGAATCAACTTAAATTAACTTCATTTCTCTAAATTGCGTTTTAAGAATCTTGTTATGAGAACATTTTATAAGAAATGCATATTATATGAGACAATTTATATTTTTGTAAGAAATAATAGCCTTCAAATCCCAAGTAAATTTACAGATGATTATTTTGTGCATTATTAAAGTTAACGTCTTAAGTTTTAGGTTTAAAATATAATAGAGACTTTTGCAGACACATCAATAAAAACAGTTTCTTATCATAAAATAAACATTAGGCAAATATGTTTTCTTAAAAGTTAATTTGGGGGAAAACATATTATTAAGCTAGTAACGGGGAATACGGTCTTCTTAATAGAATCCCAATTAATTGATTCTTTGATTTTACAATAGATATTCCGCTATTAAAATGTACAATATGTAAATTACATGTACAGTATATAATTAAGCCACACCCACTCATTGAGTCAAGTTCTTTTACCCGGAATTGTCATATACTTCTATGAATCAACTTATATTAACTTCATTTCTCTAAATTGCGTTTTTAGAATCTTGTTATGAGAACATTTTATAAGAAAGCATATTATATGAGATAATTAACATTTTTGTAAGAAATAATAGCCTTCAAATTCCAAGTGAGCATAATTTTTTTCCAACAAAAATCCTATTAACATTCATCATTGCTGTCAAATATTAGTGGCTTAATTTCCTTTTTCTTTTAATGTCCTCTTCACTTTGTGTATCTTCATTTACGTTTTCAAATATAGTTTTATTTTGTAACTCTACCAAAATCTCTCTTTAAAGAGCTAAGCAATTTTGTAATTATCTTTTAAATTTTGCACTTCGCACTGTTGAAAGATCATTTTCAATAAAGTAAATTTCTAATTGTTTACCCAAATCCAGTCCCCTTTTCACATCAATTAGATATTTGAAACCCATTCTTTACTCATATTTTCGTCTACCAATGCATTTGAGGTGAATGTATGAATTTTTATACAGGGGATTTCCCTGATAACTGAAACTGAAAAATGGTGATGTACGTGGATGAAAAAACAAGGGATGAAATTCCCCATTAATTTCGAACCGTAGAAGTGTAATAGAAAAATTCATGCGACTATAAGAAGACTGCTAAACTAATTGAGTTGTGTTATAGAGAAACAGTATTATAAGATTACCGCGTTGTATGACATCGAATTTTATGAGTATCGCGTTATGAGAGGGCTGTCGCAATTTTTGTTCCGCGTTATATGGAAATCGTATTATGAGAGTACCGCGTTATAGAAGGGTTGAGTGTATCCATCCAAAGTCACCATATGGTAATAGTTGCGACATAGCCTATTCATAGAGATTATTAACATCAAGGTAGATATGTGCTTATTAGGGTCATAATTTTCCAAATAACGGTTTTTAGCCTTAAATCAGCGCTGACTGATTATACATATATCACCTCGAATCCCATGTTCTATGAACAGTAGCATATTTTCATCTGTGAGAAGTTCTATGGACTGCTCAGTTATTTTCAAGGATACCTACTAAGTCAATCCTGGTAAAGTCATAAGAAATGCGCAGTCAATATTATAATGAGCTAGGTACGGTTTTCGAAATTTTTCAAATGCATCAGCTAATAGCAGAACATATGTTTTCACATATAAATATTGTGATATTCTCTTAAATTCTTAATATTAAAGGTATTCCATCTAAAGGTATCCATGCTGATAATCTTCACTCTTAATAATCTTCGCCTTTAATGTCATTATGAAATGTTGAAGGTGGAGGTGGAACATCTTCATCGAACTTTTGAAAGGATGTCATATAAATATAGGGGGTACACCCCATTCTTGAGAAGAGCTTCCTGCTGTACAACATTAGAGAAATGCTATCTTGGAATATTAAACTCACTTGAGTCTAAATTGAAAAAAATCTGATGTGGACAACACATGACTTTCCTTATATAATGTAATGAATTTACTACTTTTACAGTTAAAAAAATGTTATTCTTATAGTAGATACTTATATTCTTTCCAATATATAGAATTTTCTTCAATTAGTCGTCATTTTCATTGATTTAGCGTCATTTTTATCCATTTGGCGAGATTTTTGCTAATTTGGCAACAATTAAAAATGTCGCCAAGTTGGCGACATTCCGCCAAATTCGTCGCCTAAATCTCGCCAAGCAATATGGACGGAGAAATAAGTTATTCTTACAGCAGATAAATGACTATTGGCGTTCAAATACAAAAGTATTACTCAAAGTATATTTTTTCATGAATGGAACGAGCTAGATCCACGATAATGATGTCACCCAATTTATCGCATGGTATTACATATGAAAAGTGAACATGTTTCTCAATAGGAAATATTTTTTTTTATTTTATATAACTTTCTGATAATTTTTTTGAAAAATGTGCAATATCTCGAGAAAGGTTAGCGTTCTAAAATTTGTGTCAATCGTTTTCTAATGAAAAATTACATAAGAAATGTCTATTTGCTTAACTTTATTAGCGGTTTTGATTTTTTGACGATTTTTTCAAAATTTCACTCGAAAATTTAGAGGAGTACTGAACATTCGATTGTGCATAAAAACAATAGGCTTCCAGTGTTTACGGATTGTTATTTTTGTACCAAATTTCGTTCGAATCGGTCCATTCGTTCGTCAGTTATCGTCTCCACAGACTCACTGACACACACACACAGAGACATCACGTCAAAAATGTTTGATTCGTGATCAGGGATGCTTGAAACGTGCTCTACCGTCGAAAACTCGAATTCGAATTTTCGACCCCGTCACAATATTTTCCTTATACATTATGTATATAAGGAAAGTAACTAGCTTTTCCAAGGAAACATTCAGGAACTGCTGGTTATCAATAAATTGTAAGCAGATACCCTCTTTCTTTGAGATCGTCTTTAGGTACTTTCTATCAGATCCTATGATAATGTAAGCATAACCACAAGGTTCATGAACCGTTAGTCTATTTATTAGTCTATCCGAGTTGAGTTGTATTTCCGTGGCAGAGGTAGTGTGATATACGATGAGGTTGATCTTTACGATGGGCTTTATGGGCTAGAAGACACCATCTCAAACACTTCTCATCTTCATTCTGGATATTTAATAGAGCTTTTTTGGCAGCAAGTCTCTATGGTAAGTGTATATAGCTAAGAGGTGGTACTTTGCACAAAAACACCTAGTTCCCGTAACTTTTCTAAAATTCATCCTGAACCTCGTACTTGTATATAACCTGAGACTTATATATTATCTGGAAGTGTAACCTCATAAAGATCCGTCATAATATCCGTTCTAAAGTATGAGCTCACTAACTCATCACCATTTACAATGATGCGAATGAATTGCATATCTGCAACAACATACCACTTGATGCATCTGTACTTTCCAATAAACTGGGAACGAATTTCATCAAAACATAACATAATGTCAGTTATTACTTCCTCAGCGGGCTCCAGAGTGCGCACAGAGAATATACCTGATGCTTTCACATTAATTTAGCGACGTTTATTTCAAGTCGAATCTGAGACAGATATTTTTTTATCTTATTAGATCCCTGTTCAATGCGCAGATAATGTAACATATTACTATTACATTTCTTTCTAAATATGAGTTCACAGGGGTTACACTTTACACCAGAGGTTCCCAAATTTTTTTTTCTCGTGGATCACTTTCAAAGTTTTACTATTTTCGGTAGACCCCCTGCTGCTACATTTCTACTGTATTCCCAAAACTCCTGAAAAATATCACCCCAAATTGGGGGTGTTAAGAAGAAAAAAAAAGTAGCACATTTTCTTGAGTCCTATTTATTAAAATAATACTTGTGGTTATACAAAATTATAAACATTTATTTTTACAAACAATCAACAATTGACAAAAAATCAACAATGAACTCTGAAATGTAAATCAACAATATAAAATAGTCATACTTTTAATGAGACGGATGTACTTGATGAATTGACAGCAAATTATCAATATTTGGCTTCAGTTTTGTAAGAAGTAATCTCAAATCTCCCCGTTCTGTGATGTTCAATCTGCTCCTTTTTTTGGTTAACAGGTTGGTAACGGCACTAAAACTTCTTTCGACAAGATATGACGAGGAAAACGCTATCAAAAATTTTCTCGCAATTTCCCACAGCCCAGGATATATTTCGGGGATTTCTGCCTGCAGCCAAAATGTTTGATAGCCTTTTTTAAATTTCACCTTCAGTTCCTCGTTGGTGCTGAGTTCAAGTAGCTCCTCTTGTAATACCACATTCGCCTCTTCCGTTTCATCAAATGGGGTTATGATCCATGGTGGTATTTCCATCGTCAGAATATCTTCAAATCTATTTTTGAAGTCATCATGCAGGGTATTTAAATGTTGAGCGTATGTCTGAATATCCTCATCAAGACATTCTATCTGTGACAAGTGCGGAAACTGGGAGAATTCGCGCCGACTAATATTTTGCTTCATTAATTTCAATTTACCAAGAAAAGCCGAAATTACACCCTTTGTTTTTATTAAATTAAGGCTGTCCCCTTGTAACTGCAAGTTAACGTCATTGAATTTTTTGAACAAATCTGTTAAGTACGCAATGTCCGCTTTATATTTGATCAGATTTTCTTTTAAATCTGGTGCTTTAGTTTCCAGAAACTCTATCACTGATTCGAAAAGATAATCGAAATCGAAAAGATAATCACTGATTCGAAAAGATAATCTAGATTGCAAGCACAGCGCAGGTCGCATTTCATCCCTTTGCAGGTCTAAACAAGCATCTCGGACGAGCGAGCGTACGGGCGGCACTCTGCAAGTCTCGACATGTGGTGTACACTTGTACTATTATCTATTGTTCTATTCAATTCTGTGTTTAACCTGAGTCCCGAATATTTTTGAATACCTTCCTAGTGAATGATGCTACCTGCCTACGTTGATAGGTATTTCCAAGCTAAATTTTTGAATTTGGAAGATTTTTTTAGAAAATTTTTCGTGGATCCCCCCTTATAACTTGTGAACCCCTGTTTTCTTTTCACGTCTACGTGGACCCCCGTGTGGTCTCCTATGGACCCCTGGGGGTCCACCTGGACCACTTTGGGAACCTATGCTTTACACCATTATTCATATGAAGTATGAGATGACATTTCAGATTATCACTTCTGGTAACATTATAGAGCACTGGTTGCACTCAAAACCTTAAACGGTAGTATGTAACTCAAAACCTTAAACGGTAGTATTTAACTCAAAACCTTAACGGTAATATGAGTTCAGACCTTAACGGTAATATGAGAACTCAAAAACTTAACGGTAATATGAGTTCACAGGGGTTACACTTTACACCATTATGCATATGAAGTGTGAGATGACATTTCAGATTACCACTTCTGGTAACATTATAGAGCACAGGGTGCACTCAAAACCTTGAACGGTAGTATTTAACTCAAAACCTTAACGGTAATATGAGTTCAGATCTTAAAGGTAATATGAGAACTCAAAAACTTAACCGTAATATAAGTTCACAGGGGTTACACTTTACACCTTTATGCATATGAAGTGTGAGATGACATTTCAGATTACCACTTCTGGTAACATTATAGAGCACTGGGTGCACTCAAAACCTTGAACGGTAGTATTTAACTCAAAACCTTAACGGTAATATGAGTTCACAGGGGTTACACTTTACACCATTATGCATATGAAGCATGAGATGACATTTCAGATTACCACTTCTGGTAACATTATAAAGCACTGGGTGCACTCAAAACCTTAAACGGTAGTATTTAACTCAAAACCTTAACGGTAATATGAGTTCAGACCTTAAAGGTAATATGAGAACTCAAAAACTTAACCGTAATATAAGTTCACAGGGGTTACACTTTACACCTTTATGCATATGAAGTATGAGATGACATTTCAGATTACCACTTCTGGAAACATTATAGAGCACAGGGTGCACTCAAAACCTTGAACGGTAGTATTTAACTCAAAACCTTAACGGTAATATGAGTTCAGATCTTAAAGGTAATATGAGAACTCAAAAACTTAACCGTAATATAAGTTCACAGGGGTTACACTTTACACCATTATGCATATGAAGCATGAGATGACATTTCAGATTACCACTTCTGGTAACATTATAAAGCACTGGGTGCACTCAAAACCTTGAACGGTAGTATTTAACTCAAAACCTTAACGGTAATATGAGTTCACAGGGGTTACACTTTACACCATTATGCATATGAAGCATGAGATGACATTTCAGATTACCACTTCTGGTAACATTATAAAGCACTGGGTGCACTCAAAACCTTAAACGGTAGTATTTAACTCAAAACCTTAACGGTAATATGAGTTCAGACCTTAAAGGTAATATGAGAACTCAAAAACTTAACCGTAATATAAGTTCACAGGGGTTACACTTTACACCTTTATGCATATGAAGTATGAGATGACATTTCAGATTACCACTTCTGGAAACATTATAGAGCACAGGGTGCACTCAAAACCTTGAACGGTAGTATTTAACTCAAAACCTTAACGGTAATATGAGTTCAGATCTTAAAGGTAATATGAGAACTCAAAAACTTAACCGTAATATAAGTTCACAGGGGTTACACTTTACACCATTATGCATATGAAGCATGAGATGACATTTCAGATTACCACTTCTGGTAACATTATAAAGCACTGGGTGCACTCAAAACCTTAAACGGTAGTATTTAACTCAAAACCTTAACGGTAATATGAGTTCAGACCTTAAAGGTAATATGAGAACTCAAAAACTTAACCGTAATATAAGTTCACAGGGGTTACACTTTACACCTTTATGCATATGAAGTATGAGATGACATTTCAGATTACCACTTCTGGTAACATTATAGAGCACAGGGTGCACTCAAAACCTTGAACGGTAGTATTTAACTCAAAACCTTAACGGTAATATGAGTTCAGACCTTAACGGTAATATGAGAACTCAAAAACTTAACGGTAATATGAGTTCACAGGGGTTACACTTTACACCATTATGCATATGAAGTGTGAGATGACATTTCAGATTACCACTTCTGGTAACATTATAGAGCACTGGGTGCACTCAAAACCTTGAACGGAAGTATTTAACTCAAAACCTTAACGGTAATATGAGTTCATAGGAGTTACACTTTCCACCATTATTCATATGAAGTATGAGATGACGTTTCAGATTATCACGTCTGGTAACATTATAGAGCACTGGGTGCACTCAAAACCTTGAACGGTAATATTTAACTCAAAACCTTAACGGTAATATGAGTTCACAGGGGTTACACTTTACACCATTATGCATATGAAGCATGAGATGACATTTCAGATTACCACTTCTGGTAACATTATAGAGCACTGGGTGCACTCAAAACCTTAAACGGTAGTATTTAACTCAAAACCTTAACGGTAATATGAGTTCAGACCTTAAAGGTAATATGAGAACTCAAAAACTTAACCGTAATATAAGTTCACAGGGGTTACACTTTACACCTTTATGCATATGAAGTATGAGATGACATTTCAGATTACCACTTCTGGTAACATTATAGAGCACAGGGTGCACTCAAAACCTTGAACGGTAGTATTTAACTCAAAACCTTAACGGTAATATGAGTTCAGACCTTAACGGTAATATGAGAACTCAAAAACTTAACGGTAATATGAGTTCACAGGGGTTACACTTTACACCATTATGCATATGAAGTGTGAGATGACATTTCAGATTACCACTTCTGGTAACATTATAGAGCACTGGGTGCACTCAAAACCTTGAACGGTAGTATTTAACTCAAAACCTTAACGGTAATATGAGTTCACAGGGGTTACACTTTACACCATTATGCATATGAAGTATGAGATGACATTTCAGATTACCACTTCTGGTAACATTATAGAGCACTGGGTGCACTCAAAACCTTGAACGGTAGTATTTAACTCAAAACCTTAACGGTAATATGAGTTCAGACCTTAACGGTAATATGAGAACTCAAAAACTTAACGGTAATATGAGTTCACAGGGGTGACACTTTACACCATTATTCATATGAAGTATGAGATGACGTTTTAGATTATCACTTCTGGTAACATTATAGAGCACTGGTTGTACTCAAAACCTTGAACGGGAGAATTTATACTTATCTGTCTGGATAAGTATTCCTTACGAGAAAATGTACATTCACATATATTACAACCATAATCCAATACATCCCCAGAATGTCTCCTCACATGTCTTGCTAGATTGCCTTTTCGAGAGAAGGACTGATCACAATATAGACATGCCTGGTAAAGAAAAAATTCAAGATTTTAGTATAATCATGTTATAAAGCTATTCAAGCTATGTATTACATTTCTAGTCACTTATGTAAAGTAATCATAGATTTCTTATACCATCCGGATAGGAATCATATCACAGTTGATAATAAACACTAATAGATTATTCATAGATACTAACATACCATTTCTTCATATCTCATATTCTCCTGTAGAATACATCTCCGTATCACACATAAGTACTAAAGCATGCTTCCAAGCACAGTATAATTCAGTATTATACCTAATATTCACTACTTTAACTTGCACCCATATGACCTTTCATCTCGTAGGAAGAATATATCTTAGGTTAGATTATCGCATTCCACCATTGAAACGACTAAATTACGTAATCTCGAAATTCAAGCATTCTTAACAGTAATATTCATCGCCCAACATAGAATTATAACTTACATACTTTAACAGATATACACCCCATATTACTTTTCTGAGTCCCCATATACTCTAACATATCAACTCAAATTATACACAATGTTAAAATTCTGCACATACATATGCAAATAATTCTGTACATGCTCATATTCTCATATGCTAATGCACATTTCTTTGCTTCGGAAAAAGCTAAGACACTTTACAAACACCAAATTTCCATATTTATAGTACAAACAAGATACAGATTCACTTTATCGATTATTATATAATACTACATTTCTTAATACATAGGTATAATACCCTTCAAGTCCCAATTCTGCAAGGGAGTATATATCCTCAAAATGATAAAAACATCAAATTGAAAAATCTGATGTGGGCAGTACATGGCTTTCTCTGCAGACTCATAATCACGTGATCTTTATTTCTTCAATAATTCAGTATATTGAGTTTAATTGCACAAAATAACGCCTATAATTATTTAAAATGACGCTGAATCGGAATTTTTAATTCAATTTTCGTTCTCATTTGATAAGTGGACTTATTTTCAAAGGTGGCGTAGCGAAAATGCGAAAAGACTAAAATATCTCGAGAACGGTGTAAAGGGGTTGGTCTTATTCATTTCATCGTCAAAAATTACGTATAAATCAAGTATTTAAATGATATAGAGTATACGTAATTTTTTTATTTAAGATTTTGACGGTTTTTGGAGGCTTTTTCGCAAAAAAAGGCAGATTATTCTTTTCCAAATCATACCAAAATCTAATCAGCACCAGGGTGACTCACAAGTGACTTATCTACCATATTTCATAAAATTTGATAAATTAGTTTTTCAATTAGAGTGGATATAGGCAATTTTTTCGGGCCATTTCGCAAAAAAAGGCGAGTTGTTTTATTTAGAGAAATTATGTTAACAGCAATTATGTTAACACATATATGTACAAAAGTTATGTTAACAACAATTATTTTTCTCAACGTCAATTTAATTTTGTGATTCCTTCCCCCCCCCCATCCTGTTAACAAACATTTTATTTATTCCATATTGTAGATTTTCATACATACAAATCTCGCACCCTCAAATGAAATGCTGAAATGCCTCCCCTGTGCAAAGTAGTTGAAAATGTGCTGTAAACTTTGGAGTGTATATAACAATATTTAAAAATAGATATGAAAAAATATCTTAAGTAATTATTTCTTAATTGTTTCTTTCAAATATGGTAAACTAAGCATGTTATTGTTGCATATGTAGTGATGAAAGGGCAAAATCTGTTAGAAAAGTATCTGTGAAATTAAATATGATCTAGATAATATCTGCTGTGTACGTCGTATGCATTGCATGTCCCACAGCATTGCCAGATTTTTTTTTTTTTTTTTTTTTTTTTGGGGGGGGGGGGGACAAAATATGTTATTTTACATTTCCCCAGATATCATTTCTTTGAACTTCATTAGGTTGCTGGGTGGGTGAGGAATAAGACACCCCAAAAATCTCGCAATGCATATCTACATTCTGTAGCTTTGCCCCTACAAACACAGTTGTGCAAAACAGTATAACTTTTACTTGAAAGTAAAAGTGTTTTCAAGCTTTTGTGTGAAATATGGAGTTGTATTGCAAAGGTTCACTATAGCAATTGACTTCAAATACCTCTGTAATGCCCCCCCCCCCCAATGAAACATAAAAAAATATAAGTATAGCTAATAAAATGCATAAAATCTGTTCACGAGAGACTATTTTATACAAGTTCCATTAATTGAGCTGCATTTAAATGAAAACTTGACTTTGATTTACAGCACAAATGTAAAGTTATTTTGTTTAAAAAAAAAAAACATGTTTACAAATTTGGACAATTTTTCAATTGTTATATCTATTTTTGATAGCATGTGCTAAGACAAATCAGTTCAAGAACACAAATCAGTTCAAACAGATCTATTTCATTACGGCTAATTGTAACAGACAACAAGAAAGATCAATCATGCTTAAAGCATTGATTATGAAACACTTTCCAACTTCAATGCAATTTTATTTAAACAAGTCTAAAATGCAATACATTCCTCGGTAATATTTTGAAACTTATCACAATACTGCATTAATTTATTATATTTGAAAACTTAAACCTTCATCGAAAAAAATGAACTTCATTCAAATGACGGCATTGAAATATAAATTGCTTGGTTTAAACATCTCTAAAATGTTATACATTCCTCGGTAATAGTTTTAGAATTATCATAATACTACGATAATTTATTATATTTGAAAACTTCATCGAAAACAACTGAAATTAATTCAAATGACGTCATAGAAAAAATAACACGCCTGGATCTCTCTATAAAAGCAACATTTCATTCATAAATAATTCCCCCATTCATGTCATTCATCACAATACTATAATAATTTATTTTATTTAAACATTTTGTTTAAGACCATGGAGCTACAAAAAATTAAACTCTATGCTTGAAACTTCATCGAAAAAAATCGTCCTTCTCTTTATGAAATCAATTAATATTTCATTCATATCAGCCATGCAGACTCCATGGACTAAATAATTTTGTGTTAAAAAAATACAGGAATTCTAATACAACTCATTCTATATATTTTGCTGTTTACATTTTACATAGGTGAAAAATAGGCTTCGTTGTAGAAATAATCCAATTTAGATCAGCATTTAAACTCAAATATATTGTCATTGCGTTGTTTCAGTATGTAGATGCACAGAATTTAAGCAAAAATAAAGTAGTTTTAGGACGGATACAACACTCAATATGAATTAAAAAGAACATAAAAAAATCACGATTTTGAAACAAGATGGATGCCATATATCATTTTGAAGTGGGTCATGTGATCGTTTCATATCATGGTCACGTGATCGTTTCATATAAGAGGTGTAATTATTATTTTAATTTTTATTTAAAAAACTACTGAATATATTTCGCTGAATTTTTTTTATATATTTTATGGAAAATTTGAATATTACCTAAAATTTTCAAAGCAATTTGTGAATTTTAAATCCGCTTAAAAAATGTTTGAAAAATTAGGTCCCATAGGGCTCAATGTATTTAATTTTTTCGACCCGGGTTCAATCCAAAACTAATTGGGTAATATTATTCATTTATATTCCCATAGGTTCTACAGACCGTCTGAACAACATACTAAAATTTCATTTTGATTAAGTCATTTTTACGGCATTTATCGTGCTAACGGACAGACAGACAGACAGACAGACAGAATGAACAAAGTCATAAACACTTTTCAACTTTGTTGTAAAGTGTTAAAAATGAATCCATATACCGGGTCATCGAAAAAGAATGCCCGGATTACAAATTTGTAATCGGGGATCGAAAAAGAATGCCCGGATTTTGCAACGTTATAAAAATTAATTGTTAATTGGTACGGAAATAATTCTTCTGCCAAATTATAGTGGAAGAATGTAAGTTTTTCTCCGGTCACTAGATGGCATGCTAGTCCTCTCTAGTATCGCATTAGCGTTTTTCTCTCTGCGGTTATTCTTCCCATAGAATACCATATTATATTAATCTTAGAATCACAGAATCCATATTATATTAATCACAGAATAATATATTAATCTGTGATTCTTCCAGTCTGAGTTCGTGCGCCGAGAGATATGGACTGTGCAGCATAAAGCGCAATTAGTTTTGTGGTATGCAGAACTTAAGTCGATTGTAGCAGTGCATCGTAAATGGCGTATGGTACACCCCGGAAAAAACGTTCCAGATCATAAAGCTTTGAAGCGATGGATGAAACAATTCAAAGAAACTGGAAGCATAACAAAAGGCGTATCTCCAGGACTACCTAGGACTTCAGAAGAAACTGTCGAACGCATAAGGCAATCCTGTGTTAGAAGTCCTAAAAAGTCCATTGCCCGTCGAAGTTTAGCATTAGGTGTTCCGAAAGCAACCATTCAAAACGTCCTTCATAAACGTTTACGACTCCATGCCTGCAAGATTCAGCTTAGGCATGAGATTAAGCCTGATGACAAAAGTAAGCTAGTTAATTTTGCAACTTTGATGCTAAACAAAATAGATGCTTCACAGGACATTGAACCTTACACCTTTCTGGTAGGTCGGACGGTCTGGGTTTCAACAACAACAACAGGACATTGAAGGAAGTTGACTATCGTCTGGATGTCTGTCGAGTGACTAATGGTGCACATATCGAAACGTATTGAAGTGTGTATAGAACTTTGAACGTTTCTTAATATTTTAGTCCTAAATTTATGTTCATATGTGCTTTTTAAATTGCATAATACAAATTTGTAATTTGGGCATTCTTTTTCGATAACCCGGTATTTCTTTTCGGTAAATGGATAATCTCTAAAATAAATATATAGAACTGTTATATTTTATATATTTGGTTAAGTACTAATAGCACTTCGCTAAAAGCATACATCGATATTATTACCTTATTACTTTTTCCGTAAAAATTAAAAGGATTATGTTACAAAATAAATAAATTCAAAATGCTAATATTTTGCTTTATTCGCCTTTGATAAAGTGTAAACTGCAGACGCGAGCGTTTTTTATTTTTGTATCTGATCGATGTCCAATCGATGAACGCAAGACAACTCTCCACTCCTACGTTTTATATTCAGTTCTTCAATTTTCCAACTTTTACCGCTCACATTTCATGGATATCGGTAAAATGATATACCAGTATCTCGGCCTGTGAGTTTACCGCACTCAAATATTGCGCAAATAACCATAATTATAAATTATTTTAGACAACTGCATACGCCTATGCTACTGTCGTCTGCTAAAGAACAAACATGTACTCCAGCAAACCACCGGCTTAGCTCGTGACGTCACGTGAATACTCCCTAACTCCCTATATAGCAATATAGTACTAAACTCAAATTAAATGCATCACACTAAAGTTTTTTCTCTGGCTCAGTACGCGCTTGTCCCTCGAGAAGTGGAACCGCGCTGTTCAAAATAATGCTTGTGAGAATAGTTTTTGTTGGCTGTAAACGAATGTTTAACACTATAGATAGATTACTCTCCCTAGGCGCAGAGTGTTCTCGAATTCTTCCAAACATCAAGATCAAGTTCAATATTCAAGTCGAGAGTCGTACAGGACAGAGCACCAGGCGCATCGTCAAACTGTGACATTAATTCAGTGATCCTAATTGGAGGTTCGAGGTTTTTATTTACTACTTTTTATTATTTGTCCTAGCTCCTAGTGTGGCAATTTGTTGCACATTTAGAGTTTAAGCAGTTTGGGGGGTTGATGTAGATCTAAGGGTTACCTAGCATTTTGGCAGCTTAGAGTTTTGAACATTAGTCGCGAGTTTTATTTGATATCAGATGTTTGAGGTTGGATTTTTAATTCCGATTATCGATGTTTAGAACAGCGCGGGGTCTCTTGCGAGATTTGACCTTGCGATGATCATAGTCTTGCAGATTGAATAACAGTTCATTTGGAACGGATGGCAAATTTTTGTAAAATTTAAGCGCTAGCTTTTTAATTTGGGTTCTAACAGTTTTTATTTTGAAGTCATTCCTAATTACCGAGTTTCTTAAGTACCTGGGAGCTTTCCTGATAATCCGTAGGATTTTGTTTTGTTTTGTCTCTAGGAGGTCTATTGTAGTTTTACAGGCATATCCCCATACGGGTGCTGCATACAGCATTCCCGGGCGGATGACCGATTTATAAATTAGCAGTTTGTTTTGATGACTGAGATTTCCGTTTCCTATCATTGGGTATAAGGCTCCTGTAGTTATATACGCTTTGTTGATTAAGTGCGTTAAGTGCTGTTTCCAGGTTAGGTGGGAATCTATCGTTACACCTAGGTATTTAGTAGATTTTTCCGCGCGTAAGGCATGATTGGTTATATGCAGTGGCGGCGGCGGTTTGTTTTTCCTCGAGAAATAGATCCAATGACATTTATTTGGGTTTAATTTTATTCGCCATTTTTCCAGCCATGTTTGGAGTATGTCTAAGTGTTGTTGTAGCTGTCTGTGCATTACTGAGACATAGGGGTGTTTTGCAAGAATCGCACTGTCGTCTGCATAGAGTGCCAGCTCTGTGTTTGGAGTCCTGGGGATGTCGTTCAGGTATATGTTAAAGAGTGTCGGGCCCAGGATAGAATCTTGCGGTACACTACTTTTAATGAGCTTGGGTGCTGATAAGTTACCTCCTACTCTGACTTGAAAGTGTCTGTTATTTAAGTATGAGATTAAAAGTTTGACAAGAGCGCCAGGGACTTTTAAAGTGATCAGTTTGTACGCTAATCCACAGTGCCATACTTTATCAAAGGCTTTTTGTATGTCCAGAAAAATCGCAGCTGTGGGTGTCTTACTATTAAGTCCAGAAGATATGTACTCTACCACTCTCAGCAATTGATGAGTGGTGGAGTGCTTTGGCCGAAATCCAAACTGCTCTGGAATGATGATGTCATTCTCACTAAGGTGCGTGTTCAGTCTCTTAAGAATTATTTTCTCAGTAATTTTACTAAGTGTCGGTAGCAAGCTAATTGGTCTATAGTTGGCTGGAATTGTGGCATCCTCACCTGGCTTAGGGATTGTTATTATTATCGTTTCCTTCCATTCCTTGGGAAAGTAGTTTAGTTTTAATACTTTATTTATTAAGAAAGTCAAGTAACATATTACATTTAGGGGTAGGTTTTTAACCGCAATATTTCTGATTTTGTCGTGCCCTGGGCTTTTACGGTTTTTGATAATTTCTACTATCTCCTGCGGGGTGGCTGGGTTAATCTCAGCCGTTACCGGGGAATTCCTGAAGTTATTTAAAGTTTGTCTAATCATTCTTAGGGTGTCCTGACACATTAGATCGTGGTTTGGTTGGAAGAGTTTTTTATAATGGCTTGCGAGCGCCTCGGCTTTTTCCTCCTCCGAGTACGCGATTTTAGCGCCATCCATTAGGGGCAGTTTAACATTTATACGTAGTGTCGTACAAGACAGAGCACCAGGCGCGAAGCGCCTTTAATCTCCAGTTTCAATATGTGGTTCTTATCGTCAAACTGTGACATTAATTCAGTGACCCTAATTGGAGGTTCGAGGTTTTTATTTACTACTTTTTATTATTTATCCTAGCTCCTAGTGTGGCAGTTTGTTGCACATTTAGAGTTTAAGCAGTTTGGGGGGTTGATGCAGATCTAAGGGTTACCTAGCGTTTTGGCAGTTTAGTGTTTAGAATATTTTTTTTTTTTTTTATAAAATAATAGTCGCGAGTTTTATTTTAAAATCAGATGTTTGAGGTGGGATCATTTAATTCCGATTATCGATGTTTAGAACAGCGTGGGGTCTCTTACGAGATTTGGCCTTGAGATGATCATAGTCATGCAGATTGAATAACAGTTCGTTTGGAACGGATGGCAAATTTCTGTAAAATTTAAGCGCTAGCTTTTTAATTTGGGCTCTAACAGTTTTTATTTTGAAGTCATTCCTAATTACCGAGTTTCTTAAGTACCTGGGAGCTTTCCTGATAATCCGTAGGATTTTGTTTTGTTTTGTCTCTAGGAGGTCTATTGTAGTTTTACAGGCATATCCCCATACGGGTGCTGCATACAGCATTCCCGGGCGGATGACCGATTTATAAATTAGGAGTTTATTTTGATAACTTAGATTTCCGTTTCCTATCATTGGGTATAAGGCTCCTGTGGCCATATACGCTTTTTTGATTAAGTTCGTTACGTGCTGTTTCCAGGTTAGGTGGGAATCTATCGTTACACCTAGGTATTTAGTAGATTTTTCCGCTTTTAGGGCATGGTTGTTTATGTACAGAGGCGGCGGAGGTTTACGTTTTCTTGAGAAATAAATCCAATGACATTTATTGGGGTTTAATTTTATTCGCCATTTTTCCAGCCAAGTTTGGAGTATGTCTAAGTGTTGTTGTAGCTGTCTGTGCATTACTGAGACATAGGGGTGTTTTGCAAGTATCGCACTGTCGTCAGTTTAACATTCAATGGAAATTTTATATTATGTAAATTATACTATAATATTATTACTGGTAGATGAACAGACCTTTTTTAAAGTTTTTTATAGATTAGTGAATGCTTGTCAAAGAAGTCGATTCTTAGAATTGCCTTTGAAGTGTATTTTGTCCACACGATCAAACATATAACGATCAAACAAAAAATAGAGACACCCCGGCGAAATGCGCCAACTGCGCAGGATCCCACACGGCAAATTTTAGGCACTGTCCCCAAAACCCCTGGTTTAGGAAAAAAAACCAGGAATTGAAAAAAATCCAGCAAACTACAAAAACTATAAAAACTTCACCCACCCTTGGCGAGGATAACTTTCCCCCCCTTCCCACTAAGAGATCCCCCCCTGCACAGGAAGTGCCGGCAACTGCCGTAACGGTAGAAGGAACTACTGGCGAGCACTTAGTCCAAGCGCAACCTGGGCTGGACAAAAACCCTCAAACCGCGAGTGGAAACACTTTTCTTGAGTTTTTGAGTCTCTACAAAGAGGTAGAAAAATATGTAGATATAAGTAAAATCAGTAGCATTCTTAAAGATGTTGTACAAATTCTGAAAAGTGAGGAGGATGCTATGACTAAAACATTCCAAATTGTTGATATGGTCGCAAAAATCCTAAAAAATCAAACCCCCCAAATCTAAGTTTTGCTTTCTTTTGGCTGGCTTTCTGTGTTATCTCATTATGGTCACTACCCTCATTACCTGTTCAAGCATTTGGACTTTCGCTACGTGCCTCATCACCTGTTCAAGCATTTGGACCTTCACTACGTGCCTCAACACCTGTTCATCAACAGTTCAAGCATCGGGACTCCTCCCACATGCCTCATCATCTGTTCACCACCTGTTTCAAGCATTCGGACTTTCCCACGGTCTCACTCCGTGCTAATTGTGTATGGACTTGTTCTCGCGTGCTTCACGTGCTTGGCGCCAGCTCTTGCGACGACGCCCCGCCTATCAGGGGACGTTCTACTTCTACGGACTTTTCAAGTATACAAGTAATGTTAAAGCTACAGTACAACGAATCACACAGCACAGAAGATAAAGGCGGCAACGCCAGGTGCTTCATCAACGACGACGACGGAAATCAAACATATTAACACTTTATGATAATGAGATAGTTTCCTTTCACCTCTAGTAGATGGCGCTGTTACACTTATTTCCCAATTTTACTTGTCATGCTCCTGTTTTCAAATCTAGAAATTGAAAAAAAATCAGAAGTGTCCCAAATCAATAAAAAATGTGACAGTGATTTTAATATACATAAATTGAAAGTAGAAACTATTCTCCCATAATACAAATGGTGTTGAAGATTTTGCCTTAAAGACACAAAATAAAAACATTTGAAAAAGGGCACCAAAAGTATTTTTCGCCCTAGGTGCTAAATCTCTAGATGCAGCATTAGGTGCAAACATGAATTATTTAAATTTTTATTTCTTAAAACATTCTATTTAACGTATGTGGTGAATGCACTTTTCACAATAAATCATGTACAAATATTTTGAATCAGAAATATTTTTAGAAGTAGAAAAGCAAAAATCTATCTATTAAAATATTATGACATGTACAAAAAGAAATCTGGTATCAAAATATCTGCATTCATACTTAACGTGAATTTCCTGCAGAACATTTTTATGTATTAGTAGAAAAACATCAGCTACTAAATTATATTTGTTAAATAAATTAACAAATTTTTTGTCCAGCTTATCGCTTCCACTCCTCATCGAATCAGTAACATTTTTATTTTCATAATTAAATTGTGTCCACATAGTATTTTTTTTTTTATTTTTGACCTCCTCAGAAGACAAATCAATAATTTCCGCTATTTCTGATAAGCAACTCTGATTATCGTGAATTCCATAATATCGGCTCTACCAAAAACAAAAACCCAAAACCTCTACCCAAACCCTCACGATTGCATCATTGTTTACATTGAAATACCGCGAGAGAACAGGAAAGAAAAGCCATCCTAGCGGACACTTTAGTGAACTGAGGTGTCACCCTTTTATTGCCGAAAATACGCGAAATTTCCCGGCCTTGTTTATAACGTTGGCAACGACAAATAGGATCGTGCAATTTATGATTACGTTAAATTCTCCTTATTTTCACTGTTGAAAGTTCAACTTTAACTTTACGCTTTTCTGATAGTTAGAGTGGAATGTGACCCTAGGTTCCATTGTAAATATTGTTCGTCTTGATGGGTACTATCACAGAATACTATATATTAGTCTGTGGGTACTATCACCCCTCTTATTTTGTCAAAACAGTTTACATACACTCTGTATATATATATATATATATATTCGCGTACGTCACCTTTAAAAACATATCTTTTACCAAGTGAGAACGAAGGTTGAATCAAAAGTATAACTTCAATGCAATTTTAAATAATTATTAGTGTCAGTTCGTGCAATTAAACTCGATTCAATGAGTTATTGAAGCAATAAGGAGAACGTGAATATGAGGCTGAAGAGAAAGTCATGTGCTGACTACATCAGATTTTTTAAAATGTGATGCTTATACCAGATATTTAACTTTACTTTGTACATATTTCAAAGTTGACAGCAATCTCTAAATTTTGAATGCAATCAATTTTAGCACCCCTCTGGAAAAAATCCTGCATACGCCCATGAAGAGCCACGCCTACTTTTTACAGTAAAAGCTACAAATACTCCGATGCACATTCATTCTTAAAATCCATTATACATTTGTAGTTGATACACTATTATAGCATGAGTATTCATTATGTCCAAGAATGCGAAATGCAGTTTTTATAGTGTAGAAAAACTTTGAATAGGTCATGTTCATTAGATAGCTCCGCCTACTTGCTAAACCTTATATAGCAATGAAAAATTCCATGCTTTGTAAGTGCGAAGCATTTCTTGATGTTGGACTTGTGAACAGAACTTTAAATTGCTTGATTTATACTGCAGCTTGGGCATGGACTAACTTACTATTTTTAACAACTGTTCTTTGTTGTATTAGAGAGATGACTTATTTGTTAACATACCACAAGTTACTTTGAAGTTAATCATCTTTATTATTTTCCCTGCAATACATGGTAATGTATAGGGAAAGTATTGGAATCATGTCGAAAATCGTAACTCGAGTTTTCGACGAAGCTACACGTTTTGAGACCTTTAGAATAAGAAAAAACTATTTTTAGCGTGACGTCTGTGTCTGTGTCTGTCTGTCTGTGCAGATTTTGTATCCATTCTAACTGAAAAACTAATTGACCGAATTTCATAAAATTTGGTAGGTAAGTCACTTGGATGTGACCCTGCTGCTGATTAGTTTTTGATACGATTCGTAAAAACAGAACCCTCCTTTTTTTGCGAAATGGCCCCTTAAAAATGTCATTTATCCCCTCTAGCTAAAATACTAATTGACCAAATTTCACAAAATTTGGTAGATGAGTTACTTGTTGGATACTCTGGTGCTGATTAGAATTTAGTACGATTCGGCGAAGAAGAACCCGCCTTTTTTTACGAAATGACCCGCAAAAATTGCATGTATCCACCCTAGCTAAAATACTAATTGACCAAATTTCACAATATTTGGTAGATAAGCTACTTGTGGGACACTCTGGTGCTGATTCGATTTTAGTACAATTCGGAAAAGAACAATCTGCCTTTTTTTACGAAATGGCCCGCAAAAGTCACCAAAATCTAAAAAAAAAAAATATGCTATAATGTATCAATTAAATTCTTGTTTTATACACAATTTTTGACGAAGAAAAGACTGTAACACACTCCATTATACTTTAGGACTAACCGTTCTCAAGATATTTGAGATTTCTTAAATTTCTGTTACGCCGCTATCGGAAAAATGTCCAATTACCAAATAAAAACTAAAATTGAATTAAAAATGCAAATTTAGTGTTATTTGGTGCAATTAAACTCAATCTAATGAATTATTAAAGAAATAAAAAAAATATGAGCTTAAGTCTGCAGGGAAAGTCATGTGCTGCTGCTCACATCAGATTTTTAAGTATTAGCACATACCCGTTCGAAGAACGGCGTACATAATATAAAAAAATTAAAATTGCCAATCATGTGCAAATTCCTCTAATATTCTAAATAGCATTGTTATTCAAAGAATCCTATTAAAATATTTAAATTAATGCTCCTAAAAAGAAATTTAAGAATCTCTGTTCTTACTATACAAAATTATCTTCCCAGGCAGATCTGACGAATTGTTATCCTTGTTCCGCTTGTAAACAAATTTATGAAAAATATGAAATTAAATCAATATATGCCAAAATAAAAGCACTAAAGTTGTATGGGAAATATATACCCTTACTGCTTATATTTTTGAATATAAGTAGTAGAGTTTCAAATATATTTGCCAAAAAATAGCAGATAATGTTGGTAAATTGATGTAATAAATTGAAAATGTCAATAATCCCCCTAATCTTTAACTCCAAAAGGTCGTAATTGATGCCAATATATGCTGTAATGAAAGTGCTAAAATTGTATGGGAAGATGCATACTTACTACTTACATTCTCGTAGATTAGAAAATATACCCGTGTATTTAATAGAAGATTACCCGTACTGCATGGCAGTTCTTCGTACGGAATATATAATATATTAAGTAGCATAAAATTCACAATCATGTGCAAATTCTTGTACTATTCAAAACGACATTGTTATTCAAAAATATTATATTAAAATATTTATATTAATGTTCCTAAAATAAGTTTAAGAATCTCTATTCTCACTATACAAAAATCTTCACAGGCAGGTGTGAAGAATAAAACAGCCATTGGTAAACAAATTTGCAAGTAAAAAAAAGTTCCATAAAAAAGTTCCATTGGTAAACAAATTTGCAATAGATATGAAATTGAATCAATATATGCCAAAATAAAAGCGCTAAAATTCTATCAGAAGATATACCCGCACAACTTATATTCCTAGATATCAGAAGATATACCCATGTATTAGTAGAAAATTAACCGTATTATAATATATGAATTTCAAATATCCTTGACAAAATACAACAGATAAAGTGATAAAATGAAAATATCAATTATCTTTAAACTTGAGGGCCGTAATTGATTCCAATATATGTCGAAATGAAAGCGCTGAAATTGTATGGGAAGGTATAACCGTGCTCCGTACTACAATATATGAGTTTCAAGCATTTTTGCCAAAATAAAACAGATGACATAATAAATTGAAAATATCAGTAATCCCAAAATAATCTTTAAACCGAAAGGTCGTAATTGATGTAATCCCGTCAAAAATTCAATTTCGATAAAATTTACTTCATATACATTTCTTTATTATTTAAATTGGAAAAGATTTAATAAAAATCGTCTGCAGCATGAATACATTGAATTTAAACCCGTTGCTAAGCGACATGATATCAATTTCTTCAAATACATTTACGGGAAAAAATATCGTCTACATAATGTTATGTCTATGGAAGTTTTAACTGTGCGATTTCAGTTAATATCTAGAAAAACCGTGATCCTAGAAACTCGAAACTTGGACTAAATTTTAAGTGGGGCTATTCCAAGGCTACCCACAAAATTTTATTAAATTCGGTTCAGCCGTTCTCCCGTGGTGATGAGATAAACATACATACATACATACATACATACATACATACAGACAGACAAACAAACAGATTTTCAATTTTATTTATATAGATTGCAACTGCACTTCGACGATAAGAGTTTGCAATTCCGCCCCAGTAACTCAGCGGTAGAGTGTCGGCTCGCCAGTTCGAAGATCCAGGGTTCGATTCTCGGTTGGGACAGCATTTTTGTACAGTGGCGCCCGAACAAATCAACCCCGTAGGTTAGTGCAAATATGTCTGAGATCTGAAAGTGGCCCTAGTATGACTTGCACGGATTAAGCGAAGTCGTCGATTTCAAATTAGGAAGATAATGACCACGTAGGAAGCTAACCTGGAGAATAAAAATAACATCATCTAACAATATATAGCATTTAACAATATATAGCCATCTAACAAATGGACCAAATTTCATAAAATTTTATAGGAAAGTCACATGTGTGCGACCCTGGTACTCACTGGATTTTGGTACGATTCGGGATAAAAAGAACCCGCCTTTTTTGCGAAATGGCCCGCAAAGATCTCATGCATCCGCTCTAGCTAAAAATCTAATCGACCAATTTTCACAAAATTTGGTAGCTAAGTCGTTTGTTGGATACCCTGGTGCTGAATAGATTTTGGTATAATTCGGGAAAGAAGAACCAACCATCTTATACAAAATGACCAGCAAAAATCGTCAAAATCTAAAATAAAAACTACGTATGCTTAAATGTATCAATTAAATGCTTGTTTCATACATAATGTTTGATGAGAAAAAGAATAAGACCAACCCCATTACTCTGGAACTAACTGTTCTCGAGATATTTTAATTTTTTCGCATTTTGTTACGCAGCCTTTGAAAAAATGTCCTTACCAAATAAAAACAAAAATTTGATGTGAGCAGCACATGACTTTCCCTGCAGACTCAAATTCATCGTCTCTTTATTTTATTAATAATTCATTAAATATAGTTTAATTGCACTAAATAACACACATAAATAGTGGACACAAAATCGGCATAGCAAAAATGCAAAAGAACTAAAATATCTCGAGAACGACTTGCACAACGGTTTAATTGCACAACATAACGCCCACAATTATCTAAAATGACATTGAAGTGGCAATTTTAATTCAATTTTTGTTCTCGGTAACTGGACGTTTTTTCAAAGGTGGCGCAGAGTAAATGCAAAAAAACTAAATATCTCGAAAACGGCTGGTCCTAGTGTTGTTGTTGTTGAAACCCAGACCGTCCGACCTACCAGAAAGGTGTAAGGTAACTGTTTGGACGGTCGGGAAATGCCACCCAATTTAGATCGGAACCCAGTGGGGGAGGCATCCACAGGGACCGTACCCTCCTTCCCCTACCACCAACCTCTCGGAAGGACATTCGGACCCACATGTTTAACGTGATCGTACTCCGCAGGCTGGTCCTAGTGTAATGTAGTTGGTCTTATTCTTCTCACTGTTAAAAATTACATATAAAACAAGCATTTAATGGATATATTTGAGAGTACGTAGTTTTTTATTTTAGATTTTGACGATTTTTGCGGGCCATTTCGAAAAAATTGCGAGTTCTTTTATTTCGAATCGTAATAAAAACTAATCAGCACCAGGATCAGATCCAAGTGACTTACCTACCAAATTCTATAGAATTCTGTCAATTAGTTATTGAATTAGACTGAATACATACATTGCACAGACAGACACACACACAGACGTCACGCTAAAAATAGTTTTTTCGTATATAATAGAGTTAGTCTTACTCTTTTCATTGTTAAAAAAATATGCGGAGAACAAGCATTAAATTGATATATTTCAGCATACATAGAATTTTATTTTAAATTTTGACCATGTCAAAAGCGAAGTAGCCCAGTGGTTAGCGCGCGGGAATTGCACGCGGTAGGCCCGGGTTCGATTTCCAAAATTGCCGCCGTGTTCACGCGGAGTAAACATGTGGGTCTGTAAGTCCTTCCGAGAGGTTGGTGGTTGGGGAAGGAGGGTACGGTCCCCGTGGCTGCCTCTCCCACTGGGTTCCGGTCTAAATTCGGTGAATAAAAAGAAAGTTATGGAAAATGTCGCGGAGGGCGAAGTACCCCAGTGGTTAGCGCGCGGGAATTTCACTCGGTAGGCCCGGGTTCGATTCCCGCCACTGCCAAAACTGCAGCCATGTTCACGCGGAGTACGATCACGTTAAACATATGGGCCCGTATGTTTTTCCGAGAGGTTGGTGGTAGGGGAAGGAGGGTACGTTCCCTGTGGATGCCTCCCCCACTGGGTTCCGGTCTAAATTGGGTGGCACATCCTGGCCGTCCAACCAGTTACCTTACACCTTTATGGTAGGTCGCGCCAACGAGTTTGCCACGGTTGGAATTTGCCACGATCAGCATTTTCAAGGGTTGCGAACAGGCTGGTCGCCAAAGGCGGCTAGTATAAAATAATAATGTTTATTAAAGTATTATATATTATTGGTTTGCCCATCAATAATGATGGGGAAATTGAGTTATTTGGGATAAAAGGCTTAGCTAAAATTTGGTGAGATATTTGGCGACTAAATAGTGGGACAGACATACAGACCTAACAAATTATATGAATTAGGATATGTATTTAATATATTAAAATTTGTTAAAGAAAATAGCTTTAGGAAATAATTCCAATTTTTTTGATAAATTCATGTAATTCTTTACAAATATTTTCTTATTTTTTTCAGAATTAAAATTTCTCCTTATCCCCTTTTTCCAGCTTTTGCAGATATTCTGATTTAAATCAAAATAAAAATAATGAAGAAATATTTATATTTCAATTTATTTTTCTTTACATTCGTAATAGAGTATAACTTGAATTTCCTCGATTTTGATTCTCAACGTTGAAATCATTTGCTATGCATGATTTTTAATCTTGTACATTTAAATTTGTTTCGATAATGTGAATTTAACTATTTAACCTTCACAGCCAGCAGCTTAATTTTTAATTATTTTTCAATTCCCACTAGCAATGTTCATTAAATGTGAATATACAAAGCAACATTTATTGCAATAGGTTGTAAAATTGTAATATATTTTAATATACTAAACCGCTAAATTCCATGTAATGCAGATAATGTATACATTTTAATTATTTATTTAAATTACATGAAATCTATTTTTTGTTATATGTTATTCATAAAGAAGTTTTTAGTGATTGTGAGAAAAATCAAACAAGCCCAATTTAAGTAAAAATCTAATTAACAAAAAAAATCTAATTTAAATAAGAAAAATCCCATATATTTGATTTTTTTTTTAAATAAAAAAATCACCAACCCAGCAAGCAGCACACATGTACCATCTTTGAGGAAACTGTGAAATCGACGTTTTCTCTCATAGTGCAATCAGAATTACAATATGGTACACAACAATGCACCATTTTTACTGAATTATTTTTGCACAATATTGTTATATTAGTGCTATAAAAATCAGTATAATTTAATAAATAATAACAAATATAAAATTAAAAAAAAAAAGCTCTACCAAAAACAAAAACCCAAAACCTCTACCCAAACCCTCACGATTGCATCATTGTTTACATTGAAAAACCGCGAGAGAACAGGAAATAAAAGCCATCCTAGTGGACACTTTAGTGAACTGAGCTGTCACCCGTTTATTGCCGAAAATACGCGAAATTTCTCAGCCTTGGTTATGACGTTGGCAACGACAAATAGGATTGTGCAATTTATGATTACGTTAAATTCTCCTTATTTTCACTGTTGAAAGTTCAACTTTTAACTTTACGCTTTTCTGATAGTTAGAGGTGAATGTGACCCTAGGTTCCATTGTAAATATTTTTCGTCTTAATGGGTACTATCACAGAATACTATATATTAGTCTGTGGGTACTATCACCCCTCTTATTTTGTCAAAACAGTTTATATACACTCTGTGTATATATATATATTCGCAATTTCGCGAACGTCACCTTTAAAAACATATTTTTCACCAAGTGAGAACGAAGGTTGAATCAAAAGTATAACTTCAATGCAATTTAAAATAATTACCCCAAGTACCCCAGTGGTTAGCGCGCGGGAATTTCACTCGGTAGGCCCGGGTTCGATTCCCGCCACTGCCAAAACTGCAGCCATGTTCACGCGGAGTACGATCACGTTAAACATATGGGCCCGTATGTTTTTCCGAGAGGTTGGTGGTAGGGGAAGGAGGGTACGTTCCCTGTGGATGCCTCCCCCACTGGGTTCCGGTCTAAATTGGGTGGCACATCCTGGCCGTCCAACCAGTTACCTTACACCTTTATGGTACGTCGCGCCAACGAGTTTGCCACGGTTGGAATTTGCCACGATCAGCATTTTCAAGGGTTGCGAACAGGCTGGTCGCCAAAGGCGGCTAGTATAAAATAATAATGTTTATTAAAGTATTATATATTATTGGTTTGCCCATCAATAATGATGGGGAAATTGAGTTATTTGGGATAAAAGGCTTAGCTAAAATTTGGTGAGATATTTGGCGACTAAATAGTGGGACAGACATACAGACCTAACAAATTATATGAATTAGGATATGTATTTAATATATTAAAATTTGTTAAAGAAAATAGCTTTAGGAAATAATTCCAATTTTTTTGATAAATTCATGTAATTCTTTACAAATATTTTCTTATTTTTTTCAGAATTAAAATTTCTCCTTATCCCCTTTTTCCAGCTTTTGCAGATATTCTGATTTAAATCAAAATAAAAATAATGAAGAAATATTTATATTTCAATTTATTTTTCTTTACATTCGTAATAGAGTATAACTTGAATTTCCTCGATTTTGATTCTCAACGTTGAAATCATTTGCTATGCATGATTTTTAATCTTGTACATTTAAATTTGTTTCGATAATGTGAATTTAACTATTTAACCTTCACAGCCAGCAGCTTAATTTTTAATTATTTTTCAATTCCCACTAGCAATGTTCATTAAATGTGAATATACAAAGCAACATTTATTGCAATAGGTTGTAAAATTGTAATATATTTTAATATACTAAACCGCTAAATTCCATGTAATGCAGATAATGTATACATTTTAATTATTTATTTAAATTACATGAAATCTATTTTTTGTTATATGTTATTCATAAAGAAGTTTTTAGTGATTGTGAGAAAAATCAAACAAGCCCAATTTAAGTAAAAATCTAATTAACAAAAAAAATCTAATTTAAATAAGAAAAATCCCATATATTTGATTTTTTTTTAAATAAAAAAATCACCAACCCAGCAAGCAGCACACATGTACCATCTTTGAGGAAACTGTGAAATCGACGTTTTCTCTCATAGTGCAATCAGAATTACAATATGGTACACAACAATGCACCATTTTTACTGAATTATTTTTGCACAATATTGTTATATTAGTGCTATAAAAATCAGTATAATTTAATAAATAATAACAAATATAAAATTAAAAAAAAAAAGCTCTACCAAAAACAAAAACCCAAAACCTCTACCCAAACCCTCACGATTGCATCATTGTTTACATTGAAAAACCGCGAGAGAACAGGAAATAAAAGCCATCCTAGTGGACACTTTAGTGAACTGAGCTGTCACCCGTTTATTGCCGAAAATACGCGAAATTTCTCAGCCTTGGTTATGACGTTGGCAACGACAAATAGGATTGTGCAATTTATGATTACGTTAAATTCTCCTTATTTTCACTGTTGAAAGTTCAACTTTTAACTTTACGCTTTTCTGATAGTTAGAGGTGAATGTGACCCTAGGTTCCATTGTAAATATTTTTCGTCTTAATGGGTACTATCACAGAATACTATATATTAGTCTGTGGGTACTATCACCCCTCTTATTTTGTCAAAACAGTTTATATACACTCTGTGTATATATATATATTCGCAATTTCGCGAACGTCACCTTTAAAAACATATTTTTCACCAAGTGAGAACGAAGGTTGAATCAAAAGTATAACTTCAATGCAATTTAAAATAATTATTGGTGTCAGTTCGTGCAATTAAACTCAATGAGTTATTGAATGAGTGCAATTATTCAATGAGTTATTGAAGCAATAAGGAGAACGTGAATATGAGGCTGGAGAGAATGTCATGTGCTAACTGCATCAGATTTTTTAAAATGTGATGCTTCTACCAGATATTTAAATTTACTTTGTACATATTTCAATTATACATATTTCAAAGTTGACAGCAATCTCTAAATTTTGAATGCTATCAATTTTAGAACCCCTCTGGAAAAAATCCTGCATACGCCCATGAAGAGCCACGCCTACTTTTTACAGTAAAAGCTACAAATACTCAGAGGCACATTCATTCTTAAAATCCATTATACATTTGTAGTTGATACACTATTATAGCATGAGTATTCATTATGTCCAAGAATGCGAAATGCAGTTTTTATAGTGTAGAAAAACTTTGAATGGGTCATGTTTAGCTCCGCCTACTTGCCTACCAAATATTTGCAATACTTGCCTACCTTATATAGCAATGAAAAATTCCATGCTTTGTAAGTGCGAAGCATTTCTTGATGTTGGACTTGTGAACAGAACTTTAAATTGCTTGATTTATACTGCAGCTTGGGCATGGACTAACTTACTATTTTTAACAACTGTTCTTTGTTGTATTAGAGAGATGACTTATTTGTTAACATACCACAAGTTACTTTGAAGTTACTCATCTTTATTACTTTCCCTGCAATGCATGGTAATGTATAGGGAAAGTATTGGAATCATGTCGAAAATCGCAACTCGAGTTTTCGACGAAACTACACGTTTCGAGACTTTTAGAATAAGAAAAAGCTATTTTTAGCGTGACGTCTGTGTCTGCGTCTGTCTGTGCAGATTTTGTATCCACTCTAACTGAAAAACTAATTGACCGAATTTCATAAAATTTGGTAGGTAAGTCACTTGGATGTAACCATGCTGCTGATTAGTTTTTGATACAATTCGTAAAAACAGATCCCTCCTTTTTTTGCGAAATGGCCCCTTAAAAATTTCATTTATCCCCCTCTAGCTAAAATACTAAATGACCAAATTTCACAAAATTTGGTAGATAAGTTACTTGTTGGATACTCTGGTGCTGATTAGAATTTAGTACGATTCGGCGAAGAAGAACCCGCCTTTTTTTACGAAATGGCCCGCAAAAATTGCATGTATCCACCCTAGCTAAAATACTAATTGACCAAATTTCACAATATTTGGTAAATAAGCTACTTGTGGGACACTCTGGTGCTGATTCGATTTTAGTCAATTCGGAAAAGAACAATCTGCCTTTTTTTACGAAATGGCCCGCAAAAGTCACCAAAATCTAAAAAAAAAGACTACGTATGCTGAAATGTATCAATTAAATTCTTGTTTTATACGCAATTTTTGACGAGGAAAAGACAGTAACACACTCCATTATACTTTAGGACTAAACGTTCTCAAGATATTTGAGATTTCTTAAATTTCTGTTACGCCGCTATCGGAAAAATGTCCAATTACCAAATAAAAACTAAAATTGAATTAAAAATGCAAATTTAGTGTTATTTGGTGCAATTAAACTCAATCTAATGAATTATTAAAGAAATAACAAGAAAGATCAATCATGCTTAAAGCATTGATTATGAAACACTTTCCAACTTCAATGCAATTTTATTTAAAAAAGTCGAAAATGCAGTACATTGCTCGGTAATATTTTAAAACTTATCACAAAACTACATTGATTTATTATATTTGAAAACTTAAACCTTCATTGAAAAAAATGAACTTCATTCAAATGACGGCATTGAAATATAAATTGCCTGGTTTAAATATCTCTAAAATGCAATACATTCCACGGTAATATTTTTAAAACTATCATAATACTACGATAATTTATTATATTTGAAAACTTCATCGGAAACAACTGAAATAAATTCAAATGACGTCATAGAAAAAATAACACGCCTGGATCTCTCTATAAAAGCAGGATTTCATTCATAACTTTCTCCCATTCATTTAATTCATCACAATACTATAATAATTTACTTTATTTAAAAATTAAGACCATTGAGCTACAATTCATAAACTCTATGCTTAAAACTTCATCGAAAAAAATCGTCCTTCTGTTTATAAAATCAATTAATATTTCATTCATATCAGCCATGCCAGACTCCATGGACTGAATTATTTTGTGTTAAAGAAATACAGTAATTCTAATACAACTCATTCTACATATTTTGCTGTTTACATTTTACATAGGTGAAAAATAGGCTTAGTTATAGAAATAATCAAATTTGAATGAGTATTTAAACTCAAATATATTGTCATTGTGTTGTTTTAGTATGTAGATGCACAGAATTTAAGCAAAAATAAAGTAGTTTTAGGACGGATACAACACTCAATATGAATTAAAAAGAACTTTAAAAAATCACGATTTTGAAACAAGATGAATGCCATATATCATTTTGAAGTGGGTCATGTGATCGTTTCATATCATGATCACGTGATCGTTTCATATAACATGTGTAATTATTATTTTAATTTTTATTTAAAAAACTACAGAATATATTTCGCTGAATTTTTTTTATATATTTTATGGAACAATTTGACTATTACCTAAAATTTTCGAAGCAGTTTGTGAATTTTAAATCCGCTTAAAAAATGTTTGAAAAATTAGGTCCCATAGGGCTCAATGTATTTCATTTTTTCAACCCGGGTTCAATCCAAAACTAATTGGGTGATATTATTCATTTATATTCCCATAGGTCCTACAGACCGTCTGAACAACATACTAAAATTTCATTTTGATTAAGTCATTTTTACGGCAGTTATCGTGCTAACGGACAGACAGACAGACAGAATGAACAAAGTCATAAACACTTTTCAACTTTGTTGTAAAGTGTTAAAAAAAATATGAACTTAAGTCTGCAGGGAAAGTCATGTGCTGCTGCTCACATCAGATTTTTAAGTACTAGCAGCATACCCGTTCGAAGAACGGCGTACAGAATATCAAAAAATTAAAATTACCAATCATGTGCAAATTCCTCTAATATTCTAAATGGCATTGTTATTCAAAGAATCCTATTAAAATATTTAAATTAATGCTCCTAAAAAGAAATTTAAGAATCTCTGTTCTTACTATATAAAATTATCTTCCCAGGCAGATCTGACGAATAAAATATCCTTGTTCCGCTTGTAAACAAATTTACGAAAAATATGAAATTAAATCAATATATGCCAAAATAAAAGCACTAAAGTTGTATGGGAAATATATACCCTTACTGCTTATATTCTCGAATATAAGCAGTAGAGTTTCAAATATATTTGCCAAAAAATAGCAGATAATGTTGATAAATTGATGTAATAAATTAAAAATTTCAATAATCCCCCTAATCTTTAACCCCAAAGGTCGTAATTGATGCCAATATGTGCTGTAATGAAAGTGCTAAAATTGTATGGGAAGATACATACTTACTACTTACATTCTCGTAGATTAGAAAATATACCCGTGTATTTAATAGAAGATTACCCGTACTGCATGGCAGTTCTTCGTACGGAATATATAATATATTAAGTAGCATAAAATTCACAATCATGTGCAAATTCTTGTACTATTCAAAACGACATTGTTATTCAAAAATATTATATTAAAATATTTATATTAATGTTCCTAAAATAAGTTTAAGAATCTCTGTTCTCACTATACAAAAATCTTCACAGGCAGATGTGAAGAATAAAACAGCCATTGGAAAACAAATTTGCAAGTAAAAAAAAGTTCCATAAAAAAGTTCCATTGGTAAACAAATTTGCAATAGATATGAAATTGAATCAATATATGCCAAAATAAAAGCGCTAAAATTCTATCAGAAGATATACCCGCACAACTCTTATATTCCTAGATATCAGAAGATATACCCATGTATTAGTAGAAAATTAACCGTATTATAATATATGAATTTCAAATATCCTTGCCAAAATACAACAGATAACGTGATAAAGTGAAAATATCAATTATCTTTAAACTTGAGGGCCGTAATTGATTCCAATATATGTCGAAATGAAAGCGCTGAAATTGTATGGGAAGGTATATCCGTGCTCCGTACTACAATATATGAGTTTCAACCATTTTTGCCAAAATAAAACAGATGACATAATAAATTGAAAATATCAGTAATCCCAAAATAATCTTTAAACCGGAAGGTCGTAATTGATGTAATCCCGTCAAAAATTCAATTTCGATAAAATTTACTTCATATGCATTTCTTTATTATTTAAATTGGAAAAGATTTAATAAAAATCGTCTGCAGCATGAATACATTGGATTTAAACTCGTTGCTAAGCGACATGATATCAATTTCTTCAAATAAATTTACAGGAAAAAATATCGTCTACATAATGTTATGTCTATGGAAGTTTTAACTGTGCGATTTCAGTTAATATCTAGAAAAACCGTGATCCTAGAAACTCGAAACTTGGACTAAATTTTAAGTGGGGCTATTCCAAGGCTACCCACAAAATTTTATTAAATTCGGTTCAGCCGTTCTCCCGTGGTGATGAGATAAACATACATACATACATACATACATACATACATACAGACACACAAACAGATTTTCAATTTTATTTATATAGATTGCAACTGCACTTCGACGATAAGAGTTTGCAATTCCGCCCCAGTAACTCAGCGGTAGAGTGTCGGCTCGCCAGTTCGAAGATCCAGGGTTCGATTCTCGGTTGGGACAGCATTTTTGTACAGTGGCGCCCGAACAAATCAACCCCGTAGGTTAGTGCAAATATGTCTGAGATCTGAAAGTGGCCCTAGTATGACTTGCACGGATTAAGCGAAGTCGTCGATTTCAAATTAGGAAGATAATGACCACGTAGGAAGCTAACCTGGAGAATAAAAATAACATCATCTAACAATATATAGCATTTAACAATATATAGCCATCTAACAAATGGACCAAATTTCATAAAATTTTATAGGAAAGTCACATGTGTGCGACCCTGGTACTCACTGGATTTTGGTACGATTCGGGATAAAAAGAGCCCGCCTTTTTTGCGAAATGGCCCGCAAAGATCTCATGCATCCGCTCTAGGTAAAAATCTAATCGACCAATTTTCACAAAATTTGGTAGCTAAGTCGTTTGTTGGATACCCTGGTGCTGAATAGATTTTGGTATAATTCGGGAAAGAAGAACCAACCATCTTATACAAAATGACCAGCAAAAATCGTCAAAATCTAAAATAAAAACTACGTATGCTTAAATGTATCAATTAAATGCTTGTTTCATACGTAATGTTGGATGAGAAAAAGAATAAGACCAACCCCATTACTCTGGAACTAACTGTTCTCGAGATATTTTAATTTTTTCGCATTTTGTTACGCAGCCTTTGAAAAAATGTCCTTACCAAATAAAAACAAAAATCTGATGTGAGCAGCACATGACTTTCCCTGCAGACTCAAATTCATCGTCCCTTTATTTCATTAATAATTCATTAAATATAGTTTAATTGCACTAAATAACACACATAAATAGTGGACACAAAATCGGCATAGCAAAAATGCAAAAGAACTAAAATATCTCGAGAACGACTTGCACAACATAACGCCCACAATTATCTAAAATGACATTGAAGTGGCAATTTTAATTCAATTTTTGTTCTCGGTAACTGGACGTTTTTTCAAAGGTGGCGCAGAGTAAATGCAAAAAAACTAAATATCTCGAGAACGGCTGGTCCTAGTGTAATGTAGTTGGTCTTATTCTTCTCACTGTTAAAAATTACATGTAAAACAAGCATTTAATGGATATATTTGAGAGTACGTAGTTTTTTATTTTAGATTTTGACGATTTTTGCGGGCCATTTCGAAAAAATTGCGAGTTCTTTTATTTCGAATCGTAATAAAAACTAATCAGCACCAGGATCAGATCCAAGTGACTTACCTACCAAATTCTATAGAATTCTGTCAATTAGTTATTGAATTAGACTGAATACATACATTGCACAGACAGACACACACACAGACGTCACGCTAAAAATAGTTTTTTCGTATATAATAGAGTTAGTCTTACTCTTTTCATTGTTAAAAAAATATACGGAGAACAAGCATTAAATTGATATATTTCAGCATACATAGAATTTTATTTTAAATTTTGACCATGTCAAAAGCGAAGTAGCCCAGTGGTTAGCGCGCGGGAATTGCACGCGGTAGGCCCGGGTTCGATTTCCAAAATTGCCGCCGTGTTCACGCGGAGTAAACATGTGGGTCTGTAAGTCCTTCCGAGAGGTTGGTGGTTGGGGAAGGAGGGTACGGTCCCCGTGGCTGCCTCTCCCACTGGGTTCCGGTCTAAATTCGGTGAATAAAAAGAAAGTTATGGAAAATGTCGCGGAGGGCGAAGTACCCCAGTGGTTAGCGCGCGGGAATTTCACTCGGTAGGCCCGGTTCGATTCCCGCCACTGCCAAAACTGCAGCCATGTTCACGCGGAGTACGATCACGTTAAACATATGGGTCCGTATGTTTTTCCGAGAGGTTGGTGGTAGGGGAAGGAGGGTACGTTCCCTGTGGATGCCTCCCCCACTGGGTTCCGGTCTAAATTGGGTGGCACTTCCCGACCGTCCAAACAGTTACCTTACACCTTTCTGGTAGGTCGGACGGTCTGGGTTTCAACAACAACAACACCTTTATGGTAGGTCGCGCCAACGAGTTTGCCACGGTTGGAATTTGCCACGATCAGCATTTTCAAGTGTTGCGAACAGGCTGGTCGCCAAAGGCGGCTAGTATAAAATAATAATGTTTATTAAAGTATTATATATTATTGGTTTGCCCATCAATAATGATGGGGAAATTGAGTTATTTGGGATAAAAGGCTTAGCTAAAATTTGGTGAGATATTTGGCGACTAAATAGTGGGACAGACATACAGACCTAACAAATTATATGAATTAGGATATATATTTAATATATTAAAATTTGTTAAAGAAAATAGCTTTAAGAAATAATTCAATTTTTTTTGATAAATTCATGTAATTCTTTACAAATATTTTCTTATTTTTTTCAGAATTAAAATTTCTCCTTATCCCCTTTTTCCAGCTTTTGCAGATATTCTGATTTAAATAAAAATAAAAATAATGAAGAAATATTTATATTTCAATTTATTTTTCTTTACATTCGTAATAGAGTATAACTTGAATTTCCTCGATTTTGATTCTCAACGTTGAAATCATTTGCTATGCATGATTTTTAATCTTGTAGATTTAAATTTGTTTCGATAATGTGAATTTAACTATTTAACCTTCACAGCCAGCAGCTTAATTTTTAATTATTTTTACAATTCCCACTAGCAATGTTCATTAAATGTGAATATACAAAGCAACATTTATTGCAATAGGTTGTAAAATTGTAATATATTTTAATATACTAAACCGCTAAATTCCATGTAATGCAGATAATGTATACATTTTAATTATTTATTTAAATTACATGAAATCTATTTTTTGTTATATGTTATTCATAAAGAAGTTTTTAGTGATTGTGAGAAAAATCAAACAAGCCCAATTTAAGTAAAAATCTAATTAACAAAAAAAATCTAATTTAAATAAGAAAAATCCCATATATTTGATTTTTTTTTTAAATAAAAAAATCACCAACCCAGCAAGCAGCACACATGTACCATCTTTGAGGAAACTGTGAAATCGACGTTTTCTCTCATAGTGCAATCAGAATTACAATATGGTACACAACAATGCACCATTTTTACTGAATTATTTTTGCACAATATTGTTATATTAGTGCTATAAAAATCAGTATAATTTAATAAATAATAACAAATATAAAATTAAAAAAAAAAAGCTCTACCAAAAACAAAAACCCAAAACCTCTACCCAAACCCTCACGATTGCATCATTGTTTACATTGAAAAACCGCGAGAGAACAGGAAATAAAAGCCATCCTAGTGGACACTTTAGTGAACTGAGCTGTCACCCGTTTATTGCCGAAAATACGCGAAATTTCTCAGCCTTGGTTATGACGTTGGCAACGACAAATAGGATTGTGCAATTTATGATTACGTTAAATTCTCCTTATTTTCACTGTTGAAAGTTCAACTTTTAACTTTACGCTTTTCTGATAGTTAGAGGTGAATGTGACCCTAGGTTCCATTGTAAATATTTTTCGTCTTAATGGGTACTATCACAGAATACTATATATTAGTCTGTGGGTACTATCACCCCTCTTATTTTGTCAAAACAGTTTATATACACTCTGTGTATATATATATATTCGCAATTTCGCGAACGTCACCTTTAAAAACATATTTTTCACCAAGTGAGAACGAAGGTTGAATCAAAAGTATAACTTCAATGCAATTTAAAATAATTATTGGTGTCAGTTCGTGCAATTAAACTCAATGAGTTATTGAATGAGTGCAATTATTCAATGAGTTATTGAAGCAATAAGGAGAACGTGAATATGAGGCTGGAGAGAATGTCATGTGCTAACTGCATCAGATTTTTTAAAATGTGATGCTTCTACCAGATATTTAAATTTACTTTGTACATATTTCAATTATACATATTTCAAAGTTGACAGCAATCTCTAAATTTTGAATGCTATCAATTTTAGAACCCCTCTGGAAAAAATCCTGCATACGCCCATGAAGAGCCACGCCTACTTTTTACAGTAAAAGCTACAAATACTCAGAGGCACATTCATTCTTAAAATCCATTATACATTTGTAGTTGATACACTATTATAGCATGAGTATTCATTATGTCCAAGAATGCGAAATGCAGTTTTTATAGTGTAGAAAAACTTTGAATGGGTCATGTTTATTAGATAGCTCCGCCTACTTGCCTACCAAATATTTGCAATACTTGCCTACCTTATATAGCAATGAAAAATTCCATGCTTTGTAAGTGCGAAGCATTTCTTGATGTTGGACTTGTGAACAGAACTTTAAATTGCTTGATTTATACTGCAGCTTGGGCATGGACTAACTTACTATTTTTAACAACTGTTCTTTGTTGTATTAGAGAGATGACTTATTTGTTAACATACCACAAGTTACTTTGAAGTTACTCATCTTTATTACTTTCCCTGCAATGCATGGTAATGTATAGGGAAAGTATTGGAATCATGTCGAAAATCGCAACTCGAGTTTTCGACGAAACTACACGTTTCGAGACTTTTAGAATAAGAAAAAGCTATTTTTAGCGTGACGTCTGTGTCTGCGTCTGTCTGTGCAGATTTTGTATCCACTCTAACTGAAAAACTAATTGACCGAATTTCATAAAATTTGGTAGGTAAGTCACTTGGATGTAACCATGCTGCTGATTAGTTTTTGATACAATTCGTAAAAACAGATCCCTCCTTTTTTTGCGAAATGGCCCCTTAAAAATTTCATTTATCCCCCTCTAGCTAAAATACTAAATGACCAAATTTCACAAAATTTGGTAGATAAGTTACTTGTTGGATACTCTGGTGCTGATTAGAATTTAGTACGATTCGGCGAAGAAGAACCCGCCTTTTTTTACGAAATGGCCCGCAAAAATTGCATGTATCCACCCTAGCTAAAATACTAATTGACCAAATTTCACAATATTTGGTAAATAAGCTACTTGTGGGACACTCTGGTGCTGATTCGATTTTAGTCAATTCGGAAAAGAACAATCTGCCTTTTTTTACGAAATGGCCCGCAAAAGTCACCAAAATCTAAAAAAAAAGACTACGTATGCTGAAATGTATCAATTAAATTCTTGTTTTATACGCAATTTTTGACGAGGAAAAGACAGTAACACACTCCATTATACTTTAGGACTAAACGTTCTCAAGATATTTGAGATTTCTTAAATTTCTGTTACGCCGCTATCGGAAAAATGTCCAATTACCAAATAAAAACTAAAATTGAATTAAAAATGCAAATTTAGTGTTATTTGGTGCAATTAAACTCAATCTAATGAATTATTAAAGAAATAACAAGAAAGATCAATCATGCTTAAAGCATTGATTATGAAACACTTTCCAACTTCAATGCAATTTTATTTAAAAAAGTCGAAAATGCAGTACATTGCTCGGTAATATTTTAAAACTTATCACAAAACTACATTGATTTATTATATTTGAAAACTTAAACCTTCATTGAAAAAAATGAACTTCATTCAAATGACGGCATTGAAATATAAATTGCCTGGTTTAAATATCTCTAAAATGCAATACATTCCACGGTAATATTTTTAAAACTATCATAATACTACGATAATTTATTATATTTGAAAACTTCATCGGAAACAACTGAAATAAATTCAAATGACGTCATAGAAAAAATAACACGCCTGGATCTCTCTATAAAAGCAGGATTTCATTCATAACTTTCTCCCATTCATTTAATTCATCACAATACTATAATAATTTACTTTATTTAAAAATTAAGACCATTGAGCTACAATTCATAAACTCTATGCTTAAAACTTCATCGAAAAAAATCGTCCTTCTGTTTATAAAATCAATTAATATTTCATTCATATCAGCCATGCCAGACTCCATGGACTGAATTATTTTGTGTTAAAGAAATACAGTAATTCTAATACAACTCATTCTACATATTTTGCTGTTTACATTTTACATAGGTGAAAAATAGGCTTAGTTATAGAAATAATCAAATTTGAATGAGTATTTAAACTCAAATATATTGTCATTGTGTTGTTTTAGTATGTAGATGCACAGAATTTAAGCAAAAATAAAGTAGTTTTAGGACGGATACAACACTCAATATGAATTAAAAAGAACTTTAAAAAATCACGATTTTGAAACAAGATGAATGCCATATATCATTTTGAAGTGGGTCATGTGATCGTTTCATATCATGATCACGTGATCGTTTCATATAACATGTGTAATTATTATTTTAATTTTTATTTAAAAAACTACAGAATATATTTCGCTGAATTTTTTTTATATATTTTATGGAACAATTTGACTATTACCTAAAATTTTCGAAGCAGTTTGTGAATTTTAAATCCGCTTAAAAAATGTTTGAAAAATTAGGTCCCATAGGGCTCAATGTATTTCATTTTTTCAACCCGGGTTCAATCCAAAACTAATTGGGTGATATTATTCATTTATATTCCCATAGGTCCTACAGACCGTCTGAACAACATACTAAAATTTCATTTTGATTAAGTCATTTTTACGGCAGTTATCGTGCTAACGGACAGACAGACAGACAGAATGAACAAAGTCATAAACACTTTTCAACTTTGTTGTAAAGTGTTAAAAAAAATATGAACTTAAGTCTGCAGGGAAAGTCATGTGCTGCTGCTCACATCAGATTTTTAAGTACTAGCAGCATACCCGTTCGAAGAACGGCGTACAGAATATCAAAAAATTAAAATTACCAATCATGTGCAAATTCCTCTAATATTCTAAATGGCATTGTTATTCAAAGAATCCTATTAAGATATTTAAATTAATGCTCCTAAAAAGAAATTTAAGAATCTCTGTTCTTACTATATAAAATTATCTTCCCAGGCAGATCTGACGAATAAAATATCCTTGTTCCGCTTGTAAACAAATTTACGAAAAATATGAAATTAAATCAATATATGCCAAAATAAAAGCACTAAAGTTGTATGGGAAATATATACCCTTACTGCTTATATTCTCGAATATAAGCAGTAGAGTTTCAAATATATTTGCCAAAAAATAGCAGATAATGTTGATAAATTGATGTAATAAATTAAAAATTTCAATAATCCCCCTAATCTTTAACCCCAAAGGTCGTAATTGATGCCAATATGTGCTGTAATGAAAGTGCTAAAATTGTATGGGAAGATACATACTTACTACTTACATTCTCGTAGATTAGAAAATATACCCGTGTATTTAATAGAAGATTACCCGTACTGCATGGCAGTTCTTCGTACGGAATATATAATATATTAAGTAGCATAAAATTCACAATCATGTGCAAATTCTTGTACTATTCAAAACGACATTGTTATTCAAAAATATTATATTAAAATATTTATATTAATGTTCCTAAAATAAGTTTAAGAATCTCTGTTCTCACTATACAAAAATCTTCACAGGCAGATGTGAAGAATAAAACAGCCATTGGAAAACAAATTTGCAAGTAAAAAAAAGTTCCATAAAAAAGTTCCATTGGTAAACAAATTTGCAATAGATATGAAATTGAATCAATATATGCCAAAATAAAAGCGCTAAAATTCTATCAGAAGATATACCCGCACAACTCTTATATTCCTAGATATCAGAAGATATACCCATGTATTAGTAGAAAATTAACCGTATTATAATATATGAATTTCAAATATCCTTGCCAAAATACAACAGATAACGTGATAAAGTGAAAATATCAATTATCTTTAAACTAGAGGGCCGTAATTGATTCCAATATATGTCGAAATGAAAGCGCTGAAATTGTATGGGAAGGTATATCCGTGCTCCGTACTACAATATATGAGTTTCAACCATTTTTGCCAAAATAAAACAGATGACATAATAAATTGAAAATATCAGTAATCCCAAAATAATCTTTAAACCGGAAGGTCGTAATTGATGTAATCCCGTCAAAAATTCAATGTCGATAAAATTTACTTCATATGCATTTCTTTATTATTTAAATTGGAAAAGATTTAATAAAAATCGTCTGCAGCATGAATACATTGGATTTAAACTCGTTGCTAAGCGACATGATATCAATTTCTTCAAATAAATTTACAGGAAAAAATATCGTCTACATAATGTTATGTCTATGGAAGTTTTAACTGTGCGATTTCAGTTAATATCTAGAAAAACCGTGATCCTAGAAACTCGAAACTTGGACTAAATTTTAAGTGGGGCTATTCCAAGGCTACCCACAAAATTTTATTAAATTCGGTTCAGCCGTTCTCCCGTGGTGATGAGATAAACATACATACATACATACATACATACATACATACAGACACACAAACAGATTTTCAATTTTATTTATATAGATTGCAACTGCACTTCGACGATAAGAGTTTGCAATTCCGCCCCAGTAACTCAGCGGTAGAGTGTCGGCTCGCCAGTTCGAAGATCCAGGGTTCGATTCTCGGTTGGGACAGCATTTTTGTACAGTGGCGCCCGAACAAATCAACCCCGTAGGTTAGTGCAAATATGTCTGAGATCTGAAAGTGGCCCTAGTATGACTTGCACGGATTAAGCGAAGTCGTCGATTTCAAATTAGGAAGATAATGACCACGTAGGAAGCTAACCTGGAGAATAAAAATAACATCATCTAACAATATATAGCATTTAACAATATATAGCCATCTAACAAATGGACCAAATTTCATAAAATTTTATAGGAAAGTCACATGTGTGCGACCCTGGTACTCACTGGATTTTGGTACGATTCGGGATAAAAAGAGCCCGCCTTTTTTGCGAAATGGCCCGCAAAGATCTCATGCATCCGCTCTAGGTAAAAATCTAATCGACCAATTTTCACAAAATTTGGTAGCTAAGTCGTTTGTTGGATACCCTGGTGCTGAATAGATTTTGGTATAATTCGGGAAAGAAGAACCAACCATCTTATACAAAATGACCAGCAAAAATCGTCAAAATCTAAAATAAAAACTACGTATGCTTAAATGTATCAATTAAATGCTTGTTTCATACGTAATGTTGGATGAGAAAAAGAATAAGACCAACCCCATTACTCTGGAACTAACTGTTCTCGAGATATTTTAATTTTTTCGCATTTTGTTACGCAGCCTTTGAAAAAATGTCCTTACCAAATAAAAACAAAAATCTGATGTGAGCAGCACATGACTTTCCCTGCAGACTCAAATTCATCGTCCCTTTATTTCATTAATAATTCATTAAATATAGTTTAATTGCACTAAATAACACACATAAATAGTGGACACAAAATCGGCATAGCAAAAATGCAAAAGAACTAAAATATCTCGAGAACGACTTGCACAACGGTTTAATTGCACAACATAACGCCCACAATTATCTAAAATGACATTGAAGTGGCAATTTTAATTCAATTTTTGTTCTCGGTAACTGGACGTTTTTTCAAAGGTGGCGCAGAGTAAATGCAAAAAAACTAAATATCTCGAGAACGGCTGGTCCTAGTGTAATGTAGTTGGTCTTATTCTTCTCACTGTTAAAAATTACATGTAAAACAAGCATTTAATGGATATATTTGAGAGTACGTAGTTTTTTATTTTAGATTTTGACGATTTTTGCGGGCCATTTCGAAAAAATTGCGAGTTCTTTTATTTCGAATCGTAATAAAAACTAATCAGCACCAGGATCAGATCCAAGTGACTTACCTACCAAATTCTATAGAATTCTGTCAATTAGTTATTGAATTAGACTGAATACATACATTGCACAGACAGACACACACACAGACGTCACGCTAAAAATAGTTTTTTCGTATATAATAGAGTTAGTCTTACTCTTTTCATTGTTAAAAAAATATACAGAGAACAAGCATTAAATTGATATATTTCAGCATACATAGAATTTTATTTTAAATTTTGACCATGTCAAAAGCGAAGTAGCCCAGTGGTTAGCGCGCGGGAATTGCACGCGGTAGGCCCGGGTTCGATTTCCAAAATTGCCGCCGTGTTCACGCGGAGTAAACATGTGGGTCTGTAAGTCCTTCCGAGAGGTTGGTGGTTGGGGAAGGAGGGTACGGTCCCCGTGGCTGCCTCTCCCACTGGGTTCCGGTCTAAATTCGGTGAATAAAAAGAAAGTTATGGAAAATGTCGCGGAGGGCGAAGTACCCCAGTGGTTAGCGCGCGGGAATTTCACTCGGTAGGCCCGGTTCGATTCCCGCCACTGCCAAAACTGCAGCCATGTTCACGCGGAGTACGATCACGTTAAACATATGGGTCCGTATGTTTTTCCGAGAGGTTGGTGGTAGGGGAAGGAGGGTACGTTCCCTGTGGATGCCTCCCCCACTGGGTTCCGGTCTAAATTGGGTGGCACATCCTGGCCGTCCAACCAGTTACCTTACACCTTTATGGTAGGTCGCGCCAACGAGTTTGCCACGGTTGGAATTTGCCACGATCAGCATTTTCAAGTGTTGCGAACAGGCTGGTCGCCAAAGGCGGCTAGTATAAAATAATAATGTTTATTAAAGTATTATATATTATTGGTTTGCCCATCAATAATGATGGGGAAATTGAGTTATTTGGGATAAAAGGCTTAGCTAAAATTTGGTGAGATATTTGGCGACTAAATAGTGGGACAGACATACAGACCTAACAAATTATATGAATTAGGATATATATTTAATATATTAAAATTTGTTAAAGAAAATAGCTTTAAGAAATAATTCAAATTTTTTTGATAAATTCATGTAATTCTTTACAAATATTTTCTTATTTTTTTCAGAATTAAAATTTCTCCTTATCCCCTTTTTCCAGCTTTTGCAGATATTCTGATTTAAATAAAAATAAAAATAATGAAGAAATATTTATATTTCAATTTATTTTTCTTTACATTCGTAATAGAGTATAACTTGAATTTCCTCGATTTTGATTCTCAACGTTGAAATCATTTGCTATGCATGATTTTTAATCTTGTAGATTTAAATTTGTTTCGATAATGTGAATTTAACTATTTAACCTTCACAGCCAGCAGCTTAATTTTTAATTATTTTTACAATTCCCACTAGCAATGTTCATTAAATGTGAATATACAAAGCAACATTTATTGCAATAGGTTGTAAAATTGTAATATATTTTAATATACTAAACCGCTAAATTCCATGTAATGCAGATAATGTATACATTTTAATTATTTATTTAAATTACATGAAATCTATTTTTTGTTATATGTTATTCATAAAGAAGTTTTTAGTGATTGTGAGAAAAATCAAACAAGCCCAATTTAAGTAAAAATCTAATTAACAAAAAAAATCTAATTTAAATAAGAAAAATCCCATATATTTGATTTTTTTTTTAAATAAAAAAATCACCAACCCAGCAAGCAGCACACATGTACCATCTTTGAGGAAACTGTGAAATCGACGTTTTCTCTCATAGTGCAATCAGAATTACAATATGGTACACAACAATGCACCATTTTTACTGAATTATTTTTGCACAATATTGTTATATTAGTGCTATAAAAATCAGTATAATTTAATAAATAATAACAAATATAAAATTAAAAAAAAAAAGCTCTACCAAAAACAAAAACCCAAAACCTCTACCCAAACCCTCACGATTGCATCATTGTTTACATTGAAAAACCGCGAGAGAACAGGAAATAAAAGCCATCCTAGTGGACACTTTAGTGAACTGAGCTGTCACCCGTTTATTGCCGAAAATACGCGAAATTTCTCAGCCTTGGTTATGACGTTGGCAACGACAAATAGGATTGTGCAATTTATGATTACGTTAAATTCTCCTTATTTTCACTGTTGAAAGTTCAACTTTTAACTTTACGCTTTTCTGATAGTTAGAGGTGAATGTGACCCTAGGTTCCATTGTAAATATTTTTCGTCTTAATGGGTACTATCACAGAATACTATATATTAGTCTGTGGGTACTATCACCCCTCTTATTTTGTCAAAACAGTTTATATACACTCTGTGTATATATATATATTCGCAATTTCGCGAACGTCACCTTTAAAAAAATATTTTTCACCAAGTGAGAACGAAGGTTGAATCAAAAGTATAACTTCAATGCAATTTAAAATAATTATTGGTGTCAGTTCGTGCAATTAAACTCAATGAGTTATTGAATGAGTGCAATTATTCAATGAGTTATTGAAGCAATAAGGAGAACGTGAATATGAGGCTGGAGAGAATGTCATGTGCTAACTGCATCAGATTTTTTAAAATGTGATGCTTCTACCAGATATTTAAATTTACTTTGTACATATTTCAATTATACATATTTCAAAGTTGACAGCAATCTCTAAATTTTGAATGCTATCAATTTTAGAACCCCTCTGGAAAAAATCCTGCATACGCCCATGAAGAGCCACGCCTACTTTTTACAGTAAAAGCTACAAATACTCAGAGGCACATTCATTCTTAAAATCCATTATACATTTGTAGTTGATACACTATTATAGCATGAGTATTCATTATGTCCAAGAATGCGAAATGCAGTTTTTATAGTGTAGAAAAACTTTGAATGGGTCATGTTTATTAGATAGCTCCGCCTACTTGCCTACCAAATATTTGCAATACTTGCCTACCTTATATAGCAATGAAAAATTCCATGCTTTGTAAGTGCGAAGCATTTCTTGATGTTGGACTTGTGAACAGAACTTTAAATTGCTTGATTTATACTGCAGCTTGGGCATGGACTAACTTACTATTTTTAACAACTGTTCTTTGTTGTATTAGAGAGATGACTTATTTGTTAACATACCACAAGTTACTTTGAAGTTACTCATCTTTATTTCTTTCCCTGCAATGCATGGTAATGTATAGGGAAAGTATTGGAATCATGTCGAAAATCGCAACTCGAGTTTTCGACGAAATTACACGTTTCGAGACTTTTAGAATAAGAAAAAGCTATTTTTAGCGTGACGTCTGTGTCTGCGTCTGTCTGTGCAGATTTTGTATCCACTCTAACTGAAAAACTAATTGACCGAATTTCATAAAATTTGGTAGGTAAGTCACTTGGATGTAACCATGCTGCTGATTAGTTTTTGATACAATTCGTAAAAACAGATCCCTCCTTTTTTTGCGAAATGGCCCCTTAAAAATTTCATTTATCCCCCTCTAGCTAAAATACTAAATGACCAAATTTCACAAAATTTGGTAGATAAGTTACTTGTTGGATACTCTGGTGCTGATTAGAATTTAGTACGATTCGGCGAAGAAGAACCCGCCTTTTTTTACGAAATGGCCCGCAAAAATTGCATGTATCCACCCTAGCTAAAATACTAATTGACCAAATTTCACAATATTTGGTAAATAAGCTACTTGTGGGACACTCTGGTGCTGATTCGATTTTAGTCAATTCGGAAAAGAACAATCTGCCTTTTTTTACGAAATGGCCCGCAAAAGTCACCAAAATCTAAAAAAAAAGACTACGTATGCTGAAATGTATCAATTAAATTCTTGTTTTATACGCAATTTTTGACGAGGAAAAGACAGTAACACACTCCATTATACTTTAGGACTAAACGTTCTCAAGATATTTGAGATTTCTTAAATTTCTGTTACGCCGCTATCGGAAAAATGTCCAATTACCAAATAAAAACTAAAATTGAATTAAAAATGCAAATTTAGTGTTATTTGGTGCAATTAAACTCAATCTAATGAATTATTAAAGAAATAACAAGAAAGATCAATCATGCTTAAAGCATTGATTATGAAACACTTTCCAACTTCAATGCAATTTTATTTAAAAAAGTCGAAAATGCAGTACATTGCTCGGTAATATTTTAAAACTTATCACAAAACTACATTGATTTATTATATTTGAAAACTTAAACCTTCATTGAAAAAAATGAACTTCATTCAAATGACGGCATTGAAATATAAATTGCCTGGTTTAAATATCTCTAAAATGCAATACATTCCACGGTAATATTTTTAAAACTATCATAATACTACGATAATTTATTATATTTGAAAACTTCATCGGAAACAACTGAAATAAATTCAAATGACGTCATAGAAAAAATAACACGCCTGGATCTCTCTATAAAAGCAGGATTTCATTCATAACTTTCTCCCATTCATTTAATTCATCACAATACTATAATAATTTACTTTATTTAAAAATTAAGACCATTGAGCTACAATTCATAAACTCTATGCTTAAAACTTCATCGAAAAAAATCGTCCTTCTGTTTATAAAATCAATTAATATTTCATTCATATCAGCCATGCCAGACTCCATGGACTGAATTATTTTGTGTTAAAGAAATACAGTAATTCTAATACAACTCATTCTACATATTTTGCTGTTTACATTTTACATAGGTGAAAAATAGGCTTAGTTATAGAAATAATCAAATTTGAATGAGTATTTAAACTCAAATATATTGTCATTGTGTTGTTTTAGTATGTAGATGCACAGAATTTAAGCAAAAATAAAGTAGTTTTAGGACGGATACAACACTCAATATGAATTAAAAAGAACTTTAAAAAATCACGATTTTGAAACAAGATGAATGCCATATATCATTTTGAAGTGGGTCATGTGATCGTTTCATATCATGATCACGTGATCGTTTCATATAACATGTGTAATTATTATTTTAATTTTTATTTAAAAAACTACAGAATATATTTCGCTGAATTTTTTTTATATATTTTATGGAACAATTTGACTATTACCTAAAATTTTCGAAGCAGTTTGTGAATTTTAAATCCGCTTAAAAAATGTTTGAAAAATTAGGTCCCATAGGGCTCAATGTATTTCATTTTTTCAACCCGGGTTCAATCCAAAACTAATTGGGTGATATTATTCATTTATATTCCCATAGGTCCTACAGACCGTCTGAACAACATACTAAAATTTCATTTTGATTAAGTCATTTTTATGGCAGTTATCGTGCTAACGGACAGACAGACAGACAGAATGAACAAAGTCATAAACACTTTTCAACTTTGTTGTAAAGTGTTAAAAAAAATATGAACTTAAGTCTGCAGGGAAAGTCATGTGCTGCTGCTCACATCAGATTTTTAAGTACTAGCAGCATACCCGTTCGAAGAACGGCGTACAGAATATCAAAAAATTAAAATTACCAATCATGTGCAAATTCCTCTAATATTCTAAATGGCATTGTTATTCAAAGAATCCTATTAAAATATTTAAATTAATGCTCCTAAAAAGAAATTTAAGAATCTCTGTTCTTACTATATAAAATTATCTTCCCAGGCAGATCTGACGAATAAAATATCCTTGTTCCGCTTGTAAACAAATTTACGAAAAATATGAAATTAAATCAATATATGCCAAAATAAAAGCACTAAAGTTGTATGGGAAATATATACCCTTACTGCTTATATTCTCGAATATAAGCAGTAGAGTTTCAAATATATTTGCCAAAAAATAGCAGATAATGTTGATAAATTGATGTAATAAATTAAAAATTTCAATAATCCCCCTAATCTTTAACCCCAAAGGTCGTAATTGATGCCAATATGTGCTGTAATGAAAGTGCTAAAATTGTATGGGAAGATACATACTTACTACTTACATTCTCGTAGATTAGAAAATATACCCGTGTATTTAATAGAAGATTACCCGTACTGCATGGCAGTTCTTCGTACGGAATATATAATATATTAAGTAGCATAAAATTCACAATCATGTGCAAATTCTTGTACTATTCAAAACGACATTGTTATTCAAAAATATTATATTAAAATATTTATATTAATGTTCCTAAAATAAGTTTAAGAATCTCTGTTCTCACTATACAAAAATCTTCACAGGCAGATGTGAAGAATAAAACAGCCATTGGAAAACAAATTTGCAAGTAAAAAAAAAGTTCCATAAAAAAGTTCCATTGGTAAACAAATTTGCAATAGATATGAAATTGAATCAATATATGCCAAAATAAAAGCGCTAAAATTCTATCAGAAGATATACCCGCACAACTCTTATATTCCTAGATATCAGAAGATATACCCATGTATTAGTAGAAAATTAACCGTATTATAATATATGAATTTCAAATATCCTTGCCAAAATACAACAGATAACGTGATAAAGTGAAAATATCAATTATCTTTAAACTTGAGGGCCGTAATTGATTCCAATATATGTCGAAATGAAAGCGCTGAAATTGTATGGGAAGGTATATCCGTGCTCCGTACTACAATATATGAGTTTCAACCATTTTTGCCAAAATAAAACAGATGACATAATAAATTGAAAATATCAGTAATCCCAAAATAATCTTTAAACCGGAAGGTCGTAATTGATGTAATCCCGTCAAAAATTCAATTTCGATAAAATTTACTTCATATGCATTTCTTTATTATTTAAATTGGAAAAGATTTAATAAAAATCGTCTGCAGCATGAATACATTGGATTTAAACTCGTTGCTAAGCGACATGATATCAATTTCTTCAAATAAATTTACAGGAAAAAATATCGTCTACATAATGTTATGTCTATGGAAGTTTTAACTGTGCGATTTCAGTTAATATCTAGAAAAACCGTGATCCTAGAAACTCGAAACTTGGACTAAATTTTAAGTGGGGCTATTCCAAGGCTACCCACAAAATTTTATTAAATTCGGTTCAGCCGTTCTCCCGTGGTGATGAGATAAACATACATACATACATACATACATACATACATACAGACACACAAACAGATTTTCAATTTTATTTATATAGATTGCAACTGCACTTCGACGATAAGAGTTTGCAATTCCGCCCCAGTAACTCAGCGGTAGAGTGTCGGCTCGCCAGTTCGAAGATCCAGGGTTCGATTCTCGGTTGGGACAGCATTTTTGTACAGTGGCGCCCGAACAAATCAACCCCGTAGGTTAGTGCAAATATGTCTGAGATCTGAAAGTGGCCCTAGTATGACTTGCACGGATTAAGCGAAGTCGTCGATTTCAAATTAGGAAGATAATGACCACGTAGGAAGCTAACCTGGAGAATAAAAATAACATCATCTAACAATATATAGCATTTAACAATATATAGCCATCTAACAAATGGACCAAATTTCATAAAATTTTATAGGAAAGTCACATGTGTGCGACCCTGGTACTCACTGGATTTTGGTACGATTCGGGATAAAAAGAGCCCGCCTTTTTTGCGAAATGGCCCGCAAAGATCTCATGCATCCGCTCTAGGTAAAAATCTAATCGACCAATTTTCACAAAATTTGGTAGCTAAGTCGTTTGTTGGATACCCTGGTGCTGAATAGATTTTGGTATAATTCGGGAAAGAAGAACCAACCATCTTATACAAAATGACCAGCAAAAATCGTCAAAATCTAAAATAAAAACTACGTATGCTTAAATGTATCAATTAAATGCTTGTTTCATACGTAATGTTGGATGAGAAAAAGAATAAGACCAACCCCATTACTCTGGAACTAACTGTTCTCGAGATATTTTAATTTTTTCGCATTTTGTTACGCAGCCTTTGAAAAAATGTCCTTACCAAATAAAAACAAAAATCTGATGTGAGCAGCACATGACTTTCCCTGCAGACTCAAATTCATCGTCCCTTTATTTCATTAATAATTCATTAAATATAGTTTAATTGCACTAAATAACACACATAAATAGTGGACACAAAATCGGCATAGCAAAAATGCAAAAGAACTAAAATATCTCGAGAACGACTTGCACAACATAACGCCCACAATTATCTAAAATGACATTGAAGTGGCAATTTTAATTCAATTTTTGTTCTCGGTAACTGGACGTTTTTTCAAAGGTGGCGCAGAGTAAATGCAAAAAAACTAAATATCTCGAGAACGGCTGGTCCTAGTGTAATGTAGTTGGTCTTATTCTTCTCACTGTTAAAAATTACATATAAAACAAGCATTTAATGGATATATTTGAGAGTACGTAGTTTTTTATTTTAGATTTTGACGATTTTTGCGGGCCATTTCGAAAAAATTGCGAGTTCTTTTATTTCGAATCGTAATAAAAACTAATCAGCACCAGGATCAGATCCAAGTGACTTACCTACCAAATTCTATAGAATTCTGTCAATTAGTTATTGAATTAGACTGAATACATACATTGCACAGACAGACACACACACAGACGTCACGCTAAAAATAGTTTTTTCGTATATAATAGAGTTAGTCTTACTCTTTTCATTGTTAAAAAAATATACGGAGAACAAGCATTAAATTGATATATTTCAGCATACATAGAATTTTATTTTAAATTTTGACCATGTCAAAAGCGAAGTAGCCCAGTGGTTAGCGCGCGGGAATTGCACGCGGTAGGCCCGGGTTCGATTTCCAAAATTGCCGCCGTGTTCACGCGGAGTAAACATGTGGGTCTGTAAGTCCTTCCGAGAGGTTGGTGGTTGGGGAAGGAGGGTACGGTCCCCGTGGCTGCCTCTCCCACTGGGTTCCGGTCTAAATTCGGTGAATAAAAAGAAAGTTATGGAAAATGTCGCGGAGGGCGAAGTACCCCAGTGGTTAGCGCGCGGGAATTTCACTCGGTAGGCCCGGTTCGATTCCCGCCACTGCCAAAACTGCAGCCATGTTCACGCGGAGTACGATCACGTTAAACATATGGGTCCGTATGTTTTTCCGAGAGGTTGGTGGTAGGGGAAGGAGGGTACGTTCCCTGTGGATGCCTCCCCCACTGGGTTCCGGTCTAAATTGGGTGGCACATCCTGGCCGTCCAACCAGTTACCTTACACCTTTATGGTAGGTCGCGCCAACGAGTTTGCCACGGTTGGAATTTGCCACGATCAGCATTTTCAAGTGTTGCGAACAGGCTGGTCGCCAAAGGCGGCTAGTATAAAATAATAATGTTTATTAAAGTATTATATATTATTGGTTTGCCCATCAATAATGATGGGGAAATTGAGTTATTTGGGATAAAAGGCTTAGCTAAAATTTGGTGAGATATTTGGCGACTAAATAGTGGGACAGACATACAGACCTAACAAATTATATGAATTAGGATATATATTTAATATATTAAAATTTGTTAAAGAAAATAGCTTTAAGAAATAATTCAAATTTTTTTGATAAATTCATGTAATTCTTTACAAATATTTTCTTATTTTTTTCAGAATTAAAATTTCTCCTTATCCCCTTTTTCCAGCTTTTGCAGATATTCTGATTTAAATCAAAATAAAAATAATGAAGAAATATTTATATTTCAATTTATTTTTCTTTACATTCGTAATAGAGTATAACTTGAATTTCCTCGATTTTGATTCTCAACGTTGAAATCATTTGCTATGCATGATTTTTAATCTTGTAGATTTAAATTTGTTTCGATAATGTGAATTTAACTATTCAACCTTCACAGCCAGCAGCTTAATTTTTAATTATTTTTACAATTCCCACTAGCAATGTTCATTAAATGTGAATATACAAAGCAACATTTATTGCAATAGGTTGTAAAATTGTAATATATTTTAATATACTAAACCGCTAAATTCCATGTAATGCAGATAATGTATACATTTTAATTATTTATTTAAATTACATGAAATCTATTTTTTGTTATATGTTATTCATAAAGAAGTTTTTAGTGATTGTGAGAAAAATCAAACAAGCCCAATTTAAGTAAAAATCTAATTAACAAAAAAAATCTAATTTAAATAAGAAAAATCCCATATATTTGATTTTTTTTTTAAATAAAAAAATCACCAACCCAGCAAGCAGCACACATGTACCATCTTTGAGGAAACTGTGAAATCGACGTTTTCTCTCATAGTGCAATCAGAATTACAATATGGTACACAACAATGCACCATTTTTACTGAATTATTTTTGCACAATATTGTTATATTAGTGCTATAAAAATCAGTATAATTTAATAAATAATAACAAATATAAAATTAAAAAAAAAAAGCTCTACCAAAAACAAAAACCCAAAACCTCTACCCAAACCCTCACGATTGCATCATTGTTTACATTGAAAAACCGCGAGAGAACAGGAAATAAAAGCCATCCTAGTGGACACTTTAGTGAACTGAGCTGTCACCCGTTTATTGCCGAAAATACGCGAAATTTCTCAGCCTTGGTTATGACGTTGGCAACGACAAATAGGATTGTGCAATTTATGATTACGTTAAATTCTCCTTATTTTCACTGTTGAAAGTTCAACTTTTAACTTTACGCTTTTCTGATAGTTAGAGGTGAATGTGACCCTAGGTTCCATTGTAAATATTTTTCGTCTTAATGGGTACTATCACAGAATACTATATATTAGTCTGTGGGTACTATCACCCCTCTTATTTTGTCAAAACAGTTTATATACACTCTGTGTATATATATATATTCGCAATTTCGCGAACGTCACCTTTAAAAACATATTTTTCACCAAGTGAGAACGAAGGTTGAATCAAAAGTATAACTTCAATGCAATTTAAAATAATTATTGGTGTCAGTTCGTGCAATTAAACTCAATGAGTTATTGAATGAGTGCAATTATTCAATGAGTTATTGAAGCAATAAGGAGAACGTGAATATGAGGCTGGAGAGAATGTCATGTGCTAACTGCATCAGATTTTTTAAAATGTGATGCTTCTACCAGATATTTAAATTTACTTTGTACATATTTCAATTATACATATTTCAAAGTTGACAGCAATCTCTAAATTTTGAATGCTATCAATTTTAGAACCCCTCTGGAAAAAATCCTGCATACGCCCATGAAGAGCCACGCCTACTTTTTACAGTAAAAGCTACAAATACTCAGAGGCACATTCATTCTTAAAATCCATTATACATTTGTAGTTGATACACTATTATAGCATGAGTATTCATTATGTCCAAGAATGCGAAATGCAGTTTTTATAGTGTAGAAAAACTTTGAATGGGTCATGTTTATTAGATAGCTCCGCCTACTTGCCTACCAAATATTTGCAATACTTGCCTACCTTATATAGCAATGAAAAATTCCATGCTTTGTAAGTGCGAAGCATTTCTTGATGTTGGACTTGTGAACAGAACTTTAAATTGCTTGATTTATACTGCAGCTTGGGCATGGACTAACTTACTATTTTTAACAACTGTTCTTTGTTGTATTAGAGAGATGACTTATTTGTTAACATACCACAAGTTACTTTGAAGTTACTCATCTTTATTACTTTCCCTGCAATGCATGGTAATGTATAGGGAAAGTATTGGAATCATGTCGAAAATCGCAACTCGAGTTTTCGACGAAATTACACGTTTCGAGACTTTTAGAATAAGAAAAAGCTATTTTTAGCGTGACGTCTGTGTCTGCGTCTGTCTGTGCAGATTTTGTATCCACTCTAACTGAAAAACTAATTGACCGAATTTCATAAAATTTGGTAGGTAAGTCACTTGGATGTAACCATGCTGCTGATTAGTTTTTGATACAATTCGTAAAAACAGATCCCTCCTTTTTTTGCGAAATGGCCCCTTAAAAATTTCATTTATCCCCCTCTAGCTAAAATACTAAATGACCAAATTTCACAAAATTTGGTAGATAAGTTACTTGTTGGATACTCTGGTGCTGATTAGAATTTAGTACGATTCGGCGAAGAAGAACCCGCCTTTTTTTACGAAATGGCCCGCAAAAATTGCATGTATCCACCCTAGCTAAAATACTAATTGACCAAATTTCACAATATTTGGTAAATAAGCTACTTGTGGGACACTCTGGTGCTGATTCGATTTTAGTCAATTCGGAAAAGAACAATCTGCCTTTTTTTACGAAATGGCCCGCAAAAGTCACCAAAATCTAAAAAAAAAGACTACGTATGCTGAAATGTATCAATTAAATTCTTGTTTTATACGCAATTTTTGACGAGGAAAAGACAGTAACACACTCCATTATACTTTAGGACTAAACGTTCTCAAGATATTTGAGATTTCTTAAATTTCTGTTACGCCGCTATCGGAAAAATGTCCAATTACCAAATAAAAACTAAAATTGAATTAAAAATGCAAATTTAGTGTTATTTGGTGCAATTAAACTCAATCTAATGAATTATTAAAGAAATAACAAGAAAGATCAATCATGCTTAAAGCATTGATTATGAAACACTTTCCAACTTCAATGCAATTTTATTTAAAAAAGTCGAAAATGCAGTACATTGCTCGGTAATATTTTAAAACTTATCACAAAACTACATTGATTTATTATATTTGAAAACTTAAACCTTCATTGAAAAAAATGAACTTCATTCAAATGACGGCATTGAAATATAAATTGCCTGGTTTAAATATCTCTAAAATGCAATACATTCCACGGTAATATTTTTAAAACTATCATAATACTACGATAATTTATTATATTTGAAAACTTCATCGGAAACAACTGAAATAAATTCAAATGACGTCATAGAAAAAATAACACGCCTGGATCTCTCTATAAAAGCAGGATTTCATTCATAACTTTCTCCCATTCATTTAATTCATCACAATACTATAATAATTTACTTTATTTAAAAATTAAGACCATTGAGCTACAATTCATAAACTCTATGCTTAAAACTTCATCGAAAAAAATCGTCCTTCTGTTTATAAAATCAATTAATATTTCATTCATATCAGCCATGCCAGACTCCATGGACTGAATTATTTTGTGTTAAAGAAATACAGTAATTCTAATACAACTCATTCTACATATTTTGCTGTTTACATTTTACATAGGTGAAAAATAGGCTTAGTTATAGAAATAATCAAATTTGAATGAGTATTTAAACTCAAATATATTGTCATTGTGTTGTTTTAGTATGTAGATGCACAGAATTTAAGCAAAAATAAAGTAGTTTTAGGACGGATACAACACTCAATATGAATTAAAAAGAACTTTAAAAAATCACGATTTTGAAACAAGATGAATGCCATATATCATTTTGAAGTGGGTCATGTGATCGTTTCATATCATGATCACGTGATCGTTTCATATAACATGTGTAATTATTATTTTAATTTTTATTTAAAAAACTACAGAATATATTTCGCTGAATTTTTTTTATATATTTTATGGAACAATTTGACTATTACCTAAAATTTTCGAAGCAGTTTGTGAATTTTAAATCCGCTTAAAAAATGTTTGAAAAATTAGGTCCCATAGGGCTCAATGTATTTCATTTTTTCAACCCGGGTTCAATCCAAAACTAATTGGGTGATATTATTCATTTATATTCCCATAGGTCCTACAGACCGTCTGAACAACATACTAAAATTTCATTTTGATTAAGTCATTTTTACGGCAGTTATCGTGCTAACGGACAGACAGACAGACAGAATGAACAAAGTCATAAACACTTTTCAACTTTGTTGTAAAGTGTTAAAAAAAATATGAACTTAAGTCTGCAGGGAAAGTCATGTGCTGCTGCTCACATCAGATTTTTAAGTACTAGCAGCATACCCGTTCGAAGAACGGCGTACAGAATATCAAAAAATTAAAATTACCAATCATGTGCAAATTCCTCTAATATTCTAAATGGCATTGTTATTCAAAGAATCCTATTAAAATATTTAAATTAATGCTCCTAAAAAGAAATTTAAGAATCTCTGTTCTTACTATATAAAATTATCTTCCCAGGCAGATCTGACGAATAAAATATCCTTGTTCCGCTTGTAAACAAATTTACGAAAAATATGAAATTAAATCAATATATGCCAAAATAAAAGCACTAAAGTTGTATGGGAAATATATACCCTTACTGCTTATATTCTCGAATATAAGCAGTAGAGTTTCAAATATATTTGCCAAAAAATAGCAGATAATGTTGATAAATTGATGTAATAAATTAAAAATTTCAATAATCCCCCTAATCTTTAACCCCAAAGGTCGTAATTGATGCCAATATGTGCTGTAATGAAAGTGCTAAAATTGTATGGGAAGATACATACTTACTACTTACATTCTCGTAGATTAGAAAATATACCCGTGTATTTAATAGAAGATTACCCGTACTGCATGGCAGTTCTTCGTACGGAATATATAATATATTAAGTAGCATAAAATTCACAATCATGTGCAAATTCTTGTACTATTCAAAACGACATTGTTATTCAAAAATATTATATTAAAATATTTATATTAATGTTCCTAAAATAAGTTTAAGAATCTCTGTTCTCACTATACAAAAATCTTCACAGGCAGATGTGAAGAATAAAACAGCCATTGGAAAACAAATTTGCAAGTAAAAAAAAGTTCCATAAAAAAGTTCCATTGGTAAACAAATTTGCAATAGATATGAAATTGAATCAATATATGCCAAAATAAAAGCGCTAAAATTCTATCAGAAGATATACCCGCACAACTCTTATATTCCTAGATATCAGAAGATATACCCATGTATTAGTAGAAAATTAACCGTATTATAATATATGAATTTCAAATATCCTTGCCAAAATACAACAGATAACGTGATAAAGTGAAAATATCAATTATCTTTAAACTTGAGGGCCGTAATTGATTCCAATATATGTCGAAATGAAAGCGCTGAAATTGTATGGGAAGGTATATCCGTGCTCCGTACTACAATATATGAGTTTCAACCATTTTTGCCAAAATAAAACAGATGACATAATAAATTGAAAATATCAGTAATCCCAAAATAATCTTTAAACCGGAAGGTCGTAATTGATGTAATCCCGTCAAAAATTCAATTTCGATAAAATTTACTTCATATGCATTTCTTTATTATTTAAATTGGAAAAGATTTAATAAAAATCGTCTGCAGCATGAATACATTGGATTTAAACTCGTTGCTAAGCGACATGATATCAATTTCTTCAAATAAATTTACAGGAAAAAATATCGTCTACATAATGTTATGTCTATGGAAGTTTTAACTGTGCGATTTCAGTTAATATCTAGAAAAACCGTGATCCTAGAAACTCGAAACTTGGACTAAATTTTAAGTGGGGCTATTCCAAGGCTACCCACAAAATTTTATTAAATTCGGTTCAGCCGTTCTCCCGTGGTGATGAGATAAACATACATACATACATACATACATACATACATACAGACACACAAACAGATTTTCAATTTTATTTATATAGATTGCAACTGCACTTCGACGATAAGAGTTTGCAATTCCGCCCCAGTAACTCAGCGGTAGAGTGTCGGCTCGCCAGTTCGAAGATCCAGGGTTCGATTCTCGGTTGGGACAGCATTTTTGTACAGTGGCGCCCGAACAAATCAACCCCGTAGGTTAGTGCAAATATGTCTGAGATCTGAAAGTGGCCCTAGTATGACTTGCACGGATTAAGCGAAGTCGTCGATTTCAAATTAGGAAGATAATGACCACGTAGGAAGCTAACCTGGAGAATAAAAATAACATCATCTAACAATATATAGCATTTAACAATATATAGCCATCTAACAAATGGACCAAATTTCATAAAATTTTATAGGAAAGTCACATGTGTGCGACCCTGGTACTCACTGGATTTTGGTACGATTCGGGATAAAAAGAGCCCGCCTTTTTTGCGAAATGGCCCGCAAAGATCTCATGCATCCGCTCTAGGTAAAAATCTAATCGACCAATTTTCACAAAATTTGGTAGCTAAGTCGTTTGTTGGATACCCTGGTGCTGAATAGATTTTGGTATAATTCGGGAAAGAAGAACCAACCATCTTATACAAAATGACCAGCAAAAATCGTCAAAATCTAAAATAAAAACTACGTATGCTTAAATGTATCAATTAAATGCTTGTTTCATACGTAATGTTGGATGAGAAAAAGAATAAGACCAACCCCATTACTCTGGAACTAACTGTTCTCGAGATATTTTAATTTTTTCGCATTTTGTTACGCAGCCTTTGAAAAAATGTCCTTACCAAATAAAAACAAAAATCTGATGTGAGCAGCACATGACTTTCCCTGCAGACTCAAATTCATCGTCCCTTTATTTCATTAATAATTCATTAAATATAGTTTAATTGCACTAAATAACACACATAAATAGTGGACACAAAATCGGCATAGCAAAAATGCAAAAGAACTAAAATATCTCGAGAACGACTTGCACAACATAACGCCCACAATTATCTAAAATGACATTGAAGTGGCAATTTTAATTCAATTTTTGTTCTCGGTAACTGGACGTTTTTTCAAAGGTGGCGCAGAGTAAATGCAAAAAAACTAAATATCTCGAGAACGGCTGGTCCTAGTGTAATGTAGTTGGTCTTATTCTTCTCACTGTTAAAAATTACATATAAAACAAGCATTTAATGGATATATTTGAGAGTACGTAGTTTTTTATTTTAGATTTTGACGATTTTTGCGGGCCATTTCGAAAAAATTGCGAGTTCTTTTATTTCGAATCGTAATAAAAACTAATCAGCACCAGGATCAGATCCAAGTGACTTACCTACCAAATTCTATAGAATTCTGTCAATTAGTTATTGAATTAGACTGAATACATACATTGCACAGACAGACACACACACAGACGTCACGCTAAAAATAGTTTTTTCGTATATAATAGAGTTAGTCTTACTCTTTTCATTGTTAAAAAAATAGACGGAGAACAAGCATTAAATTGATATATTTCAGCATACATAGAATTTTATTTTAAATTTTGACCATGTCAAAAGCGAAGTAGCCCAGTGGTTAGCGCGCGGGAATTGCACGCGGTAGGCCCGGGTTCGATTTCCAAAATTGCCGCCGTGTTCACGCGGAGTAAACATGTGGGTCTGTAAGTCCTTCCGAGAGGTTGGTGGTTGGGGAAGGAGGGTACGGTCCCCGTGGCTGCCTCTCCCACTGGGTTCCGGTCTAAATTCGGTGAATAAAAAGAAAGTTATGGAAAATGTCGCGGAGGGCGAAGTACCCCAGTGGTTAGCGCGCGGGAATTTCACTCGGTAGGCCCGGTTCGATTCCCGCCACTGCCAAAACTGCAGCCATGTTCACGCGGAGTACGATCACGTTAAACATATGGGTCCGTATGTTTTTCCGAGAGGTTGGTGGTAGGGGAAGGAGGGTACGTTCCCTGTGGATGCCTCCCCCACTGGGTTCCGGTCTAAATTGGGTGGCACATCCTGGCCGTCCAACCAGTTACCTTACACCTTTATGGTAGGTCGCGCCAACGAGTTTGCCACGGTTGGAATTTGCCACGATCAGCATTTTCAAGTGTTGCGAACAGGCTGGTCGCCAAAGGCGGCTAGTATAAAATAATAATGTTTATTAAAGTATTATATATTATTGGTTTGCCCATCAATAATGATGGGGAAATTGAGTTATTTGGGATAAAAGGCTTAGCTAAAATTTGGTGAGATATTTGGCGACTAAATAGTGGGACAGACATACAGACCTAACAAATTATATGAATTAGGATATATATTTAATATATTAAAATTTGTTAAAGAAAATAGCTTTAAGAAATAATTCAAATTTTTTTGATAAATTCATGTAATTCTTTACAAATATTTTCTTATTTTTTTCAGAATTAAAATTTCTCCTTATCCCCTTTTTCCAGCTTTTGCAGATATTCTGATTTAAATCAAAATAAAAATAATGAAGAAATATTTATATTTCAATTTATTTTTCTTTACATTCGTAATAGAGTATAACTTGAATTTCCTCGATTTTGATTCTCAACGTTGAAATCATTTGCTATGCATGATTTTTAATCTCTTTAGATTTAAATTTGTTTCGATAATGTGAATTTAACTATTTAACCTTCACAGCCAGCAGCTTAATTTTTAATTATTTTTACAATTCCCACTAGCAATGTTCATTAAATGTGAATATACAAAGCAACATTTATTGCAATAGGTTGTAAAATTGTAATATATTTTAATATACTAAACCGCTAAATTCCATGTAATGCAGATAATGTATACATTTTAATTATATATTTAAATTACATGAAATCTATTTTTTGTTATATGTTATTCATAAAGAAGTTTTTAGTGATTGTGAGAAAAATCAAACAAGCCCAATTTAAGTAAAAATCTAATTAACAAAAAAAATCTAATTTAAATAAGAAAAATCCGGTATATTTGATTTTTTTTTTTAAATAAAAAAATCACCAACCCAGCAAGCAGCACACATATACCATCTTTGAGGAAACTGTGAAATCGACGTTTTCTCTCATAGTGCAAACAGAATTACAATATGGTACACAACAATGCACCATTTTTACTGAATTATTTTTGCACAATATTGTTATATTAGTGCTATAAAAATCAGTAAAATTTAATAAATAATAACAAATATAAAATTAAAAAAAAAAAGCTCTACCAAAAACAAAAACCCAAAACCTCTACCCAAACCCTCACGATTGCATCATTGTTTACATTGAAAAACCGCGAGAGAACAGGAAATAAAAGCTATCCTAGTGGACACTTTAGTGAACTGAGCTGTCACCTGTTTATTGCCGAAAATACGCGAAATTTCTCAGCCTTGGTTATGACGTTGGCAACGACAAATAGGATTGTGCAATTTATGATTACGTTAAATTCTCCTTATTTTCACTGTTGAAAGTTCAACTTTAACTTTACGCTTTTCTGATAGTTAGAGGTGAATGTGACCCTAGGTTCCATTGTAAATATTGTTCGTCTTAATGGGTACTATCACAGAATACTATATATTAGTCTGTGGGTACTATCACCCCTCTTATTTTGTCAAAACAGTTTATATACACTCTGTGTATATATATATATTCGCAATTTCGCGAACGTCACCTTTAAAAACATATTTTTCACCAAGTGAGAACGAAGGTTGAATCAAAAGTATAACTTCAATGCAATTTAAAATAATTATTGGTGTCAGTTCGTGCAATTAAACTCATTGAGTTATTGAATGAGTGCAATTATTCAATGAGTTATTGAAGCAATAAGGAGAACGTGAATATGAGGCTGGAGAGAAAGTCATGTGCTAACTGCATCAGATTTTTTAAAATGTGATGCTTCTACCAGATATTTAAATTTACTTTGTACATATTTCAATTATACATATTTCAAAGTTGACAGCAATCTCTAAATTTTGAATGCTATCAATTTTAGAACCCCTCTGGAAAAAATCCTGCATACGCCCATGAAGAGCCACGCCTACTTTTTACAGTAAAAGCTACAAATACTCGGAGGCACATTCATTCTTAAAATCCATTATACATTTGTAGTTGATACGCTATTATAGCATGAGTATACATTATGTCCAAGAATGCGAAATGCTGTTTTTATAGTGTAGAAAAACTTTGAATAGGTCATGCTCATTAGATAGCTCCGCCTACTTGCTAAACCTTATATAGCAATGAAAAATTCCATGCTTTGTAAGTGCGAAGCATTTCTTGATGTTGGACTTGTGAACAGAACTTTAAATTGCTTGATTTATACTGCAGCTTGGGCATGGACTAACTTACTATTTTTAACAACTGTTCTTTGTTGTATTAGAGAGATGACTTATTTGTTAACATACCACAAGTTACTTTGAAGTTAATCATCTTTATTACTTTCCCTGCAATACATAGTAATGTATAGGGAAAGTATTGGAATCATGTCGAAAATCGTAACTCGAGTTTTCGACGAAACTACACGTTTTGAGACCTTTAGAATAAGAAAAAACTATTTTTAGCGTGACGTCTGTGTCTGTGTCTGTCTGTCTGTGCAGATTTTGTATCCATTCTAACTGAAAAACTAATTGACCGAATTTCATAAAATTTGGTAGGTAAGTCAATTGGATGTGACCCTGCTGCTGATTAGTTTTTGATACGATTCGTAAAAACAGAACCCTCCTTTTTTTGCGAAATGGCCCCTTAAAAATTTCATTTATCCCCTCTAGCTAAAATACTAATTGACCAAATTTCACAAAATTTGATAGATAAGTTACTTGTTGGATACTCTGGTGCTGATTAGAATTTAGTACGATTCGGCGAAGAAGAACCTGCCTTTTTTTACGAAATGGCCCGCAAAAATTGCATGTATTCACCCTAGCTAAAATACTAATTGACCAAATTTCACAATATTTGGTAGATAAGCTACTTGTGGGACACTCTGGTGCTGATTCGATTTTAGTACAATTCGGAAAAGAACAATCTGCCTTTTTTTACGAAATGGCCCGCAAAAGTCACCAAAATTTAAAAAAAAAAATAGACTACGTATGCTATAATGTATCAATTAAATTTTTGTTTTATACACAATTTTTGACGAAGAAAAGACTGTAACACACTCCATTATACTTTAGGACTAACCGTTCTCAAGATATTTGAGATTTCTTAAATTTCTGTTACGCCGCTATCGGAAAAATGTCCAATTACCAAATAAAAACTAAAATTGAATTAAAATTGAATTAAAAATGCAAATTTAGTGTTATTTGGTGCAATTAAACTCAATCTAACGAATTATTAAAGAAATAAAAAAAATATGAACTTAAGTCAGCAGGGAAAGTCATGTGCTGCTGCTCACATCAGATTTTTAAGTACTAGCAGCATACCCGTTCGAAGAACGGCGTACATAATATAAAAAAATTAAAATTGCCAATCATGTGCAAATTCCTCTAATATTCTAAATAGCATTGTTATTCAAAGAATCCTATTAAAATATTTAAATTAATGCTCCTAAAAAGAAATTTAAGAATCTCTGTTCTTACTATACAAAATTATCGTCCCAGGCAGATCTGACGAATTGTTATCCTTGTTCCGCTTGTAAACAAATTTACGAAAAATATGAAATTAAATCAATATATGCCAAAATAAAAGCACTAAAGTTGTATGGGAAATATATACCCTTACTGCTTATATTTTTGAATATAAGTAGTAGAGTTTCAAATATATTTGCCAAAAAATAGCAGATTATGTTGGTAAATTGATGTAATAAATTGAAAATATCAATAATCCCCCTAATCTTTAACTCCAAAAGGTCGTAATTGATGCCAATATATGCTGTAATGAAAGTGCTAAAATTGTATGGGAAGATGCATACTTACTACTTACATTCTCGTAGATTAGAAAATATACCCGTGTATTTAATAGAAGATTACCCGTACTGCATGGCAGTTCTTCGTACGGAATATATAATATATTAAGTAGCATAAAATTCACAATCATGTGCAAATTTTTGTACTATTCAAAACGACATTGTTATTCAAAAATATTATATTAAAATATTTATATTAATGCTCCTAAAATAAGTTTAAGAATCTCTGTTCTCACTATACAAAAATCTTCATGTGCAGATGTGAAGAATAAAACAGCCATTGGAAAACAATTTTGCAAGTAAAAAAAAGTTCCATAAAAAAGTTCCATTGGTAAACAAATTTTCAGTAGATATGAAATTGAATCAATATATGCCAAAATAAAAGCGCTAAAATTCTATCAGAAGATATACCCGCACAATTTCTATTCCTAGATATCAGAAGATATACCCATGTATTAGGAGAAAATTAACCGTATTATAATATATGAATTTCAAATACCCTTGCCAAAATACAACAGATAACGTGATAAAATGAAAATATCAATTATCTTTAAACTTGAGGGCCGTAATTGATTCCAATATATGTCGAAATGAAAGCGCTGAAATTGTATGGGAAGGTATAACCGTGCTCCGTACTACAATATATGAGTTTCAACCATTTTTGCCAAAATAAAACAGATGACATAATAAATTGAAAATATCAGTAATCCCAAAACAATCTTTAAACCGGAAGGTCGTAATTGATGTAATGCCGTCAAAAATTCAATTTCGATAAAATTTACTTCATATACATTTCTTTATTATTTAAATTGGAAAAGATTTAATAAAAATCGTCTGCAGCATGAATACATTGAATTTAAACCCGTTGCTAAGCGACATGATATCAATTTCTTCAAATACATTTACGGGAAAAAATATCGTCTACATAATGTTATGTCTATGGAAGTTTTAACTGTGCGATTTCAGTTAATATCTAGAAAAACGGTGATCCTAGAAACTCGAAACTTGGACTAAATTTTAAGTGGGGCTATTCCAAGGCTACCCACAAAATTTTATTAAATTCGGTTCAGCCGTTCTCCCGTGGTGATGAGATAAACATACATGAGATAAACGACCTTGGTACTCACTGGATTTTGGTACGATTCGGGATAAAAAGAACCCGCCTTTTTTGCGAAATGGCCCGCAAAGATCTCATGCATCCGCTCTAGCTAAAAATCTAATCGACCAATTTTCACAAAATTTGGTAGCTAAGTCGTTTGTTGGATACCCTGGTGCTGAATAGATTTTGGTATAATTCGGGAAAGAAGAACCAACCATCTTATACAAAATGACCAGCAAAAATCATCAAAATCTAAAATAAAACTACGTATGCTTAAATGTATCAATTAAATGCTTGTTTCATACGTAATGTTGGATGAGAAAAAGAATAAGACCAACCCCATTACTCTGGAACTAACTGTTCTCGAGATATTTTAATTTTTTCGCATTTTGTTACGCAGCCTTTGAAAAAATGTCCTTACCAAATAAAAACAAAAATTTGATGTGAGCAGCACATGACTTTCCCTGCAGACTCAAATTCATCGTCTCTTTATTTTATTAATAATTCATTAAATATAGTTTAATTGCACTAAATAACACACATAAATAGTGGACACAAAATCGGCATAGCAAAAATGCAAAAGAACTAAAATATCTCGAGAATGACTTGCACAACGGTTTAATTGCACAACATAACGCCCACAATTTTCTAAAATGACATTGAAGTGGCAATTTTAATTCAATTTTTGTTCTCGGTAACTGGACGTTATTTCAAAGGTGGCGCAGAGTAAATGCAAAAAAACTAAATATCTCGAGAACGGCTAGTCCTAGTGTAATGCAGTTGGCCTTATTCTTCTCACTGTTAAAAATTACATATAAAGCGAGCATTTAATGGATGTATTTGAGCGTACGTAGTTTTTTATTTTAGATTTTGACGATTTTTGCGGGCCATTTCGAAAAAATTGCGAGTTCTTTTATTTCGAATCGTAACAAAAACTAATCAGCACCAGGATCACATCCAAGTGACTTACCTACCGAATTCTATAGAATTCTGTCAATTAGTTATTGAGTTAGACTGAATACATACATTGCACAGACACACAGACAGACACACACACAGACGTCATGCTAAAAATAGTTTTTTCGTATATAATAGAGTTAGTCTTACTCTTTTCATTGTTAAAAAAATATGTGGAGAACAAGCATTAAATTGATATATTTCAGCATACTTAGTATTTTATTTTAAATTTTGACCATTTTTGCGGGCTATTTCTCAAAAAAAAAGGCGGGTTCTTTTATTCCGAATCGTACCCAAAACTAATCGGCACCAGATTTCCCCCCAAGTGACTTACGTACGAAATTTTATGAAATTCAGTCAATTAGTTTTTCAGCTAGAGTGGATACAAAATCTGCACAGACAGACACACAGACACACACACACAGACGTCACGCTAAAAATGGTTTTATCGTATTTTAGAGGCCTCGAAACGTGTAGATCCGTCGAAATATCGAGATGCGATTTTCGGTATGATTCCAATACTTTCCATACACATTACCGTGCATTGCAGGGAAAGTAAAAATCTGATGTGGGCAGCACACGACTTTCCCTGCAGACTCAAATTCATTTTTTCTTTATTTCTTTAAGAACTCATTAAATTGGGTTTGATTGCACAAAATGACACTAAATTTGCATTTTTATTTTAATTTCTGCTTTTATTTGACATTTTACCAAAGACGGCATAAAAAATTGCGAAAAATATCAAATATCTCGAGAACGGTTAGCCCTAGAGTAACTAAAACCGCTTTATTTTTGAATTTTTTCTGTGTATCCATTTACTGCGGCAACGTAATTACAGTATTTTTGAGTTTAAATGATCATCAAACTTTGATTATTTCTACTACGAAGCCTAATTTTAATAGATGCAGAATATAAATAAGTAATTGTAAGATGATTTGTATAGGAATTGATGATTTTTTTTTCAAACAAAATTATTTAACTCTGGAGTCTGGAGCCAAAGTGTATCTAATTAGTAACAGTAAGGTAGTAAGTACTGGAATAGTACAGTGAAGTACAAGAATAGAATAGAAAATCTAAAGCCTAATTTTCGACGGATCTACACGTCCCAAGACCTATAGGGTGCGAATACAAAATTTCCATGTGATGTCTGTGTTGTTGTTGAAACCCAGACCGTCCGACCTACCAGAAAGGTGTAAGGTAACTGTTTGGACGGTCGGGAAGTGCCACCCAATTTAGACCGGAACCCAGTGGGGGAGGCATCCACAGGGACCGTACCCTCCTTCCCCTACCACCAACCTCTCGGAAGGACTTTCGGACCCACATGTTTAACGTGATCGTACTCCGCATGAACACGGCGGCAGTTTTGGCAGTGGCTGGAATCGAACCCGGGCCTACCGAGTGCAACTCCAGCGCGCTAACCAATGGGCTACCGCGCCCATGTGATGTCTGTGTGTAAGTGTTGTGCGTGTCTGTGCAATGTATGTAGCAACTCTAGCTAAAAATCAAATCAACGAAATTTTACTAAATTTAATAGATCCTTTGTGGATTACCCTGGTGCTGATTAGATTTTGGTACGAATCGGAAAAAATTAACCTGCCCTTTTTTTGCAAAATGGCTTGAAATCTTAAAGTATTGAAATCTTACTTTCCCTGCAATACATGGATATGTATAGGAAAAGTATTGAAAACTTACTTTCCCTGCAATACATGTTAATGTATAGGGAAAGTATTGGAATCTTACTTTCCCTGCAATACATGGTAATGTATAGGGAAAGTATTGAAATCTTACTTTCCCTGCAATACATGGTAATGTATAGGGAAAGTATTGGAATCTTACTTTCCCTGCAATACATGTTAATGTATAGGGAAAGTATTGGAATCTAACTTTCCCTGCAATACAAGGTAATGTATAGGGAAAGTATTGAAATCTTACTTTCCCTGCAATACATGTTAATGTATAGGGAAAGTATTGGAATCTTACTTTCCCTGCAATACATGTTAATGTATAGGGAAAGCATTGGAATCTTACTTTCCCTGCAATACATGTTAATGTATAGGGAAAGCATTGGAATCTTACTTTCCCTGCAATACATGTTAATGTATAGGGAAAGCATTGGAATCTTACTTTCCCTGCAATACATGGTAATGTATAGGGAAAGCATTGGAATCTTACTTTCCCTGCAATACATGGTAATGTATAAGGAAAGTATTGGAATCTTACTTTCCCTGCAATACATGGTAATGTGTAGGGAAAGTATTGGAATCTTACTTTCCCTGCAATACATGGTAATGTGTAGGGAATGTATTGGAATCTTACTTTCCCTGCAATACATGGTAATGTGTGGGGAAGTATTGGAATCTTACTTTCCCTGCAATACATGGTAATGTGTGGGGAAAGTATTGGAATCTTACTTTCCCTGCAATACATGGTAATGTGTGGGGAAAGTATTGGAATCTTACTTTCCCTGCAATACATGTTAATGTGTGGGGAAAGTATTGGAATCTTACTTTCCATTGCAATACATGGTAATGTGTGGGGAAAGTATTGGAATCTTACTTTCCCTGCAATACATGGTAATGTGTGGGGAAGTATTGGAATCTTACTTTCCCTGCAATACATGGTAATGTGTAGGGAAAGTATTGGAATCTTACTTTCCCTGCAATACATGTTAATGTGTGCGGAAAGTATTGGAATCTTACTTTCCATTGCAATACATGGTAATGTGTGGGGAAAGTATTGGAATCTTACTTTCCCTGCAATACATGGTAATGTGTGGGGAAGTATTGGAATCTTACTTTCCCTGCAATACATGGTAATGTGTATGGAAAGTATTGGAATCTTACTTTCCCTGCAATACATGGTAATGTGTAGGGAAAGTATTGGAATCTTACTTTCCCTGCAATACATGGTAATGTGTAGGGAAAGTATTGGAATCTTACTTTCCCTGCAATACATGGTAATGTGTAGGGAAAGTATTGGAATCTTACTTTCCCTGCAATACATGGTAATGTGTAGGGAAAGTATTGGAATCTTACTTTCCCTGCAATACATGGTAATGTGTAGGGAAAGTATTGGAATCTTACTTTCCCTGCAATACATGGTAATGTGTAGGGAAAGTATTGGAATCTTACTTTCCCTGCAATACAGGGTAATGTGCAGGGAAAGTATTGGAATCCTACTTTCCCTGCAATACATGGTAATGTGTAGGGAAAGTATTGGAATCCTACTTAAGCATCGGAATCTTACTTTCCCTGCGATACATGGTAATGTGTAGGGAAAGCATCGGAATCTTACTTTCCCTGCGATACATGGTAATGCGTAGGGTGAGCATCGGAATCTTACTTTCCATGCGTTACAAGCTAATGTATAGGGAAAGTATTGGAGTCTTACTTTCCCTGCAATACATGGTAATGTATAGGGAAGTATTGGAATCTTACTTTCCCTGCCATACATGGCAATGTATAGGGAAAGGATTGGAATCTTACTTTCCCTGCAATACATGGTAATGTATAGGGAAGTATTGGAATCTTACTTTCCCTGCGATACATGGTAATGTGTAGGGAAAGCATCGGAATTTTACATTCCCTGCAATACATGGTAATGTGTAGAAAAAGTATGGGAATCCTACATTCCCTGCATTACATGGTAATGTGTAGGAAAAGTATTGGAATCTTACTTTCCCTGCAATACATGGTATTGTGTAGGAAAAGTATTGGAATCTTACTTTCCCTGCAGTACATGGTAATGTGTAGGGAAAATTTTGGTATCTTACTTTCCCTGCAATACATGCTAATGTGTAGGGAAAGTATTGGAATCTTACTTTCCCTGCGATACATGGTAATGTGTAGGAAAAGTATTGGAATCTTACTTTCCCTGCGATACATGGTAATGTGTAGGGAAAGCATCGGAATCTTACTTTCCCTGCGATACATGGTAATGTGTAGGGAAAGCATCGGAATCTTACTTTCCCTGCGATACATGGTAATGTGTAGTGTGAGCATCGGAATCTTACTTTCCATGCGATACAAGCTAATGTATAGGGAAAGTATTGGAGTCTTACTTTCCCTGCAATACATGGTAATGTATAGGGAAGTATTGGAATCTTACTTTCCCTGCGATACATGGTAATGTATAGGGAAAGTATTGGAATCTTACTTTCCCTGCGATACATGGTAATGTGTAGGGAAAGCTTCGGAATTTTACATTCCCTGCAATACATGGTAATGTGTAGGAAAAGTATGGGAATCTTACATTCCCTGCATTACATGGTAATGTGTAGGAAAAGTATTGGAATCTTACTTTCCCTGCAATACATGGTATTGTGTAGGAAAAGTATTGGAATCTTACTTTCCCTGCAATACATGCTAATGTGTAGGAAAAGTATTGGAATCTTACTTTCCCTGCGATACATGGTAATGTGTAGGGAAAGCATCGGAATCTTACTTTCCCTGCGATACATGGTAATGCGTAGGGTGAGCATCGGAATCTTACTTTCCATGCGTTACAAGCTAATGTATAGGGAAAGTATTGGAGTCTTACTTTCCCTGCAATACATGGTAATGTATAGGGAAGTATTGGAATCTTACTTTCCCTGCGATACATGGCAATGTATAGGGAAAGAATTGGAATCTTACTTTCCCTGCAATACATGGTAATGTATAGGGAAGTATTGGAATCTTACTTTCCCTGCGATACATGGTAATGTGTAGGGAAAGCATCGGAATTTTACATTCCCTGCAATACATGGTAATGTGTAGGAAAAGTATGGGAATCCTACATTCCCTGCATTACATGGTAATGTGTAGGAAAAGTATTGGAATCTTACTTTCCCTGCAATACATGGTATTGTGTAGGAAAAGTATTGGAATCTTACTTTCCCTGCAATACATGGTAATGTGTAGGGAAAATTTTGGTATCTTACTTTCCCTGCAATACATACTAATGTGTAGGGAAAGTATTGGAATCTTACTTTCCCTGCGATACATGGTAATGTGTAGGAAAAGTATTGGAATCTTACTTTCCCTGCGATACATGGTAATGTGTAGGGAAAGCATCGGAATCTTACTTTCCCTGCTATACATGGTAATGTGTAGGGAAAGCATCGGAATCTTACTTTCCCTGCGATACATGGTAATGTGTAGTGTGAGCATCGGAATCTTACTTTCCATGCGATACAAGCTAATGTATAGGGAAAGTATTGGAGTCTTACTTTCCCTGCAATACATGGTAATGTATAGGGAAGTATTGGAATCTTACTTTCACTGCGATACATGGTAATGTATAGGGAAAGTATTGGAATCTTACTTTCCCTGCGATACATGGTAATGTGTAGGAAAAGTATGGGAATCCTACATTCCCTGCATTACATGGTAATGTGTAGGAAAAGTATGGGAATCTTACATTCCCTGCATTACATGGTAATGTGTAGGAAAAGTATTGGAATCTTACTTTCCCTGCAATACATGGTATTGTGTAGGAAAAGTATTGGAATCTTACTTTCCCTGCAATACATGCTAATGTGTAGGAAAAGTATTGGAATCTTACTTTCCCTGCGATACATGGTAATGTGTAGGGAAAGCATCGGAATCTTACTTTCCCTGCGATACATGGTAATGCGTAGGGTGAGCATCGGAATCTTACTTTCCATGCGTTACAAGCTAATGTATAGGGAAAGTATTGGAGTCTTACTTTCCCTGCAATACATGGTAATATATAGGGAAGTATTGGAATCTTACTTTCCCTGCGATACATGGCAATGTATAGGGAAAGAATTGGAATCTTACTTTCCCTGCAATACATGGTAATGTATAGGGAAGTATTGGAATCTTACTTTCCCTGCGATACATGGTAATGTGTTGGGAAAGCATCGAAATTTTACATTCCCTGCAATACTTGGTAATGTGTAGGAAAAGTATGGGAATCCTACATTCCCTGCATTACATGGTAATGTGTAGGAAAAGTATTGGAATCTTACTTTCCCTGCAATACATGGTATTGTGTAGGAAAAGTATTGGAATCTTACTTTCCCTGCAATACATGGTAATGTGTAGGGAAAATTTTGGTATCTTACTTTCCCTGCAATACATGCTAATGTGTAGGGAAAGTATTGGAATCTTACTTTCCCTGCGATACATGGTAATGCGTAGGGTGAGCATCGGAATCTTACTTTCCATGCGTTACAAGCTAATGTATAGGGAAAGTATTGGAGTCTTACTTTCCCTGCAATACATGGTAATGTATAGGGAAGTATTGGAATCTTACTTTCCCTGCGATACATGGCAATGTATAGGGAAAGAATTGGAATCTTACTTTCCCTGCAATACATGGTAATGTATAGGGAAGTATTGGAATCTTACTTTCCCTGCGATACATGGTAATGTGTAGGGAAAGCATCGGAATTTTACATTCCCTGCAATACATGGTAATGTGTAGGAAAAGTATGGGAATCCTACATTCCCTGCATTACATGGTAATGTGTAGGAAAAGTATTGGAATCTTACTTTCCCTGCAATACATGGTATTGTGTAGGAAAAGTATTGGAATCTTACTTTCCCTGCAATACATGGTAATGTGTAGGGAAAATTTTGGTATCTTACTTTCCCTGCAATACATGCTAATGTGTAGGGAAAGTATTGGAATCTTACTTTCCCTGCGATACATGGTAATGTGTAGGAAAAGTATTGGAATCTTACTTTCCCTGCGATACATGGTAATGTGTAGGGAAAGCATCGGAATCTTACTTTCCCTGCGATACATGGTAATGTGTAGGGAAAGCATCGGAATCTTACTTTCCCTGCGATACATGGTAATGTGTAGTGTGAGCATCGGAATCTTACTTTCCATGCGATACAAGCTAATGTATAGGGAAAGTATTGGAGTCTTACTTTCCCTGCAATACATGGTAATGTATAGGGAAGTATTGGAATCTTACTTTCCCTGCGATACATGGTAATGTATAGGGAAAGTATTGGAATCTTACTTTCCCTGCGATACATGGTAATGTGTAGGAAAAGTATGGGAATCCTACATTCCCTGCATTACATGGTAATGTGTAGGAAAAGTATGGGAATCTTACATTCCCTGCATTACATGGTAATGTGTAGGAAAAGTATTGGAATCTTACTTTCCCTGCAATACATGGTATTGTGTAGGAAAAGTATTGGAATCTTACTTTCCCTGCAATACATGCTAATGTGTAGGAAAAGTATTGGAATCTTACTTTCCCTGCGATACATGGTAATGTGTAGGGAAAGCATCGGAATCTTACTTTCCCTGCGATACATGGTAATGCGTAGGGTGAGCAACGGAATCTTACTTTCCATGCGTTACAAGCTAATGTATAGGGAAAGTATTGGAGTCTTACTTTACCTGCAATACATGGTAATGTATAGGGAAGTATTGGAATCTTACTTTCCCTGCGATACATGGCAATGTATAGGGAAAGAATTGGAATCTTACTTTCCCTGCAATACATGGTAATGTATAGGGAAGTATTGGAATCTTACTTTCCCTGCGATACATGGTAATGTGTAGGGAAAGCATCGGAATTTTACATTCCCTGCAATACATGGTAATGTGTAGGAAAAGTATGGGAATCCTACATTCCCTGCATTACATGGTAATGTGTAGGAAAAGTATTGGAATCTTACTTTCCCTGCAATACATGGTATTGTGTAGGAAAAGTATTGGAATCTTACTTTCCCTGCAATACATGGTAATGTGTAGGGAAAATTTTGGTATCTTACTTTCCCTGCAATACATGCTAATGTGTAGGGAAAGTATTGGAATCTTACATTCCCTGCGATACATGGTAATGTGTAGGAAAAGTATTGGAATCTTACTTTCCCTGCGATACATGGTAATGTGTAGGGAAAGCATCGGAATCTTACTTTCCCTGCGATACATGGTAATGTGTAGGGAAAGCATCGGAATCTTACTTTCCCTGCGATACATGGTAATGTGTAGTGTGAGCATCGGAATCTTACTTTCCATGCGATACAAGCTAATGTATAGGGAAAGTATTGGAGTCTTACTTTCCCTGCAATACATGGTAATGTATAGGGAAGTATTGGAATCTTACTTCCCCTGCGATACATGGTAATGTATAGGGAAAGTATTGGAATCTTACTTTCCCTGCGATACATGGTAATGTGTAGGGAAAGCTTCGGAATTTTACATTCCCTGCAATACATGGTAATGTGTAGGAAAAGTATGGGAATCTTACATTCCCTGCATTACATGGTAATGTGTAGGAAAAGTATTGGAATCTTACTTTCCCTGCAATACATGGTATTGTGTAGGAAAAGTATTGGAATCTTACTTTCCCTGCAATACATGCTAATGTGTAGGAAAAGTATTGGAATCTTACTTTCCCTGCGATACATGGTAATGTGTAGGGAAAGCATCGGAATCTTACTTTCCCTGCGATACATGGTAATGCGTAGGGTGAGCATCGGAATCTTACTTTCCATGCGTTACAAGCTAATGTATAGGGAAAGTATTGGAGTCTTACTTTCCCTGCAATACATGGTAATGTATAGGGAAGTATTGGAATCTTACTTTCCCTGCGATACATGGCAATGTATAGGGAAAGAATTGGAATCTTACTTTCCCTGCAATACATGGTAATGTATAGGGAAGTATTGGAATCTTACTTTCCCTGCGATACATGGTAATGTGTTGGGAAAGCATCGGAATTTTACATTCCCTGCAATACATGGTAATGTGTAGGAAAAGTATGGGAATCCTACATTCCCTGCATTACATGGTAATGTGTAGGAAAAGTATTGGAATCTTACTTTCCCTGCAATACATGGTATTGTGTAGGAAAAGTATTGGAATCTTACTTTCCCTGCAATACATGGTAATGTGTAGGGAAAATTTTGGTATCTTACTTTCCCTGCAATACATGCTAATGTGTAGGGAAAGTATTGGAATCTTACTTTCCCTGCGATACATGGTAATGTGTAGGAAAAGTATTGGAATCTTACTTTCCCTGCGATACATGGTAATGTGTAGGGAAAGCATCGGAATCTTACTTTCCCTGCGATACATGGTAATGTGTAGGGAAAGCATCGGAATCTTACTTTCCCTGCGATACATGGTAATGTGTAGTGTGAGCATCGAAATCTTACTTTCCATGCGATACAAGCTAATGTATAGGGAAAGTATTGGAGTCTTACTTTCCCTGCAATACATGGTAATGTATAGGGAAGTATTGGAATCTTACTTTCCCTGCGATACATGGTAATGTATAGGGAAATTATTGGAATCTTACTTTCCCTGCGATACATGGTAATGTGTAGGGAAAGCTTCGGAATTTTACATTCCCTGCAATACATGGTAATGTGTAGGAAAAGTATGGGAATCTTACATTCCCTGCATTACATGGTAATGTGTAGGAAAAGTATTGGAATCTTTCTTTCCCTGCAATACATGGTAATGTGTAGGGAAAGTATTGGAATCTTACTTTCCCTGCAATACATGTTAATGTGTGGGGAAGTATTGGAATCTTACTTTCCCTGCAATACATGGTAATGTGTGGGGAAAGTATTGGAATCTTACTTTCCCTGCAATACATGGTAATGTGCCGGGAAAGTATTGGAATCTTACTTTCCATTGCAATACATGGTAATGTGTGGGGAAAGTATTGGAATCTTACTTTCCCTGCAATACATGGTAATGTGTGGGGAAGTATTGGAATCTTACTTTCCCTGCAATACATGGTAATGTGTAGGGAAAGTATTGGAATCTTACTTTCCCTGCAATACATGGTAATGTGTAGGGAAAGTATTGGAATCTTACTTTCCCTGCAATACATGGTAATGTGTAGGGAAAGTATTGGAATCTTACTTTCCCTGCAATACATGGTAATGTGTAGGGAAAGTATTGGAATCTTACTTTCCCTGCAATACATGGTAATGTGTAGGTAAAGTATTGGAATCTTACTTTCCCTGCAATACATGGTAATGTGTAGGGAAAGTATTGGAATCTTACTTTCCCTGCAATACATGGTAATGTGTAGGGAAAGTATTGGAATCTTACTTTCCCTGCAATACATGGTAATGTGCAGGGAAAGTATTGGAATCCTACTTTCCCTGCAATACATGGTAATGTGTAGGGAAAGTATTGGAATCCTACTTAAGCATCGGAATCTTACTTTCCCTGCGATACATGGTAATGTGTAGGGAAAGCATCGGAATCTTACTTTCCCTGCGATACATGGTAATGCGTAGGGTGAGCATCGGAATCTTACTTTCCATGCGTTACAAGCTAATGTATAGGGAAAGTATTGGAGTCTTACTTTCCCTGCAATACATGGTAATGTATAGGGAAGTATTGGAATCTTACTTTCCCTGCGATACATGGCAATGTATAGGGAAAGAATTGGAATCTTACTTTCCCTGCAATACATGGTAATGTATAGGGAAGTATTGGAATCTTACTTTCCCTGCGATACATGGTAATGTGTAGGGAAAGCATCGGAATTTTACATTCCCTGCAATACATGGTAATGTGTAGGAAAAGTATGGGAATCCTACATTCCCTGCATTACATGGCAATGTGTAGGAAAAGTATTGGAATCTTACTTTCCCTGCAATACATGGTATTGTGTAGGAAAAGTATTGGAATCTTACTTTCCCTGCAATACATGGTAATGTGTAGGGAAAATTTTGGTATCTTACTTTCCCTGCAATACATGCTAATGTGTAGGGAAAGTATTGGAATCTTAATTTCCCTGCGATACATGGTAATGTGTAGGAAAGTATTGGAATCTTACTTTCCCTGCGATACATGGTAATGTGTAGGGAAAGCAACGGAATCTTACTTTCCCTGCGATACATGGTAATGTGTAGGGAAAGCATCGGAATTTTACTTTCCCTGCGATACATGGTAATGTGTAGTGTGAGCATCGGAATCTTACTTTCCATGCGATACAAGCTAATGTATAGGGAAAGTATTGGAGTCTTACTTTCCCTGCAATACATGGTAATGTATAGGGAAGTATTGGAATCTTACTTTCCCTGCGATACATGGTAATGTATAGGGACAGTATTGGAATCTTACTTTCCCTGCGATACATGGTAATGTGTAAGGAAAGCTTCGGAATTTTACATTCCCTGCAATACATGGTAATGTGTAGGAAAAGTATGGGAATCTTACATTCCCTGCATTACATGGTAATGTGTAGGAAAAGTATTGGAATCTTACTTTCCCTGCAATACATGGTATTGTGTAGGAAAAGTATTGGAATCTTACTTTCCCTGCAATACATGCTAATGTGTAGGAAAAGTATTGGAATCTTACTTTCCCTGCGATACATGGTAATGTGTAGGGAAAGCATCGGAATCTTACTTTCCCTGCGATACATGGTAATGCGTAGGGTGAGCATCGGAATCTTACTTTCCATGCGTTACAAGCTAATGTATAGGGAAAGTATTGGAGTCTTACTTTCCCTGCAATACATGGTAATGTATAGGGAAGTATTGGAATCTTACTTTCCCTGTGATACATGGCAATGTATAGGGAAAGAATTGGAATCTTACTTTCCCTGCAATACATGGTAATGTATAGGGAAGTATTGGAATCTTACTTTCCCTGCAATACATGGTAATGTGTAGGGAAAGTATTGGAATCTTACTTTCCCTGCAATACATGGTAATGTATAGGGAAGTATTGGAATCTTACTTTCCCTGCGATACATGGTAATGTGTAGGGAAAGCATCGGAATCTTACATTCTCTGCAATACATGGTAATGTGTAGGAAAAGTATGGGAATCCTACATTCCCTGCATTACATGGTAATGTGTAGGAAAAGTATTGGAGTCTTACTTTCCCTGCAATACATGGTATTGTGTGGGAAAAGTATTGGAATCTTACTTTCCCTGCAATACATGGTAATGTGTAGGGAAAATTTTGGTATCTTACTTTCCCTGCAATACATGCTAATGTGTAGGGAAAGTATTGGAATCTTACTTTCCCTGCGATACATGGTAATGTGTAGGAAAAGTATTGGAATCTTACTTTCCCTGCAATAAACGGTAATGTGTGGGGAAAGTATTGGAATCTTACTTTCCCTGCAATACATGTTAATGTGTGGGGAAAGTATTGGAATCTTACTTTCCATTGCAATACATGGTAATGTGTGGGGAAAGTATTGGAATCTTACTTTCCCTGCAATACATGGTAATGTGTGGGGAAGTATTGGAATCTTACTTTCCCTGCAATACATGGTAATGTATAGGGAAAGTATTGGAATCTTACTTTCCCTGCAATACATGGTAATGTGTAGGGAAAGTATTGGAATCTTACTTTCCCTGCAATACATGGTAATGTGTAGGGAAAGTATTGGAATCTTACTTTCCCTGCAATACATGGTAATGTGTAGGGAAAGTATTGGAATCTTACTTTCCCTGCAATACATGGTAATGTGTAGGGAAAGTATTGGAATCTTACTTTCCCTGCAATACATGGTAATGTGTAGGGAAAGTATTGGAATCTTACTTTCCCTGCAATACATGGTAATGTGTAGGGAAAGTATTGGAATCTTACTTTCCCTGCAATACATGGTAATGTGTAGGAAAATTATTGGAATCTTACTTTCCCTGCGATACATGGTAATGTGTAGGGAAAGCATCGGAATCTTACTTTCCCTGCGATACATGGTAATGTGTAGGGAAAGCATCGGAATCTTACTTTCCCTGCGATACATGGTAATGTGTAGTGTGAGCATCGGAATCTTACTTTCCATGCGATACAAGCTAATGTATAGGGAAAGTATTGGAGTCTTACTTTCCCTGCAATACATAGTAATGTATAGGGAAGTATTGGAATCTTACTTTCCCTGCGATACATGCTAATGTGTAGGGAAAGCATCGGAATTTTACATTCCCTGCAATACATGGTAATGTGTAGGAAAAGTATGGGAATCCTACATTCCCTGCATTACATGGTAATGTGTAGGAAAAGTATTGGAATCTTACTTTCCCTGCAATACATGGTATTGTGTAGGAAAAGTATTGGAATCTTACTTTCCCTGCAATACATGGTAATGTGTAGGGAAAATTTTGGTATCTTACTTTCCCTGCAATACATGCTAATGTGTAGGGAAAGTATTGGAATCTTACTTTCCCTGCGATACATGGTAATGTGTAGGAAAAGTATTGGAATCTTACTTTCCCTGCAATACACGGTAATGTGTGGGGAAAGTATTGGAATCTTACTTTCCCTGCAATACATGTTAATGTGTGGGGAAAGTATTGGAATCTTACTTTCCATTGCAATACATGGTAATGTGTGGGGAAAGTATTGGAATCTTACTTTCCCTGCAATACATGGTAATGTGTGGGGAAGTATTGGAATCTTACTTTCCCTGCAATACATGGTAAGGTATAGGGAAAGTATTGGAATCTTACTTTCCCTGCAATACATGGTAATGTGTAGGGAAAGTATTGGAATCTTACTTTCCCTGCAATACATGGTAATGTGTAGGGAAAGTATTGGAATCTTACTTTCCCTGCAATACATGGTAATGTGTAGGGAAAGTATTGGAATCTTACTTTCCCTGCAATACATGGTAATGTGTAGGGAAAGTATTGGAATCTTACTTTCCCTGCAATACATGGTAATGTGTAGGGAAAGTATTGGAATCTTACTTTCCCTGCAATACATGGTAATGTGTAGGGAAAGTATTGGAATCTTACTTTCCCTGCAATACATGGTAATGTGCAGGGAAAGTATTGGAATCCTACTTTCCCTGCAATACATGGTAATGTGTAGGGAAAGTATTGGAATCCTACTTAAGCATCGGAATCTTACTTTCCCTGCGATACATGGTAATGTGTAGGGAAAGCATCGGAATCTTACTTTCCCTGCGATACATGGTAATGCGTAGGTTGAGCATCGGAATCTTACTTTCCATGCGTTACAAGCTAATGTATAGGGAAAGTATTGGAGTCTTACTTTCCCTGCAATACATGGTAATGTATAGGGAAGTATTGGAATCTTACTTTCCCTGCGATACATGGCAATGTATAGGGAAAGAATTGGAATCTTACTTTCCCTGCAATACATGGTAATGTATAGGGAAGTATTGGAATCTTATTTTCCCTGCGATACATGGTAATGTGTAGGGAAAGCATCGGAATTTTACATTCCCTGCAATACATGGTAATGTGTAGGAAAAGTATGGGAATCCTACATTCCCTGCATTACATGGTAATGTGTAGGAAAATATTGGAATCTTACTTTCCCTGCAATACATGGTATTGTGTAGGAAAAGTATTGGAATCTTACTTTCCCTGCAACACATGGTAATGTGTAGGGAAAATTTTGGTATCTTACTTTCCCTGCAATACATGCTAATGTGTAGGGAAAGTATTGGAATCTTACTTTCCCTGCGATACATGGTAATGTGTAGGAAAAGTATTGGAATCTTACTTTCCCTGCGATACATGGTAATGTGTAGGGAAAGCATCGGAATCTTACTTTCCCTGCGATACATGGTAATGTGTAGGGAAAGCATCGGAATTTTACTTTCCCTGCGATACATGGTAATGTGTATTGTGAGCATCGGAATCTTACTTTCCATGCGATACAAGCTAATGTATAGGGAAAGTATTGGAGTCTTACTTTCCCTGCAATACATGGTAATGTATAGGGAAGTATTGGAATCTTACTTTCCCTGCGATACATGGTAATGTATAGGGACAGTATTGGAATCTTACTTTCCCTGCGATACATGGTAATGTGTAGGGAAAGCTTCGGAATTTTACATTCCCTGCAATACATGGTAATGTGTAGGAAAAGTATGGGAATCTTACATTCCCTGCATTACATGGTAATGTGTAGGAAAAGTATTGGAATCTTACTTTCCCTGCAATACATGCTAATGTGTAGGAAAAGTATTGGAATCTTACTTTCCCTGCGATACATGGTAATGTGTAGGGAAAGCATCGGAATCTTACTTTCCCTGCGATACATGGTAATGCGTAGGGTGAGCATCGGAATCTTACTTTCCATGCGTTACAAGCTAATGTATAGGGAAAGTATTGGAGTCTTACTTTCCCTGCAATACATGGTAATGTATAGGGAAGTATTGGAATATTACTTTCCCTGCGATACATGGCAATGTATAGGGAAAGAATTGGAATCTTACTTTCCCTGCAATACATGGTAATGTATAGGGAAGTATTGGAATCTTACTTTCCCTGCGATACATGCTAATGTGTAGGGAAAGCATCGGAATTTTACATTCCCTGCAATACATGGTAATGTGTAAGAAAAGTATGGGAATCCTACATTCCCTGCATTACATGGTAATGTGTAGGAAAAGTATTGGAATCTTACTTTCCCTGCAATACATGGTATTGTGTAGGAAAAGTATTGGAATCTTACTTTCCCTGCAATACATGGTAATGTGTAGGGAAAATTTTGGTATCTTACTTTCCCTGCAATACATGCTAATGTGTAGGGAAAGTATTGGAATCTTACTTTCCCTGCGATACATGGTAATGTGTAGGAAAAGTATTGGAATCTTACTTTCCCTGCGATACATGGTAATGTGTAGGGAAAGCATCGGAATCTTACTTTCCCTGCGATACATGGTAATGTGTAGGGAAAGCATCGGAATCTTACTTTCCCTGCGATACATGGTAATGTGTAATGTGAGCATCGGAATCTTACTTTCCATGCGATACAAGCTAATGTATAGGGAAAGTATTGGAGTCTTACTTTCCCTGCAATACATGGTAATGTATAGGGAAGTATTGGAATCTTACATTCCCTGCGATACATGGTAATGTATAGGGAAAGTATTGGAATCTTACTTTCCCTGCGATACATGGTAATGTGTAGGGAAAGCTTCGGAATTTTACATTCCCTGCAATACATGGTAATGTGTAGGAAAAGTATGGGAATCTTACATTCCCTGCATTACATGGTAATGTGTAGGAAAAGTATTGGAATCTTACTTTCCCTGCAATACATGGTATTGTGTAGGAAAAGTATTGGAATCTTACTTTCCCTGCAATACATGGTAATGTGTAGGGAAAGTATTGGAATCTTACTTTCCCTGCAATACTTGGTAATGTGTAGGAAAAGTATTGGAATCTTACTTTCCCTGCGATACATGGTAATGTGTAGGGAAAGCATCGGAATCTTACTTTCCCTGCGATACATGGTAATGTGTAGGGTGAGCATCGGAATCTTACTTTCCATGCGATACAAGCTAATGTATAGGGAAAGTATTGGAGTCTTACTTTCCCTGCAATACATGGTAATGTATAGGGAAAGTATAGGAATCTTACTTTCCATGCAATACATGCTAATGTGTAGGGAAAGTATTGGAATCTTACTTTCCCTGCGATACATGGTAATGTGTAGGAAAAGTATTGGAATCTTACTTTCCCTGCGATACATGGTAATGTGTCAGGAAAGTATTGGAATCTTACATTCCCTGCAATACATTTTAATGTGCAGGAAAAGTATGGTAATCTTACATTCCCTGCATTACATGGTAATGTGTAGGGAAAGTATTTGAATCTTACTTTCCCTGCAATACATGGTAATGTGTAGGGAAAGTTTTGGAATCTTACTTTCCCTGCAATACATGCTAATGTGTAGGGAAAGTATTGGAATCTTACTTTCCCTGCGATACATGGTAATGTGTAGGAAAAGTATTGGAATCTAACTTTCCCTGCGATACATGGTAATGTGTAGGGGAAGCATCGGAATCTTACTTTCCCTGCGATACATGGTAATGTGTAGGGAAAGCATCGGAATCTTACTTTCCCTGCGATACATGGTAATGTTTAGTGTGAGCATCGGAATCTTACTTTCCATGCGATACAAGCTAATGTATAGGGAAAGTATTGGAGTCTTACTTTCCCTGCAATACTTGGTAATGTATAGGGAAGTATTGGAATCTTACTTTCCCTGCGATACATGGTAATGTATAGGGAAAGTATTGGAATCTTACTTTCCTTGCGATACATGGTAATGTGTAGGGAAAGCTTCGGAATCTTACATTCCCTGCATTACACGGTAATGTGTGGGGAAAGTATTGGAATCTTACTTTCCCTGCAATACATGTTAATGTGTGGGGAAAGTATTGGAATCTTACTTTCCATTGCAATACATGGTAATGTGTGGGGAAAGTATTGGAATCTTACTTTCCCTGCAATACATGGTAATGTGTGGGGAAGTATTGGAATCTTACTTTCCCTGCAATACATGGTAATGTATAGGGAAAGTATTGGAATCTTACTTTCCCTGCAATACATGGTAATGTGTAGGGAAAGTATTGGAATCTTACTTTCCCTGCAATACATGGTAATGTGTAGGGAAATTATTGGAATCTTACTTTCCCTGCAATACATCGTAATGTGTAGGGAAAGTATTGGAATCTTACTTTCCCTGCAATACATGGTAATGTGTAGGGAAAGTATTGGAATCTTACTTTCCCTGCAATACATGGTAATGTGTAGGGAAAGTATTGGAATCTTACTTTCCCTGCAATACATGGTAATGTGTAGGGAAAGTATTGGAATCTTACTTTCCCTGCAATACATGGTAATGTGCAGGGAAAGTATTGGAATCCTACTTTCCCTGCAATACATGGTAATGTGTAGGGAAAGTATTGGAATCCTACTTAAGCATCGGAATCTTACTTTCCCTGCGATACATGGTAATGTGTAGGGAAAGCATCGGAATCTTACTTTCCCTGCGATACATGGTAATGCGTAGGGTGAGCATCGGAATCTTACTTTCCATGCGTTACAAGCTAATGTATAGGGAAATTATTGGAGTCTTACTTTCCCTGCAATACATGGTAATGTATAGGGAAGTATTGGAATCTTACTTTCCCTGCGATACATGGCAATGTATAGGGAAAGAATTGGAATCTTACTTTCCCTGCAATACATGGTAATGTATAGGGAAGTATTGGAATCTTATTTTCCCTGCGATACATGGTAATGTGTAGGGAAAGCATCGGAATTTTACATTCCCTGCAATACATGGTAATGTGTAGGAAAAGTATGGGAATCCTACATTCCCTGCATTACATGATAATGTGTAGGAAAAGTATTGGAATCTTACTTTCCCTGCAATACATGGTATTGTGTAGGAAAAGTATTGGAATCTTACTTTCCCTGCAATACATGGTAATGTGTAGGGAAAATTTTGGTATCTTACTTTCCCTGCAATACATGCTAATGTGTAGGGAAAATATTGGAATCTTACTTTCCCTGCGATACATGGTAATGTGTAGGAAAAGTATTGGAATCTTACTTTCCCTGCGATACATGGTAATGTGTAGGGAAAGCATCGGAATCTTACTTTCCCTGCGATACATGGTAATGTGTAGGGAAAGCATCGGAATTTTACTTTCCCTGCGATACATGGTAATGTGTATTGTGAGCATCGGAATCTTACTTTCCATGCGATACAAGCTAATGTATAGGGAAAGTATTGGAGTCTTACTTTCCCTGCAATACATGGTAATGTATAGGGAAGTATTGGAATCTTACTTTCCCTGCGATACATGGTAATGTATAGGGACAGTATTGGAATCTTACTTTCCCTGCGATACATGGTAATGTGTAGGGAAAGCTTCGGAATTTTACATTCCCTGCAATACATGGTAATGTGTAGGAAAAGTATGGGAATCTTACATTCCCTGCATTACATGGTAATGTGTAGGAAAAGTATTGGAATCTTACTTTCCCTGCAATACATGGTATTGTGTAGGAAAAGTATTGGAATCTTACTTTCCCTGCAATACATGCTAATGTGTAGGAAAAGTATTGGAATCTTACTTTCCCTGCGATACATGGTAATGTGTAGGGAAAGCATCGGAATCTTACTTTCCCTGCGATACATGGTAATGCGTAGGGTGAGCATCGGAATCTTACTTTCCATGCGTTACAAGCTAATGTATAGGGAAAGATTTGGAGTGTTACTTTCCCTGCAATACATGGTAATGTATAGGGAAGTATTGGAATATTACTTTCCCTGCGATACATGGCAATGTATAGGGAAAGAATTGGAATCTTACTTTCCCTGCAATACATGGTAATGTATAGGGAAGTATTGGAATCTTACTTTCCCTGCGATACATGCTAATGTGTAGGGAAAGCATCGGAATTTTACATTCCCTGCAATACATGGTAATGTGTAGGAAAAGTATGGGAATCCAACATTCCCTGCATTACATGGTAATGTGTAGGAAAAGTATTGGAATCTTACTTTCCCTGCAATACATGGTATTGTGTAGGAAAAGTATTGGAATCTTACTTTCCCTGCAATACATGGTAATGTGTAGGGAAAATTTTGGTATCTTACTTTCCCTGCAATACATGCTAATGTGTAGGGAAAGTATTGGAATCTTACTTTCCCTGCGATACATGGTAATGTGTAGGAAAAGTATTGGAATCTTACTTTCCCTGCGATACATGGTAATGTGTAGGGAAAGCATCGGAATCTTACTTTCCCTGCGATACATGGTAATGTGTAGGGAAAGCATCGGAATCTTACTTTCCCTGCGATACATGGTAATGTGTAATGTGAGCATCGGAATCTTACTTTCCATGCGATACAAGCTAATGTATAGGGAAAGTATTGGAGTCTTACTTTCCCTGCAATACATGGTAATGTATAGGGAAGTATTGGAATCTTACTTTCCCTGCGATACATGGTAATGTATAGGGAAAGTATTGGAATCTTACTTTCCCTGCGATACATGGTAATGTGTAGGGAAAGCTTCGGAATTTTACATTCCCTGCAATACATGGTAATGTGTAGGAAAAGTATGGGAATCTTACATTCCCTGCATTACATGGTAATGTGTAGGAAAAGTATTGGAATCTTACTTTCCCTGCAATACATGGTATTGTGTAGGAAAAGTATTGGAATCTTACTTTCCCTGCAATACATGGTAATGTGTAGGGAAAGTATTGGAATCTTACTTTCCCTGCAATACTTGGTAATGTGTAGGAAAAGTATTGGAATCTTACTTTCCCTGCGATACATGGTAATGTGTAGGGAAAGCATCGGAATCTTACTTTCCCTGCGATACATGGTAATGTGTAGGGTGAGCATCGGAATCTTACTTTCCATGCGATACAAGCTAATGTATAGGGAAAGTATTGGAGTCTTACTTTCCCTGCAATACATGGTAATGTATAGGGAAAGTATAGGAATCTTACTTTCCATGCAATACATGATAATGTGTAGGGAAAGTATTGGAATCTTACTTTCCCTGCGATACATGGTAATGTGTAGGAAAAGTATTGGAATCTTACTTTCCCTGCGATACATGGTAATGTGTCGGGAAAGTAATGGAATCTTACATTCCCTGCAATACATTTTAATGTGCAGGAAAAGTATGGGAATCTTACATTCCCTGCATTACATGGTAATGTGTAGGGAAAGTATTTGAATCTTACTTTCCCTGCAATACATGGTAATGTGTAGGGAAAGTTTTGGAATCTTACTTTCCCTGCAATACATGCTAATGTGTAGGGAAAGTATTGGAATCTTACTTTCCCTGCGATACATGGTAATGTGTAGGAAAAGTATTGGAATCTAACTTTCCCTGCGATACATGGTAATGTGTAGGGGAAGCATCGGAATCTTACTTTCCCTGCGATACATGGTAATGTGTAGGGAAAGCATCGGAATCTTACTTTCCCTGCGATACATGGTAATGTTTAGTGTGAGCATCGGAATCTTACTTTCCATGCGATACAAGCTAATGTATAGGGAAAGTATTGGAGTCTTACTTTCCCTGCAATACTTGGTAATGTATAGGGAAGTATTGGAATCTTACTTTCCCTGCGATACATGGTAATGTATAGGGAAAGTATTGGAATCTTACTTTCCTTGCGATACATGGTAATGTGTAGGGAAAGCTTCGGAATCTTACATTCCCTGCATTACATGGTAATGTGTAGGAAAAGTATTGGAATCTTACTTTCCCTGCAATACATGGTATTGTGTAGGAAAAGTATTGGAATCTCACTTTCCCTGCAATACATGCTAATGTGTAGGAAAAGTATTGGAATCTTACTTTCCCTGCGATACATGGTAATGTGTAGGGAAAGCATCGGAATCTTACTTTCCCTGCGATACATGGTAATGCGTAGGGTGAGCATCGGAATCTTACTTTCCATGCATTACAAGCTAATGTATAGGGAAAGTATTGGAGTCTTACTTTCCCTGCAATACATGGTAATGTATAGGGAAGTATTGGAATCTTACTTTCCCTGCCATACATGGTAATGTATAGGGAAAGAATTGGAATCTTACTTTCCCTGCAATACATGGTAATGTATAGGGAAATATTGGAATCTTACTTTCCCTGCGATACATGGTAATGTGTAGGGAAAGCATCGGAATTTTACATTCCCTGCAATACATGGTAATGTGTAGGAAAAGTATGGGAATCTTACATTCCCTGCATTACATGGTAATGTGTAGGAAAAGTATTGGAATCTTACTTTCCCTGCAATACATGGTATTGTGTAGGAAAAGTATTGGAATCTTACTTTCCCTGCAATACATGGTAAGGTGTAGGGAAAGTATTGGAATCTTACTTTCCTGCAATACATGGTAATGTGTAGGGAAAGTATTGGAATCTTACTTTCCCTGCTATACATGGTAATGTGTAGGGAAAGTATTGGAATCTTACTTTCCCTGCAATACATGGTAATGTGTAGGGAAAGTATTGGAATCTTACGTTCCCTGCAATACATGGTAATGTGTAGGGAAAGTATTGGAATCTTACTTTCCCTGCAATACATGGTAATGTGTAGGGAAAGTATTGGAATTTTACTTTCCCTGCAATACATGGTAATGTGTAGGGAATGTATTGGAATCTTACTTTCCCTGCAATACATGGTAATGTGTAGTGAAGGTATTGGAATCTTACTTTCCCTGCAATACATGGTAATGTGTAGGGAAGGTATTGGAATCTTACTTTCCCTGCAATACATGGTAATGTGTAGGGAAAGTAATGGAACCTTACTTTCCCTGCAATACATGGTAATGTGTAGGGAAAGTATTGGAATCTTACTTTCCCTGCAATACATGGTAATGTGTAGGGAAAGTATTGGAATCTTACTTTCCCTGCAATACATGGTAATGTGTAGGGAAAGTATTGGAATCTTACTTTCCCTGCAATACAGGGTAATGTGTTGGGAAAGTATTGGAATCTTACTTTCCCTGCAATACATGGTAATGTGTTGGGAAAGTATTGGAATCTTACTTTCCCTGCAATACATGGTAATGTGTTGGGAAAGTATTGGAATCTTACTTTCCCTGCAATACATGGTAATGTGTAGGAAAAGTATTGGAATCTTACTTTCCCTGCAATACATGGTAATGTGTAGGGAAAGTATAGGAATCTTACTTTCCCTGCAATACATGCTAATGTGTAGGGAAAGTATTGGAATCTTACTTTCCCTGCGATACATGGTAATGTGTAGGAAAAGTATTGGAATCTTACTTTCCCAGCGATACATGGTAATGTGTAGAGAAAGTATTGGAATCTTACATTCCCTGCAATACATGGTAATGTGTAAGAAAAGTATGGGAATCTCACATTCCCTGCATTACATGGTAATGTGTAGGGAAAGTATTTGAATCTTGCTTTCCCTGCAATACATGGTAATGTGTAGGGAAAGTTTTGGAATCTTACTTTCCCTGCAATACATGCTAATGTGTAGGGAAATTATTGGAATCTTACTTTCCCTGCGATACATGGTAATGTGTAGGAAAAGTATTGGTATCTTACTTTCCCTGCGATACATGGTAATGTGTAGGGAAAGCATCGGAATCTTACTTTCCCTGCGATACATGGTAATGTGTAGGGAAAGCATCGGAATCTTACTTTCCCTGCGATACATGGTAATGTGTAGTTTGAGCATCGGAATCTTATTTTCCATGCGATACAAGCTAATGTATAGGGAAAGTATTGGAGTCTTACTTTCCCTGCAATACATGGTAATGTATAGGGAAGTATTGGAATCTTACTTTCCCTGCGATACATGGTATTGTGTAGGAAAAGTATTGGAATCTTACTTTCCCTGCAATACATGCTAATGTGTAGGAAAAGTATTGGAATCTTACTTTCCCTGCGATACATGGTAATGTGTAGGGAAAGCATCGGAATCTTACTTTCCCTGCGATACATGGTAATGCGTAGGGTGAGCATCGGAATCTTACTTTCCATGCGTTACAAGCTAATGTATAGGGAAAGTATTGGAGTCTTACTTTCCCTGCAATACATGGTAATGTATAGGGAAGTATTGGAATATTACTTTCCCTGCGATACATGGCAATGTATAGGGAAAGAATTGGAATCTTACTTTCCCTGCAATACATGGTAATGTATAGGGAAGTATTGGAATCTTACTTTCCCTGCGATACATGCTAATGTGTAGGGAAAGCATCGGAATTTTACATTCCCTGCAATACATGGTAATGTGTAGGAAAAGTATGGGAATCCTACATTCCCTGCATTACATGGTAATGTGTAGGAAAAGTATTGGAATCTTACTTTCCCTGCAATACATGGTATTGTGTAGGAAAAGTATTGGAATCTTACTTTCCCTGCAATACATGGTAATGTGTAGGGAAAATTTTGGTATCTTACTTTCCCTGCAATACATGCTAATGTGTAGGGAAAGTATTGGAATCTTACTTTCCCTGCGATACATGGTAATGTGTAGGAAAAGTATTGGAATCTTACTTTCCCTGCGATACATGGTAATGTGTAGGGAAAGCATCGGAATCTTACTTTCCCTGCGATACATGGTAATGTGTAGGGAAAGCATCGGAATCTTACTTTCCCTGCGATACATGGTAATGTGTAATGTGAGCATCGGAATCTTACTTTCCATGCGATACAAGCTAATGTATAGGGAAAGTATTGGAGTCTTACTTTCCCTGCAATACATGGTAATGTATAGGGAAGTATTGGAATCTTACTTTCCCTGCGATACATGGTAATGTATAGGGAAAGTATTGGAATCTTACTTTCCCTGCGATACATGGTAATGTGTAGGGAAAGCTTCGGAATTTTACATTCCCTGCAATACATGGTAATGTGTAGGAAAAGTATGGGAATCTTACATTCCCTGCATTACATGGTAATGTGTAGGAAAAGTATTGGAATCTTACTTTCCCTGCAATACATGGTATTGTGTAGGAAAAGTATTGGAATCTTACTTTCCCTGCAATACATGGTAATGTGTAGGGAAAGTATTGGAATCTTACTTTCCCTGCAATACTTGGTAATGTGTAGGAAAAGTATTGGAATCTTACTTTCCCTGCGATACATGGTAATGTGTAGGGAAAGCATCGGAATCTTACTTTCCCTGCGATACATGGTAATGTGTAGGGTGAGCATCGGAATCTTACTTTCCATGCGATACAAGCTAATGTATAGGGAAAGTATTGGAGTCTTACTTTCCCTGCAATACATGGTAATGTATGGGGAAAGTATAGGAATCTTACTTTCCATGCAATACATGATAATGTGTAGGGAAAGTATTGGAATCTTACTTTCCCTGCGATACATGGTAATGTGTAGGAAAAGTATTGGAATCTTACTTTCCCTGCGATACATGGTAATGTGTCGGGAAAGTATTGGAATCTTACATTCCCTGCAATACATTTTAATGTGCAGGAAAAGTATGGGAATCTTACATTCCCTGCATTACATGGTAATGTGTAGGGAAAGTATTTGAATCTTACTTTCCCTGCAATACATGGTAATGTGTAGGGAAAGTTTTGGAATCTTACTTTCCCTGCAATACATGCTAATGTGTAGGGAAAGTATTGGAATCTTACTTTCCCTGCGATACATGGTAATGTGTAGGAAAAGTATTGGAATCTAACTTTCCCTGCGATACATGGTAATGTGTAGGGGAAGCATCGGAATCTTACTTTCCCTGCGATACATGGTAATGTGTAGGGAAAGCATCGGAATCTTACTTTCCCTGCGATACATGGTAATGTTTAGTGTGAGCATCGGAATCTTACTTTCCATGCGATACAAGCTAATGTATAGGGAAAGTATTGGAGTCTTACTTTCCCTGCAATACTTGGTAATGTATAGGGAAGTATTGGAATCTTACTTTCCCTGCGATACATGGTAATGTATAGGGAAAGTATTGGAATCTTACTTTCCTTGCGATACATGGTAATGTGTAGGGAAAGCTTCGGAATCTTACATTCCCTGCATTACATGGTAATGTGTAGGAAAAGTATTGGAATCTTACTTTCCCTGCAATACATGGTATTGTGTAGGAAAAGTATTGGAATCTCACTTTCCCTGCAATACATGCTAATGTGTAGGAAAAGTATTGGAATCTTACTTTCCCTGCGATACATGGTAATGTGTAGTGAAGGTATTGGAATCTTACTTTCCCTGCAATACATGGTAATGTGTAGGGAAGGTATTGGAATCTTACTTTCCCTGCAATACATGGTAATGTGTAGGGAAAGTAATGGAATCTTACTTTCCCTGCAATACATGGTAATGTGTAGGGAAAGTATTGGAATCTTACTTTCCCTGCAATACATGGTAATGTGTAGGGAAAGTATTGGAATCTTACTTTCCCTGCAATACATGGTAATGTGTAGGGAAAGTATTGGAATCTTACTTTCCCTGCAATACAGGGTAATGTGTTGGGAAAGTATTGGAATCTTACTTTCCCTGCAATACATGGTAATGTGTTGGGAAAGTATTGGAATCTTACTTTCCCTGCAATACATGGTAATGTGTTGGGAAAGTATTGGAATCTTACTTTCCCTGCAATACATGGTAATGTGTAGGAAAAGTATTGGAATCTTACTTTCCCTGCAATACATGGTAATGTGTAGGGAAAGTATAGGAATCTTACTTTCCCTGCAATACATGCTAATGTGTAGGGAAAGTATTGGAATCTTACTTTCCCTGCGATACATGGTAATGTGTAGGAAAAGTATTGGAATCTTACTTTCCCAGCGATACATGGTAATGTGTAGAGAAAGTATTGGAATCTTACATTCCCTGCAATACATGGTAATGTGTAAGAAAAGTATGGGAATCTTACATTCCCTGCATTACATGGTAATGTGTAGGGAAAGTATTTGAATCTTGCTTTCCCTGCAATACATGGTAATGTGTAGGGAAAGTTTTGGAATCTTACTTTCCCTGCAATACATGCTAATGTGTAGGGAAATTATTGGAATCTTACTTTCCCTGCGATACATGGTAATGTGTAGGAAAAGTATTGGTATCTTACTTTCCCTGCGATACATGGTAATGTGTAGGGAAAGCATCGGAATCTTACTTTCCCTGCGATACATGGTAATGTGTAGGGAAAGCATCGGAATCTTACTTTCCCTGCGATACATGGTAATGTGTAGTTTGAGCATCGGAATCTTATTTTCCATGCGATACAAGCTAATGTATAGGGAAAGTATTGGAGTCTTACTTTCCCTGCAATACATGGTAATGTATAGGGAAAATATTGGAATTTTACTTTCCCTGCGATACATGGTAATGTGTAGGGAAAGCTTCGGAATTTTACATTCCCTGCAATACATGGTAATGTGTAGGAAAAGTATGGGAATCTTACATTCCCTGCATTACATGGTAATGTGTAGGAAAAGTATTAGAATCTTACTTTCCCTGCAATACATGGTATTGTGTAGGAAAAGTATTGGAATCTTACTTTCCCTGCAATACATGGTAATGTGTAGGGAAAGTATTGGAATCTTACTTTCCCTGCAATACATGGTAATGTGTAGGAAAAGTATTGGAATCTTACTTTCCCTGCGATACATGGTAATGTGTAGGGAAAGCATCGGAATCTTACTTTCCCTGCGATACATGGTAATGTGTAGGGTGAGCATCGGAATCTTACTTTCCATGCGATACAAGCTAATGTATAGGGAAAGTATTGGAGTCTTACTTTCCCTGCAATACATGGTAATGTATAGGGAAGTATTGGAATCTTACTTTCCCTGCGATACATGGTAATGTATAGGGAAAGTATTGGAATCTTACTTTCCCTTCGATACATGGTAATGTGTAGGGAAAGCTTCGGAATTTTACATTCCCTGCAATACATGGTAATGTGTAGGAAAAGTATGGGAATCTTACATTCCCTGCATTACATGGTAATGTGTAGGAAAAGTATTGGAATCTTACTTTCCCTGCAATACATGGTAAGGTGTAGGGAAAGTATTGGAATCTTACTTTCCCTGCAATACATGGTAATGTGTAGGGAAAGTATTGGAATCTTACTTTCCCTGCAATACATGGTAATGTGTAGGGAAAGTATTGGAATCTTACTTTCCCTGCAATACATGGTAATGTGTAGGGAAAGTATTGGAATCTTACTTTCCCTGCAATACAGGGTAATGTGTTGGGAAAGTATTGGAATCTTACTTTCCCTGCAATACATGGTAATGTGTTGGGAAAGTATTGGAATCTTACTTTCCCTGCAATACATGGTAATGTGTTGGGAAAGTATTGGAATCTTACTTTCCCTGCAATACATGGTAATGTGTAGGAAAAGTATTGGAATCTTACTTTCCCTGCAATACATGGTAATGTGTAGGGAAAGTATAGGAATCTTACTTTCCCTGCAATACATGCTAATGTGTAGGGAAAGTATTGGAATCTTACTTTCCCTGCGATACATGGTAATGTGTAGGAAAAGTATTGGAATCTTACTTTCCCAGCGATTCATGGTAATGTGTAGAGAAAGTATTGGAATCTTACATTCCCTGCAATACATGGTAATGTGTAAGAAAAGTATGGGAATCTTACATTCCCTGCATTACATGGTAATGTGTAGGGAAAGTATTTGAATCTTGCTTTCCCTGCAATACATGGTAATGTATAGGGAAAGTTTTGGAATCTTACTTTCCCTGCAATACATGCTAATGTGTAGGGAAATTATTGGAATCTTACTTTCCCTGCGATACATGGTAATGTGTAGGAAAAGTATTGGTATCTTACTTTCCCTGCGATACATGGTAATGTGTAGGGAAAGCATCGGAATCTTACTTCCCTGCGATACATGGTAATGTGTAGGGAAAGCATCGGAATCTTACTTTCCCTGCGATACATGGTAATGTGTAGTTTGAGCATCGGAATCTTATTTTCCATGCGATACAAGCTAATGTATAGGGAAAGTATTGGAGTCTTACTTTCCCTGCAATACATGGTAATGTATAGGGAAGTATTGGAATCTTACTTTCCCTGCGATACATGGTAATGTATAGGGAAAATATTGGAATTTTACTTTCCCTGCGATACATGGTAATGTGTAGGGAAAGCTTCGGAATTTTACATTCCCTGCAATACATGGTAATGTGTAGGAAAAGTATGGGAATCTTACATTCCCTGCATTACATGGTAATGTGTAGGAAAAGTATTAGAATCTTACTTTCCCTGCAATACATGGTATTGTGTAGGAAAAGTATTGGAATCTTACTTTCCCTGCAATACATGGTAATGTGTAGGGAAAGTATTGGAATCTTACTTTCCCTGCAATACATGGTAATGTGTAGGAAAAGTATTGGAATCTTACTTTCCCTGCGATACATGGTAATGTGTAGGGAAAGCATCGGAATCTTACTTTCCCTGCGATACATGGTAATGTGTAGGGTGAGCATCGGAATCTTACTTTCCATGCGATACAAGCTAATGTATAGGGAAAGTATTGGAGTCTTACTTTCCCTGCAATACATGGTAATGTATAGGGAAGTATTGGAATCTTACTTTCCCTGCGATACATGGTAATGTATAGGGAAAGTATTGGAATCTTACTTTCCCTGCGATACATGGTAATGTGTAGGGAAAGCTTCGGAATTTTACATTCCCTGCAATACATGGTAATGTGTAGGAAAAGTATGGGAATCTTACATTCCCTGCATTACATGGTAATGTGTAGGAAAAGTATTGGAATCTTACTTTCCCTGCAATACATGGTAAGGTGTAGGGAAAGTATTGGAATCTTACTTTCCCTGCAATACATGGTACTGTGTAGGGAAAGTATTGGAATCTTACTTTCCCTGCTATACATGGTAATGTGTAGGGAAAGTATTGGAATCTTACTTTCCCTGCAATACATGATAATGTGTAGGGAAATTATTGGAATCTTACGTTCCCTGCAATACATGGTAATGTGTAGGGAAAGTATTGGAATCTTACTTTCCCTGCAAAACATGGTAATGTGTAGGGAAAGTATTGGAATCTTACTTTCCCTGCAATACATGGTAATGTGTAGGGAAAGTATTGGAATCTTACTTTCCCTGCAATACATGGTAATGTGTAGGGAAGGTATTGGAATCTTACTTTCCCTGCAATACATGGTAATGTGTAGGGAAGGTATTGGAATCTTACTTTCCCTGCAATATATGGTAATGTGTAGGGAAAGTATTTGAATCTTACTTTCCCTGCAATACATGGTAATGTGTAGGGAAAGTATTGGAATCTTACTTTCCCTGCAATACATGGTAATGTGTAAGAAAAGTATGGGAATCTTACATTCCCTGCATTACATGGTAATGTGTAGGGAAAGTATTTGAATCTTACTTTCCCTGCAATACATGGTAATGTGTAGGGAAAATTTTGGAATCTTACTTTCCCTGCAATACATGCTAATGTGTAGGGAAAGTATTGGAATCTTACTTTCCCTGCGATACATGGTAATGTGTAGGAAAAGTATTGGAATCTTACTTTCCCTGCGACACATGGTAATGTGTAGGGAAAGCATCGGAATCTTACTTTCCCTGCGATACATGGTATTGTGTAGGGAAAGCATCGGAATCTTAATTTCCCTGCGATACATGGTAATGTGTAGTTTGAGCATCGGAATCTTATTTTCCATGCGATACAAGCTAATGTATAGGGAAAGTATTGGAGTCTTACTTTCCCTGCAATACATGGTAATGTGTAGGGAAAGTATTGGAATCTTACTTTCCCTGCAATACATGGTAATGTGTAGGAAAAGTATTGGAATCTTACTTTCCCTGCGATACATGGTAATGTGTAGGGAAAGCATCGGAATCTTACTTTCCCTGCGATACATGGTAATGTGTAGGGTGAGCATCGGAATCTTACTTTCCATGCGATACAAGCTAATGTATAGGGAAAGTATTTTAGTCTTACTTTCCCTGCAATACATGGTAATGTATTGGGAAGCATTGGAATCTTACTTTCCCTGCGATACATGGTAATGTATAGGGAAAGTATTGGAATCTTACTTTCCCTGCGATACATGGTAATGTGTAGGGAAAGCTTCGGAATTTTACATTCCCTGCGATACATGGTAATGTGTAGGGAAAGCATCGGAATCTTACTTTCCCTGCGATACATGGTAATGCGTAGGGTGAGCATCGGAATCTTACTTTCCATGCGATACAGGCTAATGTGTAGGGAAAGTATTGGAATCTTACTTTCCCTGCGATACATGGTAATGTATAGGGAAAGTATTGGAATCTTACTTTCCCTGCAATACATGGTAATGTATAAAGAAATATTGGAATCATTTTTCCCTGCGATACATGGTAATGTGTAGGGAAAGCATCGGAATTTTACATTCCCTGCAATACATGGTAATGTGTAGGAAAAGTATGGGAATCTTACATTCCCTGCATTACATGGTAATGTGTAGGAAAAGTATTGGAATCTTACTTTCCCTGCAATACATGGTATTGTGTAGGAAAAGTATTGGAATCTTACTTTCCCTGCAATACATGGTAAGGTGTAGTTAAAATATTGGAATCTTACTTTCCCTGCAATACATGGTAATGTGTAGGAAAATTATTGGAATCTTACTTTCCCTGCGATACATGGTAATGTGTAGGGAAAGCATCGGAATCTTACTTTCCCTGCGATACATGGTAATGTGTAGGGTGAGCATCGGAATCTTACTTTCCATGCGATACAAGCTAATGTATAGGGAAAGTATTGGAGTCTTACTTTCCCTGCAATACATGGTAATGTATAGGGAAAGTATTGGAATCTTACTTTTCCTGCGATACATGGTAATGTATAGGGAAAGTATTGGAATCTTACTTTCACTGCAATACGTTGTAATATATAGGGAAAGTATTGGAATCTTACTTTCCCTGGAATACATGGTAATGTATAGGGAAAGTATTGGAATCTTACTTTCCATGCGATACAAGCTAATGCATAGGGAAAGTATTGGAGTCTTACTTTCCCTGCGATACATGGTAATGTATAGGGAAAGTATTGGAATCTTACTTTCCATGCGATACAAGCTAATGTATAGGGAAAGTATTGGAGTCTTACTTTCCCTGCAATACAAGGTAATGTATAGGGAAAGTATTGGAATCTTACTTTCCCAGCAATACGTTGTAATATATAGGGAAAGTATTGGAATCTTACTTTTCCTGCAATACATGGTAATGTATAGGGAAAATATTGGAATCTTACTTTCCATGCGATACAAGCTAATGTATAGGGAAAGTATTGGAGTCTTACTTTCCCTGCGATACATGGTAATGTATAGGGGAAATATTGGAATCCGACTTTCCCTGCAATACCTGGTAATGTATAGGAAAGTATTGAATTCTTACTTTCCCTGCAATACGTGGTAATATATAGGGAAAGTATTGGAATCTTACTTTTCCTGCAATTCATAGGGAAAGTTTTGGAATCGTGCCGAAAATCACAATTCGAGTTTTCTATGGATCTACACGTTTTGGGACCTCTAGAACACGAAAAAACTATTTTTAGCGTGACATCTGTGTGTGTGTCTGTTTGCCTGTCTGTCTGTGCAGATTCTATCTACTCTAACTCAAAAACTGATTGACCAAATTTCATAAAATTTGGTAGTTAAGTCCCTTGTGGGTGACTCTGATGCTAATTAGATTTTGGTACGATTCGGGATAAAACGAAATGGCCCGAAAAATTGCCTATATCCACTCTAGATGAAAAACTATTGTCCAAATTTCGAAAATTTAGGAGATAAATCACTTTTCAGTAAACCTGGTGCTGATTAGAGTTTGGTATGATTCGGAAAAGACAAACTTACCTTTTTTGAGAAATGGCCCCCAAAAATTGTTAAATATAAAAATAAAAGACTACGTATGGTCAAATATATCAATTGAACGCTAGATATTTTAGTTTTATTGGTATTTTCGCTACGCTAGCTTTGAAAATAAGTTTAGTTACCAAATGTAACCGAAAATTGAATTAAAATTGCAAATTCAGTGTCATTGAAAATAGTTGTGGTTGTTATTTTGTGCCATTAAACTCAATTTAATGAATTATTGAAGAAATAAAGAGAATGTGAATATGAGTCTGCAGGGAAAGTCATGTGCCGCCCACATCCGATTTTTACCAAACGGGTCCACAAAATAGTCAAAATGTGCAATGAAAACTAAATATGCTTAAGGGTGAGCGTCAGTAAATCTTCTGCCCTATCTGCGCTTTATTAACTTTCGCGGTACACATTTTTCGCCGAAATTCTGCTCAAGCAGTTGCGAAATATTTTCTGAAAGATAAAATGCAATGCTCAGATTATATTGAAATTAAATTTAATACCCAATAAAACATAGACTAATTTTTTTATTTTAATCCAAAATATTTTTGGTGCTGCCATCTGTTGTCGTAATTTAATTCATACCGATTATTTTTACTTTTTAATGAACATTTTTAAATATCTATTCCTTCTAATACAGTATTAAATACAACAACAGATCATATATAATAATGCCACAATCATGGAAAGGTAATTTCTCATTCTATAAATTTGATAAGGGATCTGAATGTGCATCACTGAGGACTGCAGTTTTGTCTTCAAGTTCCTTTGTCTTCAAGTCCAAGTTCAATTATCTTTTCGTCATTGTAGCATTATTATATATGATCTGTTGTATTTAATACCGTATTATAAGGAATAGACGTTTAAAAATGTTCATTAAAAAATTAAAATAGTCGGTATGAATTAAATTACGACAACAGATGGCAGCACCAAAAATATTCTGAATTAAAATAAAAAATATATTCTATGTTTTATTGGGTATTAAATTTAGTTTTAAGATAATCTAAGCATTGCCTTTTATATATCAGAAAAATTTTCGCAACTGTTTGAGCAGAATTTCGGCGAAAAATGTGTGCCGCCAAAGTTAATAAAGCGCGGATAAGGCAGAGGATTTACTGACGCTCACCCTTAAAAGTATTAATTAAATACTTGTTTCATACATAAATATTGGAAACAAAAATATTAAGACCAAATCCACTTCATAGGAACAAACCTTTCTCGAGATAGTTTTTCGTAATTTTTACGAGTTGGCAACGCTTTGTAGTGCAAGATGAAACATATTACTTTCCCAGCAATACTTGGTAATGTATAGAGAAAGTATTGGAAGGGTACCGAAAATCGCATCTCGGGTTTTCGACGGATTTACACGTTTTGGGACCTCTAGAACACATAAAACAATTTTTAGGGTGACGTCTGTGTATGTGTGTGCAATGTGTGTATCCACTCAAACTCAAGAACTAATGGACCAAATTTCATAAAATTTTTGTGTAAGCCACTTGTGTGCGACCCTGGAGCTGATTAGTTTTTGGTACGATTTGAGATAAAAGAACCCGTCTTTTTTTAAGAAATGACCCTCAAAAATTGCCAAAATCTAAAATAAAAGGCAACGTATGCTCAAATGTATCAATTAGATGCTTGTTTTATAAGTAATTTTTGACGAGTAAAAAAGAAATGATACTTACCTCATTACTCTAATATTAACCGTTCTCGAGATATATTAGTTCTTTCGCAATTTTGTTACACCGCCTTTGAAAAAATGTCCAGTTACACACACACACAAAGAAAAAAAATTAATTAAAGTGCAAATTCAGTGTTATTTTGTGCAGTTAAACTCAATTTAATGAAAAATTAATTAAATAAATGAAGTGAAACTGAATCTGTAGGGATAGTTATGTGCTGCTCACATCAGAATTTTTTTCAAACTATAAATTCAATATCATTTCAAATAAATATACATTACAGTTTTCGTAATAAAACTTTTTTGCAATAAAACTACAACTTAAAAAAAATGAATTTAAGCCTGTAGAAAAAGTTATGTGCTGTCTAAATCAAATTTATTTCTTTGCCTCAAAATTATCGCAGGCTACTGTTTCCTTGATTGTGAAAAAAAAAACAAAAAAAAACTCCCTAGAGGCATCCAAATCAGCTCGTCCCTCCAGACGAAAGCAATTTACTGACCTCCTTTCAGAGCAAGAAGAATCCTTTTAGTCGTTATTGCACCAGAAAAGAGAGATAAGCAAACAAACAGCATGTCGAAGGGATAGGAAGGATCCCTGGTAGTCCATGCTATTGTGCAAATATGCGACCTTGTGATGTCTCCCCAAAAGCAATTTATTGCGAAAAGGTTACAAGAAAGTTGGAAGCTGTTATCTCTCAATTTGCTGGAGGAAGGGGCAACTTTTTAAAACCTCCATTAAGGATAATAAGTGGTTGCGATATCGAATAGTTTTCAAAATGTTCCGCCTGTGAGTCTAAAAAGGTGTTCTGTTCACGATAAAGGCAGGTGTTGTGAAAACCTAGCTGGTAGCCAGGCTCGGATATTCATAAATACCAAAAAAATTCTGATGTGGGCCAGAGAGTACCTGTAACTTTCTCAACAGACACAAATTAATTTTCTTGTTCTTTCTTTCATAATTAATTAAATTGACTTTAATTAAACAAAATAGGACAACTGGTAAATATTTAGAACTAGTGAGTATATTTTTACTTTCCTTATATACATAATGTATAAGGAAAGTATTGTGACGGGGTCAAAAATTCAAATTCGAGTTTTCGAAGGGAGAGCACGTTTCAAGTATCCCTGATTACGAATCGAACATTTTTGAAGTGATGTCTGTGTGTGTGTCAATGAGTCTGTGGAGACGATATCTCACGAACGAATAGAGCGTTTCGAGTAAAATGTAGTACAAAAATCACAATCCGTGAATACTGGAAGCCTATTGTTTTAAAAAACAATCGAATGTTCAGAACCCCCCTAAATTTTCGAGTGAAATTTTGTAAAAATCATCAAAAAACAAAACCTTTAATAATGTTACGCAAATAGACATTTCTTATGTAATTATTCCTTATAAAACGATTGGCATAAACTTTAGAACGTTAGCATGAACCGTTCTCGAGATATTGAACATTTTTCAAAAAAATTATGTAAAATAATAAAAAAATATTTCCTATTGAGAAGTATGTTCACTTTTCATATGTAATATCATGCGATAAATTGCGTGACATCATTCTCGTGGATCTAGCTCGTTCCATTCATGAAAAAAGATACTTTGAGTAATACATTTGCATTTGAACGCCAATAGTCATTTACCTGCTATAAGAATAAATTATTTCTCCGTCCATAACGGTTGGCGACGAATTTGGCGAAATGTCGCCAACTTGGCGACTTTTTAAAATGTTACAAAATCAAGGAAAATTTCGCGAAATGGATAAAAATGACGCTAAATCAATAAAAATAACGACTATTTAACGAAAATTCAATATCTTGGAAAAAATATAAGTATCTATACTATAAGAATAATCTATTTTGTTTTTACTGTAACAGTAGTAAATACATTGCATTATATAAGGAAAGTCATGTGCTACCCACATCAAACTTTTTTTTTATGTCAAGGATATCTTCAAACAGAATATTTTTAGTACATATTTCATATAATATTATTTACCTTAGTAAACTGACTCGAAATTATATCTGTTTATTTTGATACTTTTGCTGACCGTGACTGGAAAATAATGGCGGAAGCGCTAAGTGCCGGTTAGGCCTTACTGTGAGCTTGCGGAGAATCTTCAGTAAACATATGACATTTTTATTCTAGTATAAGATGTAATTAATCATCTGAAAGTTATAAACAAAAATATTGTGTATTAATAAAATAAAACAAAAATATTGTGTATTAAGTGTTATTATTGCAAAAATATATTTTAAAATAACATAATTTTTTTACTTTTAACTGCGGAAGCCGTAAACAAGACCAAATCGTTAAACATTTGCATACGCTTCTTCTTCGACCCAGGCCATCCGACCTACACGAAGGTATTAGGTATCTTTTTTTAGTGTGGGGAAGTGCCACACGATTAGACTGGAACCCAATTGAGGAGTCAGGCATCCACAGGGACCGTATCCTCCTTCCCTTACCACCAACCTCTTGGAAGGACTTACGGACCTACATTTTTATCGTGTCTGTACTCCGCGTGAACATGGAGACAGTTTGGGGGCAGAGACAGGAAGCGAACTTGGGTCATCCCAGTGCAATCCCTCGCGTTAATCACTAGGCTGTCCCACCCACATGTGCTTGTTGCCATTCGACAAACGATAATAACGTATAAGTAAATTACTCAAATTCAAAGTCATGTTGTTTGATAGCATGCTTCTCACCATTTGGAAAAATATAAAAATATCCGTAAATAACTCACACTCGAAATTATGTTGATTGATTACATTGAATTTGCAGTTTTACTTTAATTTTTATTTTTATTTGGCGACTGGGCTTATTTTCAAAGGCAGCATTGCGAAAATGAAAGAAAATGAAATATCTCGAGAACGGTTAGTCCTGGAGTAATAGGGTTGGTCTTATTCTTTTCGTTACTCAAAATTACGTATGAAACAAGCATTTAATTGATACATTTGAATACATGTAGTCTTTTATTTCAGACGGCTGCGATTTTGAAGGGGTCGTTTCGCAAAAAAAGACAGGTGCTATTTTTCTTAGTTGTACCAAAATTTAATCAGCACCAGGGTGACCAACAGGAGGCTTGTCTACCAATTTCTACGAAATTTCGTTGAATAGTTTTAAAGTTAGTGTGGATAAATACATTGAACAAACAAACAGCACACACATACTCACTCACACACATACACACACAGATGTCACGCTAAAAGTTGGTCTTTCGTTTCTGAAACTTGTAAATTCGTCGAAAACTCGAGTTTCGATTTTCGACACGATCCCAATACTTTCTCTTAAGAGTAACGGAGTTGGTCTTATTTTTACTGCTTTAAAAATTACCTATAAAACAACCATTTACTGAATACTTTTAAGCATACTTAGTCTTTCATTTCAGATTTTAGCGGTTTTGCGAGCCATATCGTCAAAGAAAAATGTCTTTGTTTTTACTTTCCCTGCAATAAATGGTAATGTATAGGGAAAGTATTGAAATCATGTCGGAAATCGCAACTAGAGATTTTTTTAGAGATCTACATGTTTTGACACCTCTAGAATACGAAAAAACCGTTTTTAGCATGACGTCTGTGTGTCTGTCTCTCTGTCTGTGCAATATACAGGGTGGCCATAATTAAAGTAGAGGTGTTTAGAGCCCGATAGGGAAAAAACTGTTGGACCGAACTCAACCAAATTTGCAGTACATGCTATTTAGACCATGGGCTTTTGATTTTTAAAAGAAAAAAATAGTTCGGATTTTTGCCACCACGGGTCAAAGTGCGCTGTAAAGTCCATTTTTGGAGTAAAATAGGCATAGGAAGTACAGAAAGTTAACATTTTACATGCATTTTGAAAAGGACATCACATTTACATTTTATACGTATTTAGTACATTTTATATTTACATACGTATGGCATTAATTTTTATATTGGCATCATTTACATGTGTGGTTCAATATGTTTTCCTTGCATATGTTCCAAAAATTGCATTCTCAGAACAGCATTCTCTACTGCAGAATGCAGCAGATTTCCATTGATTTGCTTGACTTGCAATTTTATTCGGTCTTTCAAAGTGCCTAAATTATCTACATTCCCTTGGTATACCAAGCGCTTTACATGAACCCACAACTAAAAGTCACAAAGGGGTCAGATCAGGCGATACGGGCTGCCCACTTCATAGGAAAAGCTCGACTAATTATTCGGTTGTTGGTAAAATGCTGTCATAGGACTTCCTGTACGAGCAATACAATATTAAGGGTGATTCATCCTGCATAAATATCGTAGATTCAAGACATCAACGCTGTTGAAGTTGAGGAATAACAAAGTTCATCAGCATTGTTCGATACTTCTCAGCAGGGGCGGCAAATAGACCGCGCCCCCAAATTTTTCCTCGTCAGCTATCGGCTTCTCTCTTTTTTTATCAACTGTCCACTGGTCAGTTTTCTCACGCACTGGAGCTTCAAAAGTGCCAACCTTCACAGTGAAGTTCCCACTTCCGGCTGGAACGAATCCTTTTCAACTTGAAAAGATTGGGATGATATTTTATCCTTTTCACTTGAAAATTTCAAGTGTCCGATTAAATTTATGTGTAGTTAGCGCATGCTCATCCATTTCTTCCGCTAGAAATGCATTTCAGCAGCTCAATGCATTATATTCTTTCATAGAAACATCATATAAAAGACATGCCATTTTCGGAAAGATTCGCTCATCAACAAATACTTTTTCTGGAGGCTCTTCAACTGTACAATCACTAAGTGATACGACGTGGTCTTCCAGAGTTAAAACCATAAAAGCGCTACTTGATAATTTTGAATTGGTGATTTTAACATTGGAAGAATTATCTGAAAACGATTCTCTCAATGGTGGAATAGACGAAGCCCTTTTAACATCGTTCGAATTTTTGTTCACTTTGTTTGTATTGAACAGTGTTTTTGATCAATGCAAAATTCTCTCAAAGCATCTTCAGTCATCTGATCTTAATTTTCAGGCTGTGCAAGCTTTGGCTAAAGCCACTATTGAAACTGTTAGTTCTTTTCGTACTGATACATATTTCAATGAAGTGTGGAGTTTTGTGACAGAACTTTGCGAAAAAAATTCTTATTCTGGACCAAAACTGAAAAGGCGTAAAAAAATTCCAAGCGAATACGGAGGCGGTGAAAAAAATCCCCATGATGATGTTAAATCATATCACAGAATCAATATTCCATATGAAATTATAGATTCAGTATCTAATGAAATTGAGACAAGATTTAATGAGAACAATATATCTGTTTTGCTTGCCCTTAGTTCAGTATTATTCGGATCAGATGTCGAAAAGAAAAAGAAAATAATTCAATGCGAAGTATATGACTTCCAGAAAGAGGAATTGCTGTGTGAATTGCGACTATTTTATTCAATGGTGAAAATGGAGACCATCCCAATTTTAAAAGTAGCCTGGATTATTTTAAAGAGAGGAATTAAAAAAAATGTGTTTCCTGTCATAACATTATTAGTTAAATTGTTTTTGACTGTGCCAATCAGTTCAGCCAGATGTGAAAGGTCTTTTTAGTGTCTTAGGAGGCTGAAAAATTATTTTCGCAGTACAATGGGACAAGAAAGACTTTCATCTTTAGCTGTTTTAGCTACAGAACAAGATATACCACTGGATTATGATGATATTGTAACAAAATTATCTCTTCTTCCAGACTCTAAGAACCGGCGATTAAAACTTAACTAATTAACTTAATAAAAGGCAATTAAGTATAGATATTTGTATTTCGAAAAATTATGTTAACAACAATTATGTTAACACAATTATGTACAAAAATTATGTTAACAACAATTATATTTCTCAACATCAATTCAATTTTGTGACCCCCTCTCGCCCGTTAACAAATATTTTATTTATTCCATATTGTGGATTTTCATACATACAAATCTCGCACCCCCAAATTGAATGCTGAAATGCCGCCCCTGCTTCTCAGCATTGGCGGAACTTTCTGTACTTCTGTACTTATTACTTTCCTTATATACATAATGTATAAGGAAAGTATTGTGACTGGGTCGAAAATTCGAATTCGAGTTTTCGACGGGAGAGCACGTTTCAAGCATCCCTGATCACGAATCAAACATTTTTGAAGTGATGTCTGTGTGTGTGTATGTGTGTGTGTGTGTGTGTGTGTGTGTGTGTGTGTGTGTGTGTGTGAAAGTATGTGTGTGTGTGTGTGTGTGTGTGTGTGTATGTGTCAGTGAGTCTGTGGAGACGATAACTGACGAACGAATGGACCGATTCGAACGAAATTTGGTACAAAAATCACAATCCGTAAACACTGGAAGCTTATTGTTTTTATACGCAATCGAATGTTCAGAACATCCCTAAATTTTTGAGTGAAATTTTGAAAAAATCGTCAAAAACTTAAAACCGCTAATAATGTTACGCAGATAGACATTTCATATGTAATTTTTCATTAGAAAACGATTGAGATAAATTTTAGAACGCTAACATGAACCGTTCTCGAGATATTGCACATTAAAAAAAAATATCAAAAAGTTATATAAAATACAAAAAAAATAATTCCTATTGAGAAACTATCAGAAAACGTTTAAAAGGGAAGGTTGAAAGTGGCCGTGAATGTTTCTGATATAAAAAAAAATGATATAGTGGTATAGATTAATATTAAGCTCCTCATTCTCCAATGCTGAAATAAAAGTTAAATAAAAAATTCCAAAAAGAACATAGGCAACAAAGAAGAGATTTAAATTGGCCAAACATTTCATTTATTATTTGTTTATGTATATATATATGTAATAAAATAATCCAACAAATATAGTATACAAATAGTTGTCAAATGCATAATCTAAATCATACCAATATCATTCACTATTAATATATTGAAGCAACAATTACTTTTAACATTCCTTTTTGCATTTTCAAATTTTAACATTATTTATGTTCTTTCTCGTTCTGCGGAGAATTAATTCTACATTATGTTACATGATACAAGTTCTATTATAGTTCATTAAGGTCGTAATTTTTAAGATCAAAGTTCAATTACAGCAATATCTGATGTCGCCAAATGATTGGAGATCATCCATGATTAATAATAAAAGTTCATCCTTGTCAAATTATTATGAGCCTTCATTGTATTTGCCGATGATTTAAAATAAGAAGAGTTTGACTTACATATAATTGAAGCAGTAGCAGGAAACATTCCCCATTTTGGTGGTCCAATGGCAGGATTTTCATAAGTAATAATAATGCTGCTTTATGTTGACATGTTTAGATTTCGTTGAGCACATGATACCAGGCTGAATACTCATCACAGGAGAAAACATCTTCATTGTACGTTATTGGATCTCTGTCAATAAGTTAAAAACTATCGAATGTCGTAATTATTTTCACTTGGATCAGGAACGGTCGTCCGAAGACGAAGCTTAATGAAACAGTCGTTGAAGACGAGGCTTAATTATTCAGTCAACATGACTATTAAATTCGAGGAGAAAATTGTATGTGTAATTCTTTAAAAATTGGACACATAGTCCGAATGCTGACTATGTCTATAGGTCTCCATGGACCAAAAATTAGGAGACAACCTTCATGGTTGAAGAGCAGGGCCAGAGTCTTTTATTATGCAAAAATCTGCTCCAAAAAAAAGGAAGAGGACCTTAGCGGTCCGACCCGCAGGCCGGCCGCGTCCAAGAGATAATCTTATTCTTATTTTTTTATTTTACACTTGCCGTCATTTCTCAGTGGCGCTGTACTATATTCGCGTATGATTGGCCACTCTTGTACATACAATACGTTCTTATTGGATGGTGGCCTTGTCCATGCTAAAAGGTGGGGTGCCATGTTGCATACCCCTTTTCGTAGAATTTTTGCCCATCTGTGAAGTTTGCTGAAGTCTTTATTTTAGAGGGTGTAACTTTAGTCAGTAAATTCTTACTGTTGACAGGAATTATAGCTTCTTCTGAAAACTGCCCATGTCTATCCTGACGGGGCGTACATACAAGTTTTATATTACCAGTGGGAAAATGTTCTCAGCAAGAAAGGAAAATTTTGACCGTTGTGGTCCTGCTATGTAAAATCTGCACGTGTTCTCTAAAAAAAGGGGGGGGGGGCAAGTATGCTTTCTGGAATCAAACTCCTAAGTTGCAGCTGTGAGATTGTTTTTCTGCAGATGTGCAAAGAGCGTGAGAAAGTACTTTTTTTGAAAATGGCTATTTTTGCCTAGCAACTGCCTTAATCTATATTCCAAAAGGTTTCCAAACTAAAGTAATTTTTTAAATCAATAAAAATTCTAATTCCCATTTTAATTAAAAACAGCGTTATTAAAATTAGCGTGTGTAAGTCACATTTATAAACAAATGTCATGTTTCTCATGACAGAAACATGTTCACTTTTTATATGCAATACCATGCTATACATTTGGTGACATCATTCTCGTGGATTGAGCTCGTTCCATTCATGAAAAAAGATACTTTGAGTAATACTTTTGTATTTGAACGCCAATAGTCATTTATCTGCTGTAAGAATAACTTATTTCTCCGTCCATAACGCTTGGCGAGATTTTGACGACGAATTTGGCGGAATGTCGCCAACATGGCGACATTTTAAATTGCTGCCAAATTAACAAAAATCTCGCCAAATTGATAAAAATGACGCTAAATCAATGAAAATGACGACTAATTGAAGAAAATTCAATATCTTGGAACGAATATAAGTATCTACTATAAAAATAACATTTTTTTTACTGTAAAAGGAGTAAATTCATTGCATTATATAAGGAAAGTCATGTGGTGCCCACATCAGATTTTTTTACTCCAAAAATGGACCTTACAGCACCACTTTGGCCCACGTTGACAAAAATCAGAACTATTTTATTAATTTAAAAATCAAAACCCCATAGTCTAAATAATATGTACTGCAAATTTGGTTGAGTTTGATCCAGCAGTTTTCTCACTATCGAGCTCTAAACACCTCTACTTTAATTATGGCCACCCTGTATGTATCCACTCTAACTAAAAAATTAACAGACCGAATTTCAGAAAATTTGCTACTATTCGGGATAAAAGAAGTCGCTTTTTTTTTTTCTTTTTTTCTACTCTAGCTGAAAAACTAATAGACCAAATTTCACAAAATTTCGTATATAAATCACTATTAGTTTTTGGTATATAAATCACTTCGGTATAAATCACTCACCTAGTGCTGATTAAATTTTGGTGCGATTCGGAAAAAAGAACCTACATTTTTTTTTTCGAAATGGCCCGCAAAAATCGTTAAATCTAAAAATGAAAGACTAAGCATGCTCAAATATATCAATTAAAAGCTTATTTTATAACCAGATATTTTATAAGACTATCCAAATATTTTAGTTACATCGCATTTTTGCAACTCAGCCTTTGAAAATACGCCCAGTCTCCAAATTAAAACTAACATTGAATTCAAACTGGAAATTGGGAGTCATTTTAAATTACCATGTTATTTTGTGCGATTAAACCAACTTTAAGAATTGTAAAAGAAAAATAAATAAATAAATAAATAAATTTGCGTCTGTATAGAAATTTAATGTGATGCCCACATTAGATTTCTACTTTCTCATACTATGTAATATAATGTAGAGAAAGTATTGTTTTGACGGACATTTGCGAATTTGATATTTTCATGTCAACGTATGTTTTAAGAGCTTCCTGAACACGTTTCGACTATTTTTGGAGGGATGTCCGTCTGTAAGTCTGTGGTCGACTTCCTGTGTACACAATAGCGGCTACAAATGTCAATGGATTTTCACAAAACTTTATAATGGGTTTTATTATCAAAAAAGCTAGAACTAGATATATATATATATATATATATTTTAATTCGAGCGAAAACTTCGAAATTTATTCGAAATTTTTTATATTTTTTTAACATGGCAGCATAGGGCAAAATTTGACATAATCATGCGTAAAAGGTTTTATTTATGGCTCAGTGATTACGGAACTTTATAGTTTCAATCATTGTTGTGAAGAAAATGCCACGGTACAATTTTTCTGTTCATGACGTCATTATCCCCCCTAGTGGGGGAGGGGGAAAGTTATCCCCGGGGAGTACATTGTCAAGTATGATATCAATCAGAAGATTATTTTCAAGCCCTTTAAAGTGAAGGGTAATAAGATATAATTGTAATCATTTGGATCTATGAAACCAATTTTTCAGAATTTTTCTTTAAAAAAAAAATAAAAATTATTGAAAATGGATTCTGGTATAAGAAAGTTGAGTAGGATCACACTTTAGTTATTATTTTTTTAATTTGGATATATATTGTAAGTTTTAGATTTACAAACCCAGTTTGATATTATAAATGAGGTCGGACAGATATTACACGCGTGTTGAACCATAATTCTGAGAATTGCAATGCATTCTTTAGAGAAATTTTGAAATGCAGAAATTTTGTTTCTGAATTCCAAGAACTGAACATATTTTGTTTGTAAAATTAGCAATATCTTTGTCCGGTTTCTTATTGAGTCACAGGAATACTTAGTAAAATACTAACTGGCAAAGCGACGAGTTTTAAATTTTATCCCGCTATCCGCTTCTGAGGAATAAAATCACGAAAGTGACCTTGAAAACTTTGCAAACGCCAGCAAAACACCGGATTCTGAAACCACTAAACTGATAACACATTCCCCTGCCATTTACAGACAGCCAAATAATGTTCCCCTAACTTAGAGTATTAAAATGTTCGTAAAGCAGATGATAGACTATTAGAGTGTAAACAAAGTTTTTTTGTGACTTTTTGAATTTTAAAATGACCTGCATTAGCAACATGCTTATTTATTTATCTACATATATATATATGTATTTATTTTTGCTTTTTAAATACTACGTAAGAAAAAGTATTGCTTTCCCAAAAAATTTTGAATTCCAGATTTTGATGTCAAAATATGTTTCAAGACCTCCTTCTTCTTCTTCAACCCAGGCCGTTCGACCTACCAGAAAGGTATAAGGCATCTGTTTGAACGGCCGGGAAGTGCCCCCCAATTTAGACCGGAACCCAGTGGGGGAGGCATTCACAGGGATCGTACCCTCCTTCCCCTACCACCAACCTCTCGGAAGGACTTACGGACCCACATGTTTAACGTGATCGTACTCCGCGTGAATACGGCGGCAGTTTTGGCAGTGGCGGGAATCGAACCCAGGCTGACCGAGTGCAATTCCCGCTTGCTAACCACTGGGCTGTCGCAGACCTCCTGAACACGTTTTGACTATTTTTGGAGTGATGTCCGTCCGTTCGTCTGTGGTTGATTTCACGATAGCGGCTACGAATATTAACGAATTTTCACGAAAATTTATATCCGGCTGTGTCATTGAAAAATCTTAGATAGAATTGTTTTAAATTCCAGCGAAAACTTCGAAATTTATTCGAAATTTTTACATGGCAGCAAAGGACAAAATTCGACGTAATAATGCAGAAAAGGGTTTATTTATGGCTCTATGATCAAAATGTATAGCTCAGGGGGGAAATAGCCGTGATACAAACTTTTTTTCTTCGTGACTTCATTGTCTCCTTTGGAAGGCAAAGTTGATAATGTACCCCCGGAAGGTACATTATCAAATATGGTATATATCAATCGAAAGATTTTTTCAAACATTTTAAAGTGAAGGGTAACACGCTATAGTTGTAATCATTTGGACCCACAATACCGATTTTTAAAACTTTTTTCTTGTAAAATATGAAAAAAAAAATAATTTTGCTATGAGAAAGTCGAGTTGAGCAACACTCAAAAAATAACTATACAACACTAAACAAAAATATTTACAATGTTCGAAAAATTGAGGGCCGAACTCTAAAAAATTAATGGGCTTCTGACGTTTATCGATCGAAATACACGTACCAAATATTATTTAACTTGCTCATTTTTCTCCAGAAATATCCTGGCCATAGACTCACAGACAGAAGACAGACACGGACATCATCCCGGTCGTCCATCTTGTTTCTCTAAATCCTCTGGATGAGTCGGACGGCCTGGGGTTTCCACACGGACATCATCGAGGGCGCGGTAGCCCAGTGGTTAGCGCGCGGGAGTTGCACTCGGTAGGCCCGGGTTCGATTCCCTCCGCTGCCAAAACTGCCGCAGTGTTCACGCGGAGTGCGATCACGTTAAACATGTGGATCCACAAGTCCTTCCGAGAGGTTGGTGGTAGGGGAAGGAAAGTAGGGTCCCTGTGGATGCCTCCCCCACTGGGTTCCGGTCTAAATTGAGTGGCACTTCCCGGCCGTCCAAACAGATACCTTACACCTTTCTGGTAGGTCGGACGGTCTGGGTCTCAACAACAACACTGACATCAACGAGAAAATGGTTAATGATGTTCAGGGAGGCTCTCTTCCTTTGTCCAGTTCATCAAGATTCCAGATGCGAATTATTGACCCGATACAAAGCTTTCTCTTTACATATACTGTATGTTGTAAGGGAAAGTAATAAATTTAAAAATTAACCCTGTCAAACAACAAAAAAAAAACTTCTCATATGTCAGAAATTATTAAATTTTTATTAAAGAATAGAGAAACACTTCTGGATTAAAGAATTGAGAAACAGATCTGGAGCAGATTTGTTTAATATTAATTAATTCTACGAAATTCAACAGATTAATTAATTCCAAGAAAATATCAAGAATTCAGAGAAAAACATAATGCTTTCGCCAAAACGGTGAGAAACCTTGAAATACTACAACCTTCGCTTTAAAAGGGTTACTGTATTAAAGTTTCCAATCCGGTTCACTCTTACTCCTTTCTTCTCTTTTATGAATCGGCAGGTGAAAGAAAATACGCAACGAGTGACAAGGCTGCAGACGAAAAGGGTTCAGTTCAGTGATTCAAATGGAATCTTTTTTACTTTTGTTTATAATAATAATAATACTTTTCACGGTAATTTGGAAAGTATTTTATAAAAAAGAATTTATAGAATCTGCTCATTTGCCAGTGTTCATTAGCGGTTGTGACACGGGACTGGGAAATCGTATGGCAATTTATTTAGACAGTTTAGGTTGTGATGTTTTTGCAGGATGTTTAAACCCGAGTACCGCTAGCGGTTCTTTACCTGCATCCGTAACTGTTATTCCATTGGATGTTTGCCGTGAAGACAGCGTCAAGGAAGCTGTATTGAAAGTGGAAGAAATTCTAAGAGAAAAAGGAAAAAGTGAGTTCTAATTATAAAATACCTTTGTCTCTCATTTTTATTAATTATATATACATGTATATTTATAAATATATTTATATATACTTATAACTTAATTATTAGTAATAAAGCCGAAATTATTATCTATTTTACAAAGTATGAATATATTCAAATAACTGTAAAAATATTCATTATTAGTAGTCTTTTATATAAACTTTAAAATATTTTAAATATCCAAATTATAGATTATATTTTTCTTCAATGATATTAATTAAATTTGCATTATATCTTCGAGTGAATGAAATGTATAATGATTATATAAAATCATATTAATTTAATTTTTCTTTTTTCATATTATATATGGCTGAATATTTGATAATTATCAATTTTCAAATTCCAAAATTGTTTTCAACTTAATTGTTTCTAAAAATTTTTGCTTGGAATAAATTTTCATAAATGTCTTTTAAGATATCTAATAGATGACTGTTTAACATGATTAATGCAATTTAAGCATGTTCATTAAATTCCTGTGTCAAGAATGGGTTTGCTTTTCTTCAAACTAACATTGGGAAACAAAGTAAGCACTATATAGTATATAGAACTCCCTTTCATGCACTAATAGAAGACAGAGTATTTTAAAATTTTTATTTATATTAAAAATGTCTAGATACGTGTCTGGATTTTAAAGAGATAAATATACTCATCAAAAATAAATAACAAAATTGTGGTTTAATTGTTTATAGCCAGCTTTACCTGTTTATAGCTTATAAGTAACTTAACTGTTTATAGCTTAGAAGTAACTTAACTCTTTATAGCTTACAAGTTCCAGATGTGGAACAAAACTCTAAATAGTGTTCTTCAACTAACTTAAAATCATTTTTTACAACATCTAATAGATGCAAAAGATGATTTTTCTGACATTTGTCACCGATGTCACCGAATCTCAGGGACCAAACGTGTATAAGCAATTTCGCAAAATAATATCCTTAAAATGTTTATAAATAGGGGGTGTTTTTTAAAACCATAATTTCTTTGTTTTCACTTTGTTTATAGCAGAGTTTCAAAACTTTAAGCAGGCATGGAACAAAACTTCTAAATAGCTTCAACTAACTTAAAATCATTGTTTTCGACATCTAATGGATGCAGACGATTTTTCTGACAGCATCATAATGTCACCGATTCTCAAGGGCCAAACGTGCATGAGCAATTTCGTTAAATAATATCGTTAAAATGTTTATAAATAGGGGGTGTTTATTAAAATCATAATTTCTTAAGTTTCACCCCAATTACTTCCATTTTCCAAACTTTTGACTGATGTAATTAGTAAATGAAAATTAAAATCATCCTTGGGGGACAGTGTCAGAAATCACTAATTTGCATTTTTATGAAGTCAAAAGTACATTTAATATTATTGAAAGATACTTTTTTTGCTTAAAAAACATGCAGGACAGATTGCAGATACTGCAAAAGATATTTGCATAAATTAATCTATCATTATTACATCTCAAAGACAATTTTTCTGACAGCATCGTAATGTCACCAACTCTCAATGAGTAATATAGAAAATCTAATATTTCAAAAATTCGAATTAAGAGTGACATTTCAAAGGAATAATAATAATAATAATAAATCTGATGTGGGCAGCACATGACTTTCCCTGCAGACTTAAATTCATATTTTCTTTATTTCTTTAATAATTCATTAGATTGAGTTTAATTGCACCAAATATCACTAAATTTGCATTTTTAATTCAATTTTGTTTTTATTTGGTAATTGGACATTTTCCCGATAGTGGCGTAACAAAAATGCAAGAAACCTCAAATATCTTGAGACCGGTTAGTCCTAAAGTATAATGGAGTGCGTTATACTACTCTTTTCCTCATCAAAAATTGCGTATGAAACAAGAATTTATTTGATACATTTCAGCATACGTAGTCTTTTTTTTTTTTTTAGATTTTTGCGGGCCATTTCGTAAGAAAAGGCAGGTTGTTATTTTCCGAATCGTGCCAAAATCGAATCAGCACCAGAATCTAATCAGCACAAGTAACTTATCTACCAAATATTGTGAAATTTGGTCAATTAGTATTTTAGCTAGAGTGGATACATGAAATTTTTGCGGGCCATTTCGTTAAAAAGGCGGGTTCTTCTTTTCTGAATCGTACCAAATTCTAATCAGCACCAAAATATCCAACAAGTAACGTATCTACTAAATTTTGGTAAATTAGGTAAATTAGTATATTAGCTAGAGCGGATAAATGAAATTTTTACGGACCATTTCGCAAAAAAAGATGGGTTCTGTTTTTACGAATCGTACCAAAAAGTAGTCAGCACCAGGCTCACATCTAAGTGACTTACCTACCAAATTTTACGAAATTCGGTCCATTAGTTTTTGAGTTAGAGTGGATACATACATCACACAGACAGACAGACAGAGGCACAGACAGACACACACACAGACGTCACGCTAAAAATAGTTTTTTCGTATTCTAGAGGTCTCGAAACGTGTAGATTCGTCGAAAACTCGAGTTGCGATTTTCGACATGATTCCAATACTTTCCCTATACATTACCACGTATTGCAGGGAAAGTAAAAAAAAAAAAAAAGCGCAAAATCATCATGTTAGGAAAAATTTAATATTTCGAAAAATTTGAATTGTGGACGACGATGCAAAAGAATAATAAGAACATGCCTGTTTTATTCAAGGAACAGTTTGATTTATTGCAGTTACTTTCTGCTTTTTCTAAAATGATTTGCTGAATTAATTGCTATTTATTGCATTTGGTGTCTAGTATTTAGCTTCTTAAATGCAATATTTATGCATGTTTTCCTTTCAGGAAGAAAGGGGAAATTATTCCATTCAATGTTTTAATTTCTGAAAATTTAGTAAAATGCAATATCGTTTAAGATGAATATTTTTTGAAGTTGGAATTAAGTAGCTGTTGCATTCCTGCATTGTACTTTTATAAACACTCTAAATAGCTCTTTATTTTTGGTCTGTATAAAAATACTAATATGGAGAAAAGTATAATATTTTTTTCTTGTAAAAACTAGGAAGTGGAAGCCGTAGGGGGATTTAAAACGATACTATGCATAGGGCCACAGACTGTCTTAACCGAACCCTGTGCATGATCTGTATTAATCATTACTTTAATGTGAATCATAAGTAATAAAATTACATTTTTATATCTTTTCTCATTCCAATAGGAATAATTAAACAATTAAATCATTTTATCACGCGCGAAAGTGAGATTCAATATATTTTCCCTTTTAGCATGTTAACGAAATAGAAGATGTGCGCCAGTTTTACACTTAAATCTGATAGAGTTTTTGGCATTCACAAAAGTTATCAACAATTTAATTAAGTGTGTAGGTGTCATATTTAATGATCACGAGCCACTTCAAAAGCACGAAGCGCGGATGGAAATGTCCAGTATGTTAAATACCAATGTCCAATATGTTAAAGTCCAGTATGTAAAATGTCCAGTATGTTAAAGTCACATTGATGTGGATTTCGTACGTAAGTATAAAAAATCTGATGTAGGCAGCACATGATTTTCCTTATATAATGCAATGGATTTACTACTTTTACAGCAAAGAAATAGCTTATTCTTATAGTAAATACTTATATTATTTTCAAGATAGAGTTTTCGTAAATTTGTCGTCATTTTCATTAATTTAGCGTCATTTTTAACCATTTAGGGAGATTTTCGTTAATTTGGCAACATTTAAAAAAGTCTCCAAGTTGGCGACATTCCGTCAAATTCGTCGCTAAAATCTCGCAAAGCGTTATGGAAGGAGAAATAAGTTATTCTTATAGCCGATGAATGACTATTGGCGTTCAAATACAAAAGTATTACTCAAAGTATATTTTCGTATGAATGGAACGAGCTAGATTCAAGAAAATGATGTCACCCAATTTATCGCATGATATTACATATGAAAAGTGAACATGTTTCTCAACAGTTAATGTATTTTTTTTAATTTATGAGATTTTTTGATAAATTTATTGAAAAATGTGCAATATCTCGAGAACGGTTCGTGCTAGCGTTCTAAAGTTTATGTCAATCGTTTTCTAAGGGAAAATTACATAAGAAATAGCTCTCTGCGTAACTATATTAAAGGTTTTGATTTTTTGATGATTTTTTCAAAATTTCACTCGAAAATTTAGGGTGGTTCTGAATATTCGATTGCGTTTGAAAACAATAGGCTTCCAGTATTCATGGATTGTGATTTTTGTACCAAATTTCATTCGAATCGTTCCATTTGTTCGTGAGATATCGTCTCCACAGACTCACTGACACACACACTCACCCACACACAGACATCATCTCAAAAATGTTCGATTCGTGATCAGGGATGCTTGAAACGTGCTCTCCTGTCGAAATCTCGAATTCGAATTTTCGACCCCGTCACAATACTTTCCTTATATATTATGTATATATAAGGAAAGTAATAAATCATTTTCTTTAAGCTAACCAGATTCGCGAATGGTGCCGAATTTCAATTTACGCGGAGCTAATTCCATACCAATAACATTGTGCAGAAGGTCGTTTGCACTTTATGGAAACGATTTTGATAATTAATTTTTATGTATAACGGGCGTATTTTTTGCGGCGATTTGCTTCTATCTGATAGTCTTGATTCTTGACTATATCTCTAGCTCGAATTTTCCATGAAAGTGAACTTTTTCTTAGCACCGTCAGGCGTCATGTCAATTTTATGCCACTCCTCTTGGACCATTTTCTAAAGTCCGTTCAGTGTTAATGGATGCCGTTTTCCTAAGACTCTTTTTAATAAACAGAAAGCGCAAAAGTTTATAGGAGAAGCATCAGGTGATTTTAAAGGTATTTCATTAAATGGGATACATTTTATTCATGTTTCTGATTCTCTCTTTTCCAAATATGCGGCATTTGACTTAGACGTGTATCTAGAGGCTTTGTCCATATGAAGCTCAACTTTATCGATGTCATTTCCATATAAAGCTGGAATTTCTTCTTCAAAAATTGGTTCTAAAATATTTTGCTGATAGTAGAGTGAATTAATTTTAGCTTTACTTGAAACTTTTTTGAGTTTTAATTTACCGTTGTAACAAAATCCTGCAACTGTCATGAATCCCTTTGGGAACTTTTCTGTACATTGACGAAGCTATTTCGTACGGTCATTTTTGCCAATTGAGCAATAGAAAATTGCTCTTCTTTTATTACAGTCACTTAAATACACCCATGTCTCATCGAGTGTTACCACACATTTCCATTTATCAGCAGCTAGGTGTTTTTCATATAATTTTCTACAATTTGTTTTTCTTTCTTCAATATGCTTTGGCAAAAGCAGATGAACTTTACATTTAAACATTTTTTTTAACTTCAAATCTTTATGAATGATTTTATTTACAGTGCCAGAAGACATTCCCAGTTTCAATGCAATGGATCTTTGATTATGTGGATTTTCTTTTAGGATCAGAGACTTCACTTTCTTGATATTTACCCGCATTCGAACAGTCTTAAGATGCGATTTTGCGACCATTTTTTTCATTTTTACTTTCCGATAGACGTTTATTCCCTTTCAAATTTAATATCTTAAAAATACCTTTCTTTGAAATGCAATAATCTCGATTTTTACACCACTTTACAATTTGTTGATGCAAATATTTTTCCTCGGAAAGCGCATTTACGTAACCTTCTAGCCATCTATCAATTTCAGGAGCCATTTTCAAAATAAATATTTTATTCCACATTCCAATCAAAACAAAACAGTAGCAGACGATTATATTGAAAATGCCAAATCTTTTTCTCAAAATGTGAACGAGAAACGTAAATACAAAATCGTTTCCATAAAGTGCGAACGACCTTCTGTATCTATTTGTACGCAAATTTGGCGATTATCCATTTGATAACCACTGACCTCTCAACTCTGACTACTCGTTAGAGTAGAGGTCAGTGCCGATAACTAGATGGTTGCTATGGCAACCGATTAACATTTCGATATGGATTTAGAAAAAGGAAATACTTTTTCATTAAAATATATGAAAAGAAATTAACTGCGGTGTGGCTCAACTCGACTTTCTCATACTGGAACTCACTTTTAAATATATATATATTTTTTTTCTTTTTCAAATTTTGCAAGCAAAAATTTGCAAAATCTGTATTGTTGTTCTAAATGACTGCAATTATAGCACGTTACCTTTTATTTTAAAGGGATTAAAATAATCTTTAGATTGACACCAATTCCGATAATGTACCCCCCCCCCCCCGCGGGGGGGATGACTTGTCCTTGCAAAGGGGATTAATGACGTCACGAATACAAACATTGTATTGCGGCTATTTTTCATTACAATAATTGAAACTGTTAAGTTTCGTCATCATTGATCCATAAATAACTCCTTTCATGCATAATTATGTCAAAATTTGTTCTATGATACCATGTTAAGTAATTGTAAAATTTCGAAGTTTCGCATGAATTTAAAAAAAATTCAGTTTTAGATTTTTCGATGACAAAGCCGGGTATAAAGTTTTGTGAAAATTCATTAATATTTGTGGCAGCTATTATGTGCATAAGCAATCGACCACAGCCAGACGGATGGACATTACTCTAAAAACAGTCAAAACGTGTTCAAAAGGTCTTCTAAAACAACATATATTGACATCGAAATCTCGAAATCGAAAATTTTCACGGAAACAAAACATTCTTTATTCTATATTCTAGTAGAACTATGCGAAAGTATATATAATAAACCATATATTTAATTAATTTAAATTAATTTAACTTCAGAACGAACTATATGTAATTTCTTTGTTGAGCAAAAGCCTGAAGAAAATAATAAGTATTTGAGATATAACTATGGAGGTAAAGGGTTTTCACGAAGTTTGAAGTTTTTATACCATCTAGTAAGAGCTTCCTTTTACCTTCATATTTTAAATCATGGAGTTAAAAACTATGCATAAACTACTGTAAGCACAAAAACCCATCTCTAGCACATCCGTTACAAATAAGTGTTAACTAAGTAACTAGTATAGAGTAAGACAAATAGGATAAAAATAGTATATATATGTATATATGTATATATGTATATATGTATATATATATATATATATATATATATATATATATATATATATATATATATATTATTGATGAATCTCTATTTAATATTTCTTTTTAATTTCTAGGCATATTTTAATTTAGGGTTATTTGAGTTACAACTTCTCTCTGTTCTATCATTGGATTTTCATATTATATTTTTATTATATATATATATATATATATAAGATAAAAAGGTTTGAAGATGCAATGAAAGAAAAGTGAGAAGCTATAACATTAAAATTCAACTATCTAACAGGCTTACGAAATAAAAGTATAAATCAACAAATCCTCAAGCAAATGAAAAAATAAAAAAACAAATAAATAAAATAAAAAACGAATCAACAAGTCAACTAAAAGTATCAAAATACAAAGGTATGGAATCGAAAAAAGAATAACAAACGAAATCAAGCACAAACGCTATACACGTGGACAAGGCTCTAAGCCTAAATCATGAATTGTTCACTTCCACAAATATCGTATTCATGCCCAAGTTTTTTTTAGAAGCAAGCACAAAAATGTATGTTTCTGAAGAAATAGATAGATTATATCTATAAACTATTTCTACTTGGACGACATACATAAATAAGAAAAATAAAAGGAAAAATGGATACCAAAAAACTGACTGAAAAAACACACTAACCTAGTAAGCACGGGAACACAGAAAGAAGTGACAAGTGTTGCCATTCACAAAGGAAGAAGATATACTGTTGCCATTTGTAAGAAATAAATAACAGTAATACGAAAAGACATGTACAAGAGATAATATACCATCATAAGGGACAAAAATAAAAAGGCTAATGTCTAAGAGGATGTATAAATAAAATATAATTAAAACAAGAGAAGGGAGATGTCAGGCTAAAATTCAAAGCAATATTAAATAAATAAATTCAAGAAAATCCAGCTATTCTAAATTTTTTAACTATATAATTTACAAAATAAGAGGGATATTTATATAAATTGCTGGTAATTTTTAGATTATCAATATGTAGAGCATGAAATTTTTGTATCAGATAATCTATATATTCTAAAAAGCTGATTAAGAATTATATTTCTAAACAATAGAAACGAGTTGCAGGAATTAAATGGTAAGATTTTATTAATTTTAAAATTAAAAGAGTCTTTTTTATCATATAAATTAGTAACAATTCTATTAGAAGGTTCAACAAAAAGATTTAAATCCAAAAAATTAATATTTTTACTAATAGTAGCTTCATTAGGAATTAATTCCAAATATATATATATATATATATATATATATATATATATATATATATATATATATATATATATATATATATATATAATATATATATATATATATATTGTCCATATAACACAAGTTTATAGATAAAATCTATCTTGTGTTTCAGAAACAAGCATTTTTGTGCTCATTTCGAAGGGGTATATGGACTTGACGATAATTTTTTCGAAATAAATGTCATGAGAAACATGACATTTGTTTATAAATGTGACTTACACGCTAATTTTAATATGCTTTTTTAATTGAAATGGGAAGTAGAACTTTTATTTATTTAAAACGTACTTTAGTTTTAAACCTTTTGGAATATAGATTAAGGCAGTTGCTAGGCAAAAATAGCCATTTTCAAAAAGAGTACTTTCTCACGCTCTTTGCACATCTGCAGAAAAACAATCTCACAGCTGCAACTTAGGAGTTTGATTCCAGAAAGCATACTTGCCCCCCCCCCCTTTTTTTAGAGAGCACGTGCAGATTTTACATAGCAGGACCACAACGGTCAAAATTCCTTTATTGCTGAGAACATTTTCCCACTGGTAATATAAAACTTGTATGTACGCCCCGTCAGGATAGACATGGGCAGTTTTCAGAAGAAGCTATAATTCCTGTCAACAGTAAGAATTTACTGACTTAAGTTACACCCTCTAAAATAAAGACTTCAGCAAACTTCACAGATGGGCAAAAATTCTACGAAAAGGGGTATGCAACATGGCACCCCACCTTTTAGCATGGACAAGGCCACCATCCAATAGGAACGTATTGTATGTACAGGAGTGGCCAATCATACGCGAATATAGTACAGCGCCACTGAGAATATGACGGCAAGTGTAAAATAAAAAAATAAGAATATAAGAAAGAAGTCTCTCTTGGACGCGGCCGGCCTGCGGGCCGGACCGCTGAGGTCCTCTTGCTTTTTTTGAGCAGATTTTGTCATAAGAGACTCTGGCCCTGCTCTTCAACCATGAAGGTTGTCTCCTAATTTTTGGTCCATGGAGACCTATAGACATAGTCAGCATTCGGACTATGTGTCCAATTTTTAAAGAATTACACATACAATTTACTCCTCGAATTTAATAGTTTTAACTACAAATAATTAAGCCTCGTCTTCAACGACTGTTTCGTTAAGCTCCGTCTTCGGGCGACTAATTACTAATACCCAACTAATTGAATACTTTGTCTACGATGATGAGTGCCTGCCTTGCTTCAATTGATCGATCGAGATAAACATGTCAACATAAAGCACCATTATTATTATGTATGAAAATCCTGCCATTGGACCACCAAAAGGGGTATGTTGCCTGCTACTGCTTCAAATATACGTAAGTCAAACTCTTCTTATTTTACAACATCTGAACAGCCACTGAAGGCTGATAATTTGACAAAGACAAACTTTTATTATTAATCATGGAAGATCCCCAGTCATTTGGTGACATCAGAAATTGCTGTAATTGAACTTTGATCTTAAAAATTACGACCTTAATGAACTATAATAGAACTTGTATCATGTAACATAATATAGAATTAATTCTCCGCAGAACGAGAAAGAACATAAATAATGTTAAAATTTGAAAATGCAAAAAGTAATGTTAAAAGTAATTGTTGCTTCAATATATTAATATTGAATGATATTGTAATGATTTAGATTATGCATTTGACAACCATTTGTATACTATATTTGTTGGATTATTTTATTACATATATATATATACATAAACAAATAATAAATGAATTTTTTTTGGCCAATTTTAATCGCTTCTTTGTTGCCTATGTTCTTTTTGGAATTTTTAATTTAACTTTTATTTCAGCATTGGAGAATGAAGAATCTTAATATTAAATTTACCACTATATCTTTTTTTTTTTAATATCAGAAACATTCACGGCCTTTCCCTTTTAAATATTTCCTGATAATAAACTTATCTTAAGCCTAAAGCTCTTCCATGTGCAAGCTTTTTTGCTTGATTTTTTTATTTTCCTATTTTCATTCCTCATCTTTGAAATTTGTTGATTGTCTTTGTCTTTATGACCTGCATTACGCTTTATAATTTCCTCTTTATGTTTTAATTTCTTTTATTTCTTTGTATTTTGTAGAAAATATTGGAATAGTGTATTATGAGTGACTACTTACATTCTAACATTGGATTTACTAATTTATATATATATATATATATATATATATATATATATATATATATATATATATATATATATATCATACATTTTTACAAATTTATAACAAATTATTTTAACAGCATATGTTTGGTGCCTATCACTATTTGGGGTGCAAAGGGGTAAATAGACGTAGGGAGAAGGGAGAGAATCATCTGCTGCCCTACTTCAGATTTTCCTGTCTGATTCGTGACACAGTTTACGGGGGGAGGGGTTACCTCGTAAAAGAGGCTTTCTCAGGGTTACTGTCTCACCCAGGAAGTGAATGACTTTCATTGAGGAAAAAATGACTTTCATTGAGGAAATCTCCCCCTTGTGCCAGCGATCCACTTTCCCTTTCAAAACGTAGTAAGCAAAGGCGAAAGTTGGGGGGAAGGGGGGAGAAAGCTTAGTAAAAGTTGAGGAAAATACCATTTTTGAGCTCCTAGACCATGGATTAACAGCCTGTTGCTATCAAGAAGTACCAGGGCTTAGGGTCAGATAAAGAAAATTGTTCTTGGGGCAAGTTCCAAGCCCCCATACCTCCCCCCCGCCCCGACAGAGCCGTAGCCAGAAACGAAACTTAGGAGGGGCTGGAGTGAAATTCAAGGGTGTTCAACAGTTTTAAAGGAGGGATCCACTAGAAACTTTTTTCTTTTTTTTTTAGGAAGGGGGGGGGGGAGAGAGAGAGAGAGAGAGAGAGAGAGGCCGCGAAGAGAAATTGACTAAAAAGATTAAATTTCAGTCTCTGAATAAAATGCTTTGGTAAAACATATTTTAATTAATTATAACTAAACTGATGTTTAAACCTGTCAAAGACAGAAAAATTAACACTCAAATTATGCTGCAACATTTTAAAACAAGTTTTATTTTGCTTAACAATGTATAGTAGTTATCTTCAAAATTGTCTCAATTGAAAATCGACTCAGTTAGGCTCTGCTAGGGAGTCGAGTTAGTTTCAATCCATTATGTCCCCAGTGTGTGTGTGTGTGTGTGTGGGAGGGGGAGCTTTGGGATGGTTATGAGAGACCTTAACCCCCCCCCCCCCAATTTGTTCACTTTGGAAATATATCGAAAATCCAGCTTCGTTAGGTTTGGTCCAGTGACTGATATTATAGGTGTGTCTTTTACGCTACTAGAGGGGCTACTTCAGGTTTGCAAAGACATTAAAAGAAATCTGATGTGAGCAGCACATGACTTTCCCTGCAGACTTATATTCACGTTCTCTTTATTTTAATTAAATTTAATTGACTATTAATTCCATTTTCGTTCTCATTTGATAACTGGACTTATTTTCAAAGATGGCGTAGAGAAAATACGAAAAAACTAAAATATCTCGAGAACGTCCAGTCCTAGTGTAATGGGGTTGGCCTTATTCTTTTCTTCGTTAAAAATTACGTATTAAACGAGCATTTAATGGATATATTTGAGCATACGTAGATCTTTATTTTACATTTTGGCGATTTTTGCAGGCCATTTTGCAAAAAAAGGCAGGTTATTTTTTTCGAAACGTATTAAAATCTAATCAGCACCAGCGTGACCCACAAGCGACTTATCTACCAAATTTTGTGAAATTCAGTCCATTAGATTTTTAGCTAGAGTGGATACAAGCCTTTGCGGGCCATTTCGCAAAAAAAAGGCAGGTTCTTTTATCCCGAATCGTACCCAAAACTAATCAGCACCAGATCCGCCCACAAGTGATATACCTACCAAATTTTATGAAATTCGGTCCATTAGTTTTTTAGTTAGAGTGGATACAAAATCTGCACAGACAGACAGACACACAGACACACACACAGACGTTATGCTAAAAATATAGTTATTTCGTATTCTAGAGGTCTCGAAACGTGTAGATCCGTCGAAAACTCGAGTTACGATTTTCGACATGATTTCAATACTTTCCCTATACATTACCATGTATTGCAGGGAAAGTAAAAAAATCTGATGTGGGCAGCACATGACTTTCCCTGCAGACTTATATACACGTTCTATTTATTTTAATTAAATTTAATTCACTTATAATTCAATTTTCGTTCTTATTCGGTAACTGGACTTATTTTCAAAGATGGCGTAGAGAACATACGAAAAAACTAAAATATCTCGAGAACGACTAGACCTAGTGTAATGGGGTTGGTCTTATTCTGTTCTTCGTTAAAAATTACGTATAAAACTAAAATTTAATGGATATATTTTGCATACGTAGTTTTTTATTTTAGATTTTGACGATTTTTGCGGGCCATTTTGCAAAAAAAAACAGGTTATTTTTTTTCGAATCGTACCAAAATCTAATCAGCACCAGGGTGACCTACAAGCGACTTATTTACCGAATTTTGTGAAATTCGGTCCATTAGTTTTTCAGCTAGAGTGGATACAAACTTTTGCGGGCCATTTCGCAAAAATGCGGGTTCTTTAATCCCGAATCGTACCCAAAACTAATCAGCACCAGATTCGCCCACAAGTGACTTACCTACCGAATTTTATGAAATTCGGTCAATTAGATTTTTAGTTAAAGTGGATACAAAATCTGCACAGACAGACAGACAGACACACACACACAGACGTCACGCTAAAAATAGTTTTTTCGTATTCTAGAGGTCTCGAAACGTGTAGATCCGTCGAAAACTCGAGTTGCGATTTTCGGTATGATTCCAATACTTTCCCTATACATTACCATGTATTGCAAGGAAAGTAAAAAGGAAAACATAATCTTCGCCCTAGGGGGTGGGGTCGGAAATCCAACTGTGTTAGGTTTCTGCTTAAGTCTGCAAAGATCCAGCCTTCTAAGTCACCACGAAGGCTTCCGGAGAGTATAAAAGACTTTTTGAAAAACCCATGTTTCTCCATCCAGGAATGTAAATCTAAAATCCCACCACGCTCTCTGTAACTATTCATCAGTTGATTTTGACTCTATTATGCATAACAGTGAAACTCTCAATAATATAAAAGTACCCTAAATATTACGTTTTTAATAAAATTTTTCATTCCTTTAAATATTTTAAAATTAAATAAACAAATAAATAGATTATCAGCAGCATAATCACAAATTCAACCAAACCAAAAAACCTTATTTCTATACTAATGCAAAATGAGGTAATTTATAAAAAGTTTCAAAAAGCAACATGTCATGCAAAATTCAGATAACATATGTAAGGTCCTAGTAACCCGGTAAATTTCATTTCATTAATTTGCATTATATTATTATTTTTCTGTGGACTAACAGCCTATATTAGCGATCCAGCTTAACGGACCAATCAGGGTCTGCCCAGACAGTTTGCGGATTCTGCAAGTGGGATGGAATGAACGTTTCGGCAGATCGGAATTTTAGATGACATGAGTCCCACTCGCACCGGATTTCCACGCTACGAAGAGATCGTTAGAAAGACAACTGGATGCTTAGACCAGGTTGGTCGGGCGCGACAGCTCAGTGGTTAGCCCTCGGGGTTTGCACTCGGACGACCCGAGTTCGATTCCCGCCTCTGCCCAAACTGTCGCTGTATTTACGCCGAGTAGGATCACGTTAAACATGTGGGTCCGTAAGTCCATCAGAGAGGTTAGTGGTAAGGGAGGGAGGGTAGGTCACTGTGGATGTTGCCAGCACTGGGTTTCAGTCAAAATTTGGGGGCACTTCCCGGTCATCCAAACAGTTACCTTACACCTTCTGGTCGGTCGAACGGTCAGGGTAAAGAAAGACAAAATTGGTCGACAGTAGCAGTTCCGAGTAAGTAGCCAACACTGGCTAAGACAGCTCTTGCTTGTAACAGGGTGATAGTCAGGCAGGGGACAGAGGGGGTTAAGAGTCCCCCCCCCCCAAAAAAAAAAGGTATACGCAGCCATCCTGATAAAAATATTAAATTATTAGTAGAGATATGAAATTTCAACCAAAATATTATAAAAATTTTGCATAAAAAATTTCTTTATGATATTTTTTTTTTAAATTGCTTTGTTTTAAAGATTTTTAAATTTTTCTGAATTTGTGGTTATAATGATAATCAATTTATTTACGTATGTAATTCACAAATTTTTACTTTCCCTGCAATACATGGTAATATATAGGGAAAGTATTGGAATCATGCCGAAAATCGCAACTCGAGTTTTCGACGGATCTCCACGTTTCGAGACCTCTAGAATACGAAAAAACTATTTTTAGCGTGACGTCTGTGTGTGTGTCTGTCTGTGCAGATTTTGTATCCACTCTAACTAAAAGACTAATTGACCGAATTTCATAAAATTTGGTAAGTCACTTGTGGGCGAATCTGGTGCTGATTAGTTTTGGGTACGATTCGGGATAAAAGAACCCGCATTTTCTGCGAAATGGCCCGCAAAAGCTTGTATCCACTCTAGCTGAAAAACTAATGGACCGTCGCTTGTAGTGACGTCTGTGTGTGTGTCTGTATGTCTGTCTGTCTGTGTATCTGTCATTCTGTGTATCTGTCTGTCTGTGTATCTGTCTGTCTGTGTGTCTGTCTGTGCAGATTTTGTATCCACAATAACTAAAAAACTAATGGACCGAATTTCATAAAATTTGGTAGGTAATTCACTTGTGGGAGAATCTGGTGCTGATTAGTTTTGGGTACGATTCGGGATAAAAGAACCCGCCTTATTTTGCGAAATGGTCTGCAAAAGCTTGTATCCACTCTAGTTGAAAAACTAATGGATTGAATTAAACAAAATTTGGTAGATAAATCACTTGTGGGACATCCTGGTGCTGATTAGATTTTGGTATGATTCGGAAAAAATAATCTGCCTTTTATTGTAAAATGACCCGCAAAAATCCCCAAAATCTAAAATAAAAATCTACCTATGCTCAAATGTATCCAGAAAATGCTTGTTTATTACGTAATTTTTAACGAAGAAAAGAATAAAACCAACTCCATTACACTGGGTGTAGCCGTTCTCGAGATATTTTATTTTTTTCGTATTTTCTCTACGACACCTTTGAAAAGAAGTCCAGTTATCAAATGACAACGAAAACTGAATTAAAAGTTAATTAAATGTAATTAAAATAAAGAGGACGTGAATAGAAGTCTGCAGGGAAAGTCATGTGCTGCCTATATCAGATTTTTTAAAATTATGACAGTATTTAGGACACTAATTTATGTATTATTGCATAGTTCACTATATTACATCACAGTCAAAATCAATTGATAAGTAGTTAAGATTTAATATTATATTAATTTTCAGAAACTTTCTTCGATTCATTAACAACTTCACTACTAATTAATGCTTGTATTAAAATAAATTGTAAAAATTTAATGTGGGCAGCACATTACTTTCCTTATATAATGCAATGAATTTACTACTTTTACAGCAAAAAAAAAAATGTGTTATTCTTAAGAGTAGATACTTATAGAAAAAATAGGTTATTCTTATATAGATACTTTCCAAGATACTGAATTTTCGTTAATTAGTCGTAATTTTCATCTAATTAGCTTCATTTTTATCCATTTGGCGAGATTTTCGTTAATTTGGCAGCATTTAAAAAAGTCGCCAAGTTGGCGATATTCCGCCAAATTCGTCGCCAAAATCTCGCCAAGCGTTATGGACGGAGAAATAAGTTACTCTTATAGCAGATAAATGACTATTGGCGTTCAAATGCAAATGCATTACTCAAAGTATCTTTTCTTATGAATGAAACGAGCTAGATCCACGAGAATGATGTCACCCAATTTATCGCATGATATTACATATGAAAAGTGAACATGTTTCTCAACAGTTAATATATTTTTTTAATTTATGGGATTTTTTTTATAAATTTATTTGAAAAATGTGCAATATCTCGAGAACGGCTCATACTAGCGTTCTAAAGTTTATGTAAATCGTTTTCTAAGGGAAAATTACATAAGAAATGTCTATTTGCGTATTTTTATTAAAGGTTTTGATTTTTTGATGATGTTTTCAAAATTTCACTCGAAAATTTAGGGGGTCTGAACATTCGATTGCGTTTAAAAACAATAGACTTCCAGTATTCACGGATTGTGATTTTTGTACCAAATTTAATTCGAATCGGTCGATTTGTTCGTCAGTTATCGTCTCCATAGACTCACTGACACACACACACACGCACACCACTTCAAAAATGCTTGATTCGTGATCAGGGATGCTTCAAACGTGCTCTCCCGTCGAAAACTCGAATTCGAATTTTCGACCCCGTCACAATACCTTCCTTATGCATTACATATATAAGGAAAGTAATTATTATTATTATTGATGTATAGTAGTTACATGGATACAGTAATAATCGACTCTTAGCTTACGATTATAGTTATACAATTATTTGTTAATAATTTATATGGATATAAATATATAATAGCAACTATTATGGTTTATAAATGCTGATGATTAACTGTGTTTTTGATTACCCCTCCCCCTCCTGTTGAGTCCCCTTCCTGTTGAGACCCCCTTGAATTTTACTTTTGTCCCTCTTCAATTTCGTGTTTCGCTACAACTTTAGCTTTTAATCAAGGATTATTAAATTCTTCTGGCCCTCGCCTATCTACGGTCCTGAGCTCTCTGGGGTAGAAAGCAAATTAAATCTCTGTTTTCTTATTTATTTGCATAAACTATTTTAAATATAATCTGAAAAAATCTGATGTTATCAGCACATTACTTTCCCTACACAGTGCAAGTACTTTACTTCTTTGAAGGCGAAATAATGATGTACATGATCCACGGTACAATGTTTTTAATGTTGAAAAGTATACTAACATGTAACGCTTTGCTAGATCACAACATGTAAAACTATTTTAAAGTACCCAATTAACTTATAATTTGCTCAAATCTAGTTTGACAATTGGAAATATTCTTAACATCTGGTATCAATATAGTTCAGATATGTATTAAAATATATTATAGTTGTTAATTCATCAGCCGTCACTTTCGTAATTTTAGCGTCATTTTTATAACTTTAGTATCATTTTGACGGATAAGCACGTCTTAAGACTCCTAAACCCATTTTAAACACTTTTAGAATACTTTGGTATGTGTGTCGCCTCTCTCTCTCTGTCTGTATGTGCGTCTCTCTGTGTGTGTGTTGTTGTTGAGACCCAGACCGTCCGACCTACCAGAAAGGTATAAGGTAACTGTTTGGACGGCCGGGAAGTGCTGCCCAATTTAGACCGGAACCCAGTGGGGGAGGCATCCACAGGGACCGTACCCTCCTTCCCCTACCACCAACCTCTCGGAAGGACTTACGGACCCACATGTTTAACGTGATCGTACTCCATGAACACGGCGGCAGTTGTGGCAGCGTGCAAATCCAGCGCAAATGTTCCAACAGTACGCGGTGTTCCCAGGTTCTCTCTGTGTGTGTGTCTCTCTTTCTCTCTCTCTCTCTCTCTGTGCTAAAAAATTAAGTAAAATTAAAAACGCAAGTTTTCTTAAATATCTTCATTTTTCATATTTAATATTAGCATGAAAAATCCGGTAACATTAATTTCGTACTTCTTAATAGCTAGTTCTATTCACGAGAAAAAGAAAAAAAATTGCAATAATTTTGTAACTAAATTGACTTTGTTAAGAGTAGCATACAACACAAAATTAATATTATCGATCGGTTTCTAAGGCACAAACAGTCTTCTTCGTCAGAACACGCCAGAAACGCAACCTTCACTCGTGACGTCAAAATACAATGCATTGAGCTGTGTACGTAATATATTTGTATTTTGCCGCTAAACAATTCGCCAATTGTCATTTATTTCACTGAATATTAATTGAATGTCAATTACATATTTCTGCGCTTGAGTATAAGTATGAATAATTTTGTTTTGATCAATAAAATCACCAAAGCACCAAATTTCAATTTACGTGATGTTAATTCAATGCCAATAGTATTGTAGCACGGTATTTATAAATACGCACATTTGACGACTTTACGCACGATACACGGTAGTAAAGGGATTTAGTTTTGAAAAATAAATAATGAAAAGTTAAATACATTATTGACATAGGAAAAACATAATTAGAATTTTATTATTCTTTTTCTTTGACCCACGTCGTCCGACCGACCCAAGGGTATGAAAAACATACCTAGACCACACGACCGACCCGAAGGCTTACTGTAGCTTAATGTGTGGCCGGGCGACCCAAGGGTGTAAAGTATCTGTTTGGACGGCTACGACAGTGCCACTCAATGTAGATTGGAACTTATTAGAGGCGGCATTCACAGGGACCGTACCCTCCTTCTCTTACCACCAACCTCTAGGAAGGACTTACGGATCCACATATTTAAAGTACCCGTGCTCTGCGTGAACACGGGGACAGATTCGGCAGAGCTGGGATTCGAACTCAGGTCGTCTGAGTGCAATTCCCGCGCATTTACCACCGGGTTATCCTACCCCAGAATACGGATTTTGGATTTTTAAGAATGTATTGATTGGAACTTAAGAACTTAAACCATCGGTTTTATGTTAATAATATGGCCCTTTGAGAGCCTATATAAATACCCTGAGCCCATGCTGAATTTATGAAAAACTGTTTCTATCTACTCGCAGTTTTTTCCCTACCATTAAGTCCCGAAATTATTGTTTTCCATGGGCCCAGACCCGCTCTCTGCGACCTGTATAAAATACACTGTCTGTCTGTAACAGTTGGTATAACATATTTGGCAAAACATCCCAAACTTGGCGGCTTTTTTTTTATATATATATATATATATATATATATATATATATATATATATATAATGTTTCCAAATTGAAAAAAAATGAAGCCAAATTAACTAAAATGAAGCCAAATTGACGGAAATTCAATAACTTAAAACATGTAGTTCAATTTCTTTGACAGTTCCTGTCGTTTTGGGAAAATTAATATTTTTGTAATTTAAATACAATGAGTTTCACTGTTTGTAAGACAGGTATGTTTTGTTGTGGTTCTTATACATCATTATTTTACTAATGAAGAAGTAAATTTCCTTATGTAGGGAAAGTCATGTTCTGTCCACGTCAGATTTTTCCTATTCCGCTTGGCGCAATTCTTCCGAACAGCAAAGCACGATAAGCACCGTTGGCGAGAAACGTAGGATCAAGATATAAGGTATTAATTAATAATTCCTTTTCGCCTTAGGCTTTTGAAGCAACAAACAAGAAATCCGTAAAGAAGATTGTGACAGGAATTTTTAACAGGTGCATGTGATTTTCCCGCATTCGAAATTACATAACTTGTTGGACCTCTTTCGTTAGCTCATGGACGTAAAGGGAAAAATCTTTTTAAGTTATACGGTTTTAATAAAATGTACTAAAAATTAAACAATAATTTATAGTATCACATCTTTCTTGGTTATATGCAACTCAAAATAAAACAGTGGGGCGGCCATAAAAGAATTGTATGTGGACATGAACAAAATTTTACGCAACAATAGACTTGATAACATAGTAGAAATGTCATGTAGTATAAGAATGATTACATTCAATTCATAATTTTTTTTTTACTTTCCCTGCAATACATGGTAATGTATAGGGAAAGTATTGGAATCATACCGAAAATCACAAGACGAGTTTTCGACGGATCTACACGTTTCGAGACCTCTAGAATACGAAAAAAACTATTTTTAGCGTGACGTCTGTGTGTCTGTCTGTCTGTGCAATGTATGAATCTACTCTAACTGAAAAACTAATGAACCGAATTTTATAAAATTTGGTAGGTAAGTCACTTGGGTGAGACCTGGTGCTGATTAGTTTTTGGTAGGATTCGTAAAAACAGAACCCGCCTTTTTTTGCGAAATGGCCCGTAAAAATTTCATGTATCCACTCTAGCAAAAATACTAATTGGCCAAATTTCATAAAATTTGGTAGATAAGTTACTTGTAGTATACTCTGGAGCTGATTAGATTTTGGTACGATTCGGAAAAGAACAACCTGCCGTTTTTTTACAAAATGGCCCGCAAAAATTGTCAAAATCTAAAAAGACTACAAATGCTCAAATTCATCAATTAAATGCTCGTTTTATACGTAATTTTTGATGAGGAAAAGAATAAGACGAACTCCATTACTTTAGGACTAACCGTTCTCAAGATATTTGAGATTTCTTGCATTTTTGTTACGTCAATATCGGAAAAATGGCCAATTACTAAATAAAAACAAAAATTGAATTAGAAATGCAAATTTAGTCTTATATTTGTGCAATTAAACTAAATCTAAAGAATTATTAAAGAAATAAAGAAAATATGATTTTGAGTCTGCAGGGAAAGTCATGTGCTGCCCACATCAGATTTTTAATTTTGGTTTAATAATCTGTCATTCTTTATATGTCATTTCTATGTTATCAATGCAAATTTGCAATTTTTTCATCTGCATAAAAGTAGTCAAAAATTCGTATATAGGTCGTGAATGTTCCGAAAATGTTACGAAAGGAGAAAAAAAGTTACGAATTTTGAGATCAAAGTTTTCCCGTTCTTTCATCTAAAAATCCTTTTCCTCGCGATCGCATAATCGGCTCTCGCAAATAACGATTATTCCCACAGCATCACAAGAAAGACAGAGAGAGATGACCAATGATTATCTAATTAATTTGGGAGAAACACATTTGCATTGAGTAAAATTTTTATAATTATTTCGTGTTACATACAAGAAAACTAATTTTCAAACATATTATTAATGAAATGAAGGGCTATTTTACAGCAGCATTGCGAAATACGGCATTTGTTCGTGATCCTCCGTATGTTTCGTTTAATTGTGAAAATAATTTCCACTTTTGCAATCTGTTTGCATCGTCTAAAATTTTTGTAATTATTTCGTATGTTATACAAGAAAACTATTTTTCAAATATATTATTAATAAAATGAAGGCCTATTTTGCAGCAGCATTGCGAAATACGGTATTTGTGCGTGATCATCCCACCAACCTCTCAGAAGGACTTACTGATCCACATATTTAACATGCCTGTACTCCACGTGAACACGGGGACAGTTTGAGCAGGCCGGAAATCGAACGTGGGTCTTCCGAGTGCAATCTCCGCGCTCTGACCATTGGGCTGCCCCACCCCTGCTCTAGCTTGTGCCCCGAGCGTCTAAGGAGGAGCCAACAAGATCCAATCAGAAATTCATGATTGGAGCAAACCAATGGACACCGAGAGTACAGGCCAGTCAGAAGCTAGAGGCCAGAGTGTGTGTACTCACCTTTCCGCCTCCCAACATGGGCCAGAAAATTTTTTCATGTAACATGTCCTTGATTGTCTAGATCCAGACTAGTTTGTGCCCCATTTATATCCCTGTCAATACCACCTACGAAATTATTGAGTTCCATGTCAGAATTGCCATCTCTCATCTAGAGTAAAATGAAAGCTCAATAAGAGATCGGAAAATATTATGGTTTTCAAAAACCTCACTTTCCTGGGAGTGCAGGTTGTAACATATCAAATTATTGAGCAAACAAATAAAAGGAATTTCTAAAGAAAATAAATTTAAATAAGGGTGGACATATATATCGTTCGACAAACTGAACTTTTCAGGAAATAATCGTTACACGGGCATAGACTCTGTTGTACAAAATTTCATGTCTCTATAGCTTCATATCAAATTTATTTCACGATTCGAACGCTTTACTCCTCAACGCACGCTTAAATGCAGTGGCGGTGCTTGCATAGGCACTGCGGGAGCAACAGTGCTCTCTCTTCCTCGCAGCCTCGCGTGCAGCTTCCTATGTGCGCATGTGCACAACAGTCAAACACCACGCTTCACAGATCCAGCGGCGTGGTGTTTGACTGTTGTGCGCATGCGCAAGTAGAAAGCTGTACTCCAGGCTGCGAGGAAGAGACTGCACTGTCACTCCAGCAGTGCCGCAGTGCCTATGCAAGCACCGCCACTGCATTTAAGCGAGCGTTGAGGAGTAAAGTGTTCGAATCGTGAAATAAATTTGATATGAAGCTATAGAGACATGAAATTTTGTACAACAGAGTCTATGCCCGTGTAACGATTATTTCCTGAAAAGACAACTAAATAGATCTCCTTGTTTTCAGACCTATGGGCTCTTATCAATAACGCCGGGGTGTGTGTCTACGGAGAATTTGAATGGCAGACTTGGAATCAGTGTCAAAAGCAAGTGGAAGTCAATTTACTGGGCACTATGAGACTGATCAAAGCTTTCCTACCCTTGATACGAAAAAGTGAAGGTAAGTACTTCTGAGTTCAGTTTTGATAGACGATAGTACAAAACTCGGTTGCATCAACTTTAGTACAGTCACTATTAAATTTAGTAAAACTTTAGCAGTGTCAACATTGGTGCAAAATTCGGTTGCATCAACTTTAGTACAGTCACCATTAAATTTAGTAAACATTTGGCAGTGTCAACATTGGTTCAAATTTCGGTTGTATCAACTTTAGTATAGTCACTATTAAATTTACTAAAACTTTGGCAGTGTCAACATTGGTGCAAAATTCGGTAGTATCAACTTTTGCTATAAGTCGCTAATATTCTTTAGTACAAAAGTCAGTAGAATCAGTTTTAGTACTAAAGTCAGTAGAATCTATTTTAGTACAAAATTCAGTAGAATCAATTTTAGTGCAAAATTGGGTAGTATCCAATTCTATAAGCCAGTAGTATCAACTTTTGTTATAAACCGGGTAGTATTAACTTTTGTTATAAAACGGTAGTATTAACTTTTGTTATAAGCCGGTAGTATCAACTTTAGTGCAAAACAACTTAAGTACAGAAGCCGATAGTAACAACTATAGAAAAAAGTCGGTAATATCAATTTTTGTTCTAAGTCTGTGGTATCACAACTTCAGTAGAAAAGTCGGTAGTATCAACTTTTGTTGTAATTCAGTCGTATCAGCTTTTTTTGTAATTCCGCAGTATCAAATTTAATGCAGAAGTCGGTAGTCTCAATTTTAGTTCATAAATTGGTAATATCCAATTTTGTCATAAGTCGGCATTTTCAACTTTTGCTATAAGCTGGAAATATCAACTTTAGTACAAAAGCGCTTTGCCAGGATTTTGCTTTTCACTGTATGAGAAATACTATTAATGTAGCCGTGCTGCACTGGAGAAACTTATGCACACTTCATTAATTAACGAGGCAGGGCACCAAGTTATATAGAACCTTTTCTTTTTCTCTTTCGACATTTTGTTTAGTATATAGTTATATAGTAGTGATTACCAATCTGTTCTGTTTGGCGGAACCCTGGAATTCCTAATTGGCTGACACATATTAGGTTCGATAAGGATAGATTTCAAAATACACGCATAAAGCAGTAAAATTCATAAATAATAACTATAACTCATACTTTTTGAATAAAATATTACAAGAGTATTTAGGGCTTATTCTTATCAATGACTGTTAATAATAAAATGCAAACATTTTTGCTTTAGATTTGGTTAGACATAAATTATCTTATGACTAACCAGTGGTAAAACTTGAGGAGAAACAAAGTTGACAGTGTCAACTTAATAATTTACGACCAAGTAATTTTTTTTAATAATATATTATTCGAAATAAATGTATAAAATGTTTTCTGTGTAAATAAATAACAAGAAATATCAATCATGCATAAAGCATAGATTATGAAACACTTTCCAACTTCAATGCAATTTCATTTAAACATCTCTAAAATGCGATACATTCCTCGGTAATATTTAGAAAATTATCACAATACTACATTAATTTATTATATTTGAACACTTAAAAGTTCATCGAAATAAATGAACTTCATTCAAATGACGTCAATTAAATATAAATTTCCTGGCTCTTCGGTAATGTTTTTAACATTATCATAATACTATAATAATTTATTATATTTGAAAACTTCATCAGAAACAACTGAAATTTATTCAAATGACGCCATCGAAATGTAAAACGCCTGGCTCTCTCTATAGAAGCAGCATTTCATTCATAAACATTTTCCCATTCATTTCATTCATCACAATACTATAATAATTTATTTTATTTAAAACCTTAAGACCATGGAGGAACAAGTAATTAAACTCTACGCTTAAAACTTCAGCCAAAAAAAATCGTCTTTCTCTCTGTAAAATCAATGAATATTTCATTCATATCAGCTATGCAGACTCCATGAGCTAAATAATTTTGCGTTAAAGAAATACAGCAATTCTTATACAACTCATTCTACATATTTTGCTGTTTACATTTTACATAAGTGAAAAATAGGCTTCGCTGTAGAAATAATCAAATTTGGACGATCATTTAAACTCAAATATATTGCAATTGCGTTGTTTCTGTATGTTGATGCACAGAATTTAGACAAAAATAAAGCGGTTTTAGGAGGGATGCAACATTCAATATGAATTAAAAAGAACTTTAAAAATCACGATTTTGAGACAAGATGGATGCCATATTTCATTTTGAAGTGGGTCACGTGATCTCTTCATATAATGGTCACGTGATCGCTTCATATAAGATGTGTAATTATTATTTTAATTTTTATTTAAAAAACAACTGAATATATTTTGCTGAAATCTTTTTATATATTTTATGGGATAATTTAAATATTACCTAAAATTTTCCTTGCAATTTGTAAATTTCAAATCCGCTTGAAAAATGTTTGAAAAATTAGATCCCATAGGGTTCAATGTATTTCATTTTTTCAACCCGGATTCAATCCAAAACTAATTGGGTGATATTATTCATTTACATTCCCATAGGTCCCACAGACCGTCTGAACAACATACTAAAATTTAATTTTGATTAAGTCATTTTTACGGCAGTTATCGTGCTAACGGACAGACAGACAGACAGAATGAATGAATGAATGAATGAACGAACAAAGTCATAAATACTTTTCAACTTTGTTGTAAAGTGTTAAAAAGATGCAGTAAGATTTCTGCATCTTTGGAGCCTATTTTACTCTTAAGCTCTGGTGTATTGTTCAAGGAAGACATATCAGATATATCTCTCTGTGTGAGTAGGTCTGGCATTGGAAATGGAACCCAAAGAGAATAAGTATTTTGCTCAATTTCTATCATAATTAAAACTAGCCATAGGAAACGTACCCAAGCTGAGGGATTTCTCAGAGGAATGGAGATTCTCTTTCTCCCTCCTCGACAGGATTTCTTTTCCTCAAATATAGTGTTTATTATTTAAGTTGTTAGTTTTAAAATAAAGTTAATAGCAAATGGGATTTAGAGAATCGCTAAATTATAACATTTCTTATACGTTTGGAAATTTTCTATGTGAATCTTAAATTAAACTGTCAGCAAGTGAATAAGTAAAGCTTGGTCAGTGGTATATTTATTTTCTTACTTGATTTCTTTGATTTTTATAGTCTAGTTAAATTAAGGTTTTCCATGTACTGTGTTTTCATGCATGTAACGTTTTAGAATCGGCTTCACAGAGAGACGCAAAACCGAGGCTACATCTGTAATAACAAAATTACAAAATATCATTCATTTATTTTCTTTTTAATTCAATCATTATACGTTATTTTACTTGTAACTTCGTTAAAATATGCAACTTGAAACTTTGTATATACTAATTGTGGTCCCTGGTTTGATGACTCCATAAAATATTTTATTACGCTTCGCCACTGCCTACATTAAAGAATCAATGCGAAGTACATAATTTATAATCCGGTTGTCTTTCTTACCTTAAAGCAGGCCGTATAATCACGATCACCAGCATCAACGGTTTCGTGTCCTATTCTGGTATGTCTGTCTACAGCGCAAACAAATTTGCACTGGAAGGTCTGAGCCCCTCATTGCAATTAAAGAGGGAAGAACTCTGTAATTGCAGGTGGCTAGAATTAGAGCGGAAAAACATTAGAGACATAACACCACATAATCCTTAATATGCTCATATTTTTCATTATAATTTGGTCATGTTAGTTTATATCTACAATTCCTATAATTACAGTGTAAAATTTTTAATCCGATTGTCTTTTCTCCTTTAAAGCAGGCCGTATAATCACGATCACCAGCATCAACGGTTTCGTGTCTTATCCTGGTCTGTCTGTCTACAGCGCAACCAAATTTGCCCTGGAAGGTCTGAGCCATTCGCTTCGTCTGGAACTCCGCCGCCTTCATGGCATCAAGGTCATCCTCGTCGAACCTGGAGACTTCGCAAGGCTCACATCCATCATGGCACAGCATGAGCAGAATGCGGAAGAGATGTGGCATAACTTGTCTGCAGAGGACCAAGAACAGTATGGTGATTTCTTCCGAATGTACCATCGAGTGACGCTGAACAAGTACGGTCTGACCAGCCCCAAGAACTTTGAGAATTCGCCATTACTGCAGGATATAAAAGATGCGGTGTTAAATGCCAGTCCATGCATTCAGTACATATCTGCTGCAGTGCAGTATAAGATATTTTTCCGTTTCTTGCAGTTCATGCCACTTTGCATAGTGGATAAGATTTTGGATTGTGTTACTGATACACTATACAAATCAGATCAGAAAAATAAATGAATGTTAAGATATATTTTATGTTCTTGTTTATCATGTATGTACAGAAAAAAAAACCCGACCGCAATTGCACAATTTATATCGCAGAACAAAACGGAAGATATCAATCGATAGAGATTAATGTTTTCTACAAGTATCAATATTTAAAATTTGCATAAGGGGCCGTCTTCATGGATATTTTGTCGCTAACACTAACTCCGGAATCTTTTGATCATCAGCATCAATAATTTCGTGTCCTATCCTGGTCCACAACGCAACCAAATTTGCTCTGGAGGTCTTCACCACTTACTGCGTCTGGAACTCCGCTGCCATCATGAAATCAAAGTCAACCTCGTCGAATCTGGAGACTTCGAAAGGTTCACATCCATTATAGCACTGCACGAACTAAATGCGGAAGAAATGTGGCCCAACTTGTCTGCAGAGGACCAAAAATAATATGGCTATTTCTTCCGATTTTTTTTCCTATTTCATCGTGTGACCCTGAGCAAGTATGGCTTGACCAGACCCAAGACTTTTGAGAATTCGCCATTACTGCAGGACATAAAAAGATGCGGTGTTAAATACCAGTCCATGCAGTCGGTACATATCGGCTGAAGTGTAGTATAGGATATTTTCCCCTTTTCTTACAGTTGATGCCACTTTGTATAGTGAATAAGATTTTGAACTGTGTTACTGATACGTTATATAAATCAGATCAGAAAAATAAATGAGTGTTGAGATGTATTTCATGTTTTTATTTATCATATAGGAACAGCCGTCAAAAAAAAAAAGTAATAATAATAATAATAATAGTAATGAAATTAATTAAGGAAAAATATAATAATAAAAAAAATTAATTGAGAAAAAAATTAGTAATAAAAAGAAATTAATTAAGGAAAAGTAAAAACAAAACACCTGACCACAATTGCACAATTTATATCGCAGAACAAAACGGGAAGATATCAATCGACAGGGATTAATTTCTTCTACAAATATCAATATTTAAAATTTGCATAGGGGCCGTCTTCATACTTATTTTGGCACTAACACTAACTCAGAACTTCAAGGGCAACCCCAATCGATCATTACACATTCAGATTCTATAGAAAATTTCAAGCAGATTTTAAGAAAAAATTATCAATTTTAATGGATTTTCCAACTCTTTGCAAGTGTTTGAAATTTGCTGATCCTGGTGGGTTTTCCAGTTTTTGGGATACATATATTATTCGAGATATATAAATTTTCCTAGTAAAATATTTTATGCATACTTTTCAACTTAAAAACCCAAACAAAATTCACATAAATTTTACTATTCAAACATATTTCAAATATTTATTATTAATTATAACTATGAAGATGGCCCCTTATGCAAATTTTAAATATTGGCATTTGTGGAAGACATTAAAACCTATTGATTGATATCTTTCTTTTCGTTCTGTAATATAAATTGTGCAATTGAGGTTCGTTTTTTTTTTCTCTTGTCGTCTATACTTACAGTTGAGTGAGACAAATTAACTGACTGTCTAAAGGATACTTAGATTGAGAAAGAAACTTAAAACTTTTAATACACGTGGGACAAATAAGAAAAATCTAAAATCTTATAATTTTTTCGAAAAAGTTATAAATCGTAGTTTTTGTTTTTGATGAGAATAGAATATATGCTTCTGTTTTCTGTGTCGGAAATAAATACTTTTAGAAGCTTATATACCACTGAACCAAATGGATAAAAATGTAAATATCTTTTTTGTTTTGTCGGAAACAGTGTTCCAATTATCTAAATATATAAAATTGAAAATCTGTCTGCCTGTTTGCCTCATCATCACGAAAGAACGGCTGAACCAAATTTGATGAAATTTCGTGGTTAGCCTTGAAATAGCCCCACTTAAAATTTAGTCCATGTTTTGAGTTTCTAAGACCAGGGATTGTCGAGATATTAATGAAAAACGAAACTTTTTCCTAAGAGTTATAGTCTCTAATTCCCTGGTTCCTTCAAACGAAAAATGTTGGAAATAGCTGGTTTAAAACGTGAAAGTGAATTAAAACTTTATCTCTAAGTTTGGTGTGTATTTATTACGCTTATCGGTCGCTTTTGTAAATCGAAGGTTTGAAACATGAATGTAAATGGAAACTCTATCACCATGGTTTATTATTCACAGGCTCTTTCCTACTTAATAATGAAAAGTATTAAAAAATCTAAATGGTTATTTAATTATCAGCATTTTATGAGGTAAATTCTTTCTTATATCATGTTGCTCAGCAACGCAATTAAATCAAATGTGTCTGTTAATTTATATTTTAATTTTTTCGATTTGAATAATAAATAAATGGATATAAAAATCTATCTTATAAATTAACGGTTTGGTGTTTCTTTTAATTATATTAATTAAGGACTGCGTACATCACTTTCATTTATTTTGCCAAAGAGTTTTCAAACTTACTGCCAATAAACTCATTGTGTTTAGCCAATAAACTCATATATTGTGTTTAGTCAATAAACTCATTTAGGGTATATCTTCTAATACAACTTTAGTGTCTTCATTTTTTTCATTTAGTATATACAAACGGGATCAGGATGTTTTATTCTTCAGATTTTCAAATTCAGATCTGCGAATTTGGCGGGATATCGCAAACTTGGCAACTTTTCTTAAACGTTGCTAAATTGACGGAAATGTCGCCAAATTGATAAAAACGACACTAAATCAATGAAATTAATTTTGTTCTGTTAGAAGAGAGTACTGAAATGGTGTTTCGGTAGCATTTGTCTGTTAGTCCAACCGTCCCACTTAATAACACATTTAGAGAATTTTTAAAATGTCGTCAATATGATAAAAAAGTTTGTAAATTCATAAAAATATCTTGAAATTGATAAAATTGTTAAATCAATTAAATTAATCGTGTTTTGTTAGGGGATAGCATCGTGGTGATGTTTCGTCAATTTGACACCAAGTGGGACTATCAGTTCTATAGTCCCACTTAGCGATAAATTTGACGGTTTTTAAATCGTCGCTAAATTGACGAAAATGTCGCTAAATTCATCAAAATGACACCGAATCGATGAAAATTCAATATTTTGCATAATTAAGTACGATTTTCTAGATAATCTCTGACATTTTGTGAGAATTAAATTTTTTTTTCTTTAAATTTGTTTATAAACTGGACCACGATTTTTCAGATCTGCCTGTGAAGATAATTTTGTATATCGAGCCCGGAGATTCTTATACATTTTTAGAAGAATTAAATCAAATATTTTAATAGAATATTTTGAATAACAAAGTAATTTAGAATATTATAGGAATTTACACATAATTGTGAATGTTAAGTTTTTTTATATTATATTTTCTGTAGGATGAACGGATATATTGCTGATCTATATAGACAAGAAAGATCAATCAATGCATAAAGCATTGATTATGAAACACTTTCCAACTGCAATGCAATTTTATTTAAACATCTCTAAAATGCGATACATTCAGCGGTAATATTTTTAAAATTATCATAATACTACAATAATTTATTATATTTGAAAACTTCATCGAAAAAAATTAACTTTATTCAAATGACGTCATTGAAATATAAATTGCCTGGCTCTCGATGAAAAAGCAGTAAAAATTTCATTCATAAACATTCATTCCATTCCTTTCATTCATCACAATACTACAATAATTTATTTTACTTAAAAACTTAAAACCATGGAGGTAAAAATAATATAACTCTGTGCTTAAAACTTCACCGAAAAAGTCTGCTATAAAATAGTCTGTTCTCTATGTTAAATCAATGACTGTTTCATTCATATCAACTATATTGCAGACTTCAGCGCTAAATAATTTTGCGTTAAAGAAATTCAGGAATTCTTATACAACTCACCTTACAGTTTGATGTGTTTACAATTTCCATAAATGAAAATTAGGATTCGTTGTAGAAATAATCAAAGTTTGATGATCATTTAAAATCAAATATATCGTAATTGAGTTGTTTCAGAACACTGATGCACAGAAATTAAGCAAAAATAAAGCGGCTTTAGGACGGATACAACACTAAATATGAATAAAGAAGAACTTTAAAAATCACGTTTTTGTTACAAGATGGATACCATATTTTATTTTGAAGTGGGCCACGTGATCTCTCCATATAAAGGCTGTAATTACTATTTTAATTTTTATTTAAAAAACGACTGAATATATTTTGCTGAAATTTTTTTATATATATTTTATGGAATAATTTGAATATTTCATAAAACTTTCGAAGGAATTTGTGAATTTTAAACTAGCTTAAAAAATGTTTGAAAAATTAGGTCCCATAGGGTTCAATGTATTTCATTTTTTCAACCCGGGTTCAATCCAAACTAATTGGGTGATATTATTCATTTATATTCCCATAGGTCCCACAAGCTGTCTGAACCACATACTAAAATTTCATTTTGATAAAGTCATTTTTACGGTAGTTAACTTGCTAACGGACAAACAGACAGACAGACAGAATGAACTTTTCAACTATGTTGCAAAGTGTTAAAAATGTTATCCCTTGACTTTTTTGTGACGCTAACGTATGTAAACAACTTAATACATACACGTTAGAATATTAACAGAAACTCTTGAATATGAAGAACTGAATGTTGTAGATGCATCTATGCACATAAAAAGTACAACAACGTCGTTGAGCCTAATAAGGAACAAGAAAGATCAATCATGCTTAAAGCATTGATTATGAACACACTTTCCAACTTCAATGCAATTTTATTTAAACATGTCTAAAATGCAATACATTCCTCGATAATATTTTAAAACTTATCACAATACTACATTGATTTAATATATTTGAAAATTTAAACCTTCATTGAAAAAATTGAACTTCATTCAAATGACGGCATTGAAATATAAATTGCCTGGTTTAAATATCTCTAAAATGCAATACATTCCTCGGTAATAAATTTAGAATTATCATAATACTACGATAATTTATTATATTTGAAAACTTCATCGAAAACAACTGAAATTCATTCAAATGACGTCATAAAAAAATAACACGCCTGGTTCTCTCTATAAAAGCAACATTTCATTCATAAATAATTCCCCCATTCATGTCATTCATCACAATACTATAATAATTTATTTTATTTAAAAATTAAGACCATTGAGCTACAAGTAAGTAATCTCTATGCGTAAAACTTCAGCGAAAAATATCGTCCTTCTCTTTCTAAAATCAATGAATATTTCATTCATATCAGCTAAGCAGACTCCATGGACTAATTTATTTTGTGTTAAAGAATTACAGCGATTCTAATACAACTCATTCTATATATTTTGCTGTTTACATTTTACATAGGTGAAAAATAGGCTTAATAGTAGAAATAATCATATTTGGATGAGCATTTAAACTGAAATATATTGTCATTGCGTTGTTTTAGTATGTAGATGCACAGAATTTAGGCAAAAATAAAGTAGTTTTATGACGGATACAACACTCAATATGAATTAAAAAGAACTTTAAAAATCACGATTTTGACACAAGATGGATGCCATATATCATTTTGAAGTGGGTCATGTGATCGTTTCATATCATGGACACGTGATCGCTTCATATAAGAGGTGTTATTATTATTTTAATTTTTATTTAAAAAACTACTGAATATATTTCGCTGAATTTTTTTTTATATATTTTATGGAACAATTTGAATATTGCCTAAAATTTTCGAAGCAATTTGTGAATTTTAAATCCGCTTAAAAAATGCTTGAAAAATTAGGTCCCATAGGGCTCAATGTATTCCATTTTTTCAACCCGGGTTCAATCCAAAACTAATTGGGTGATATTATTCATTTATATTCCCATAGGTCCTATAGACCGTCTGAACAACATACTAAAATTTCATTTTGATTAAGTCATTTTTACGGCAGTTATCGTGCTAACGGACAGACAGACAGACAGACAGACAGACAGACAGAATGAACAAAGTCATAAACACTTTTCAACTTTGTTGTAAAGTGTTAAAAATTACAATGATATGGATAATTTAATCCAAAGTGCTATCGACATATCTTTAAAAAATCTGATGTGGGCAACACATGACTTTCCCTATATAATGCAATGAATTTACTACTTTCACAGTTAAAAAAATGTTATTCTTATAGTAGATACTTAGATTATTTCCGAGATATTGAATTTTCTTCAATTAGTCGTCATTTTCATGGATTTAGCGTAATTTTTATCCATTTGGCGAGATTTTTGTTAATTTGGCAATAATTAAAAATGTCGCCAAGTTGGCGACATTCCGCCAAATTCACCGCTAAAATCTCGCCAAACGTTATGGACGGAGAAATAAGTTATCTTACAGCAGATAAATGACTATTGGCGTTCAAATACAAAAGTATTACTCAAAGTATCTTTTTCCTGAATGGAACGAGCTAGTTCCATGAGAATGATGTCACCAAATTTATCGCATTGTATTACATATGAAAAGTGAACATGTTTCTCAATAGGAAATATTTTTTATTTTTATTTTATGACTTTTTGATAATTTTTTGAAAAATGTGCAATATCTCGAGAACGGTTCATGTTAGCGTTCTAAATAATAGATACATTAATAGAATAATAGATAATAAAATAATAATAAAATAATTATTTTATTATCTATTATATTGTATTATATTATATTATATATATTATATTATATAATATAATATTATATATATAATATAATATTATATTTTAATATAATATTATATTATTATAATATATATATATATATATATATATAATATATATAATAATATATATATTATCAGGAGGTAATGTTGAGAAAGAGGCAGAAATATTAATTATTAAAAACTCAAGCTTGACCCTTGGTCAGCAATTAAAAGACAAATTCATTAAAACATTAAAAAAGTGGCCTGTCGTATAGTGGTGGACTGCCTAAAATAATTTCTCACTTACCTCTGATATCTAAAAGATAAAAGTAAAACAATACACACTGTTCAGAAAATATATTCTTTCAAAATGAGGGTATCACATTTTATTAATACATCAACAATTGTGTATGGTATTCTTGCATTATCTTATATCAGATTCTAAGGCACTTCATTTGTTATTAACAGTATCATATTCATCAACTTAATTACATATTTCAATTAATCATTTATGTTTGCATTTGTATACTCTCTATAAATTTCTGAAATTCAATCCTTTACATTCCACACCATTCAATATACCTGTATTTCTAATTCATTCTTATATTCATACAAATTCAACTTCAAATTTTATATTTAATATTCGTATCAATTCTAACATATCGTTCTCGTAATCATGCGCATATAAATCATCAATTCTTTCCACAGCTCTGATAAATTCACATGTTTATAATAAATTCAAAACACTTCAAGAAATTATAACATTTCGTATTTCAAATTAAAATGAGATTCAATTGGTAAGCTAGCTAATTTTCCAAATTATAATTAATTTCTATAATTTATGACCAATTATAATTTTCTATAATTTATGACCACTGTTAGGAATTCTACCTAAGATGAGGCTGTGCTCACATCAGCGGTGGAAAGTGTTACGCTTGCCTAACCAAATTTCTCTCAATATAAATGAATATTATACCCCATGTTATCTTATTTATTTTCAAATTGTAAGTCCCTGTATCTTTATTTATTAATTCTAAATCTTATATTGTTTAGTAAACACTATAAAATGCCAAAAGAAACTCATGTACAAAATATTATTTAATACTCATATGCACTCTTCCTGCACTTCTACTTCTAATATTAATATTTTCATTCTCATGAATTTATGCAGTACTATATTATAACTATTTATAATCTACTCTGATATTAATTTGTATATTCAATCATATTTCAAATTTTACTTATATATACATTATCAAATACAATCATATTATTCATTAAGTTGTATATTCTATCATAATAGAGATCATACATTTTACAATCGTGATTCGTATTCTCTGCCCATCCCGAGTCATTAATTTACCAATGAGTTTTTATATATTCTTGGAGCATTTAGTGAAACTCCTTTCTGAAATCTCATAATTAATTAAACTTTAACTCACCCAGCACCTTCAGGCAGTAATTCTTTGGTTGACATGTGCATAATTATCCAAATGTTTGTCACACTTTAGTTTATTTAAACCGTGGATTATTCCCTATTTACGAATGTTGACTTCGGGAATAGTCCAAACATCACTATGGGTTAGAGGCATATCAGGAGCAGAAATTGATTCCTTTGGCAGACTCCTCAATCGCCGTTGGTTTCGGCGCTCTCTGCATGTAGGCCTTGTAGGCAATTGTTTTTCAGCTGGCACGTAGCTGTCATGTAGAGATGAACACATGAAACGATTGTAGTTTTGATCAGTTGAAATATTCTTAGTCCTCATTTGCATTCCTATTTTTGCAATCCAGCGTCGATGTAAGGAGGCTCTCGCGCCATTTTAGCTCGTGGCTCAGGGTCCTTGCCCAGCAATCACGCACTCTTTTATACATTTTTTCCTTTTTTTTGTTTTACCGTAATTCTCAGTACACAAATTCCAATCGAAGCGTAGTAAATATATTTTTTATTGTTCACAATGGTCCTGCAGATTATTAGAGGAATTAATATAATCGTGCGCAAAATGAGTTTGCGCCATTTTGGCGCGCCGGCCGAAGCCAAGCTCCTAGAGCAAAAGTTTTTTACCGCATCATTCGCGTGAAGTTCAGCATCGAGAGAGAAAAAAGATCCTCGCACTCTTCGCGCCTAGAAAACAAGGGGGGTCCGAGTGTCCTCTGCGATTGGTCAAGAGGCCCTTCTCCGCTCCGCTTTTCTTTATTTAATTTTGTTTCTGAACACCTGCAAGTCTATTTTTAGCCACTGCTGGCCAACTCAGCATAGCAATGCCTCTAAAAATGTACACTTTTTCTCCCATGACCAGTGAATTTCTGAAGTCCTATTCTGAGGAGTAATTCCATTTAAAAAAAAGGTTAATTCTTTTTAGAAAAACCATGTCTGATCCCTTGGATCAAGACATACCACCCCTCAGTAAGAAGAAAAGAAATAACAACCAGTTCAAAACGAATTCCGAAGAATTCCTAAAAAAAATTCTACGAATTTCCTAAGTCCCGTAAAGTTTTGCAAAGGGAGGAGAAAATGTCTGGTGCAGTCTGTGCCAGACATTACCTCGGAGTAAGCAGAGAAAGAGAACATCACAATATATTTATACAATATCTACATCATCATCATCTTTATACATCACACTGACTAATTTTTCTTATTAAAATAAACACAGTAATGTAATCGTCGATTTGGATCTAAAAAATTTTAAATTACACAATAATCAGCAATAAATATAATGCATCCAGTACTTTATAACATCAATGTAACCTTAAGATTTTATTAGTTCTTAAAAAAATTCAATCTACGAAGAAGATGTAACTGCGCAAGGCGCGCGTACTGCGCTCACTGTAAAAACGAAACTAAATTTCTCCTTTCGGTTCGGACAGTCCTTCCAACAAAATTTTCCTACCGCTGCACTTCTCTGGCTGAAAAGGGGGGATGGAGGAAATGTAAACAAAACACTCCGTTCTCCTACGTTGAGGCAAAACACACAGCTCCTGCTCACATAGCCCGGTCGAAAAATCCTGAGCTTCAGAATCACGAAGTAAACAAAGAAGGTGTATCCCGTAATCGAGATGTTTAGGAAATGCATGACTTTCTTGCTCGCTTGCTACAAATTAGTAAAATCCAGTTTAAATAAAATCCTTGATCTTTCAAGAAAGGTGGGCTCCTTAAAATAATTTATTTCCATGCCTGCATAAAAACAAATTCCAAAATCTACAAGCGTCGCGAAATACTTGCGATTGGTAATTATCAAGGTTCTATTCAGCAGGTTGTTACTTGCAATCTGTTTACATTGAACAAAATGATTTCAAACATGAAATCTTAATATCATCACTTCCTGTCCACGCTTATGCTATCCATCCAGTTACTCCTGTCCTTCTACACATTATTTTTTTTATTTGATTTTAACATATTATTTCTTAAAATTCAGCTTATTTATTTCATATTTTCTTCTAAGCTCAAGTCAATCCAAAAAAAATTTTGGCGTGGGTTTGGGGTGAAATTTGAATTTCTCACATTAATTTTAGATCATTAAATATAACATATAACTCAAATAAAATAAAATTTGCATACACTTTTAAAGCTTTTAGTTTTAAATTTAGGTACTGGTGCACTATAATAAAAATATAATACATTCATATATCAATATAATTATTCAAATAATCAATATCAATTTCCAAACTCAATATCATATACTTCATCAAATTCATACAGTTCTCCATACTTTATGTGATACCCCTCAAACAAATTTTATTTTTGCTTTTTCAATTTTTTTTTTATTTATATGTGATACCCATACGCAATTTTGACTTTGCAAAATTTATTCATTATTAATTTTTATCAAACATTAATTTTATTTTATTCTTTCATTTTATTTTTATAGTATTGTATACATATTTTTCTTTTGATTTAAAATATTTTGATTTCAGTATAAATTATAGTTTATTTACATTTTATAGCGAAACAATCATACTTCAGTATCAATTAACTCACGGCACTATTCAATTTTCAGTGTAAAATTTTAAATTCATCAAGTTTTAAATTTCTGAATTTCATTTAACTACCAGGTTCACTACGACTGGTGCACGGCACCAAATATATTAGGAGGTAATGTTGAGAAAGAGGCAGAAATATTAATTATTAAAAACTCAAGCTTGACCCTTGGTCAGCAATTAAAAGACAAATTCATTAAAACATTAAAAAAGTGGCCTATCGTATAGTGGTGGACTGCCTAAAATAATTTCTCACTTACCTCTGATATCTAAAAGATAAAAGTAAAACAATACACACTGTTCAGAAAATATATTCTTTCAAAATGAGGGTATCACATTTTATTAATACATCAACAATTGTGTATGGTATTCTTGCATTATCTTATATCAGATTCTAAGGCACTTCATTTGTTATTAACAGTATCATATTCATCAACTTAATTACATATTTCAATTAATCATTTATGTTTGCATTTGTATACTCTCTATAAATTTCTGAAATTCAATCCTTTACATTCCACACCATTCAATATACCTGTATTTCTAATTCATTCTTATATTCATACAAATTCAACTTCAAATTTTATATTTAATATTCGTATCAATTCTAACATATCGTTCTCGTAATCATGCGCATATAAATCATCAATTCTTTCCACAGCTCTGATAAATTCACATGTTTATAATAAATTCAAAACACTTCAAGAAATTATAACATTTCGTATTTCAAATTAAAATGAGATTCAATTGGTAAGCTAGCTAATTTTCCAAATTATAATTAATTTCTATAATTTATGACCAATTATAATTTTCTATAATTTATGACCACTGTTAGGAATTCTACCTAAGATGAGGCTGTGCTCACATCAGCGGTGGAAAGTGTTACGCTTGCCTAACCAAATTTCTCTCAATATAAATGAATATTATACCCCATGTTATCTTATTTATTTTCAAATTGTAAGTCCCTGTATCTTTATTTATTAATTCTAAATCTTATATTGTTTAGTAAACACTATAAAATGCCAAAAGAAACTCATGTACAAAATATTATTTAATACTCATATGCACTCTTCCTGCACTTCTACTTCTAATATTAATATTTTCATTCTCATGAATTTATGCAGTACTATATTATAACTATTTATAATCTACTCTGATATTAATTTGTATATTCAATCATATTTCAAATTTTACTTATATATACATTATCAAATACAATCATATTATTCATTAAGTTGTATATTCTATCATAATAGAGATCATACATTTTACAATCGTGATTCGTATTCTCTGCCCATCCCGAGTCATTAATTTACCAATGAGTTTTTATATATTCTTGGAGCATTTAGTGAAACTCCTTTCTGAAATCTCATAATTAATTAAACTTTAACTCACCCAGCACCTTCAGGCAGTAATTCTTTGGTTGACATGTGCATAATTATCCAAATGTTTGTCACACTTTAGTTTATTTAAACCGTGGATTATTCCCTATTTACGAATGTTGACTTCGGGAATAGTCCAAACATCACTATGGGTTAGAGGCATATCAGGAGCAGAAATTGATTCCTTTGGCAGACTCCTCAATCGCCGTTGGTTTCGGCGCTCTCTGCATGTAGGCCTTGTAGGCAATTGTTTTTCAGCTGGCACGTAGCTGTCATGTAGAGATGAACACATGAAACGATTGTAGTTTTGATCAGTTGAAATATTCTTAGTCCTCATTTGCATTCCTATTTTTGCAATCCAGCGTCGATGTAAGGAGGCTCTCGCGCCATTTTAGCTCGTGGCTCAGGGTCCTTGCCCAGCAATCACGCACTCTTTTATACATTTTTTCCTTTTTTTTGTTTTACCGTAATTCTCAGTACACAAATTCCAATCGAAGCGTAGTAAATATATTTTTTATTGTTCACAATGGTCCTGCAGATTATTAGAGGAATTAATATAATCGTGCGCAAAATGAGTTTGCGCCATTTTGGCGCGCCGGCCGAAGCCAAGCTCCTAGAGCAAAAGTTTTTTACCGCATCATTCGCGTGAAGTTCAGCATCGAGAGAGAAAAAAGATCCTCGCACTCTTCGCGCCTAGAAAACAAGGGGGGTCCGAGTGTCCTCTGCGATTGGTCAAGAGGCCCTTCTCCGCTCCGCTTTTCTTTATTTAATTTTGTTTCTGAACACCTGCAAGTCTATTTTTAGCCACTGCTGGCCAACTCAGCATAGCAATGCCTCTAAAAATGTACACTTTTTCTCCCATGACCAGTGAATTTCTGAAGTCCTATTCTGAGGAGTAATTCCATTTAAAAAAAAGGTTAATTCTTTTTAGAAAAACCATGTCTGATCCCTTGGATCAAGACATACCACCCCTCAGTAAGAAGAAAAGAAATAACAACCAGTTCAAAACGAATTCCGAAGAATTCCTAAAAAAAATTCTACGAATTTCCTAAGTCCCGTAAAGTTTTGCAAAGGGAGGAGAAAATGTCTGGTGCAGTCTGTGCCAGACATATATATATATATATATATATATATATTTGAAATGTAATAATAAGAATTATGTAAAAATAAAAAAATACAATTCAAGTAATATTAACATCACCATAGAAGCAAATTCAAAGCCATAATGCCGATAAGAGAAAAGAACAGCACCATCCCAAATTCGATGATTAATTAGAATTAAATTCATCGTCAGGTCTGAGTATTTAATTCCAATTAACCCAAACAAATGCCTGTTTCAGATTAAGCAATAGTACATTACTATAAATACTTAAACTCAGACTACAGGCAACAAAAAATGAAAAAAGGATACATTAAGAAAATTGTATTACCATGCGGCATGAACCATTCTTCTACCACGTGTATACACGATCAACCTCAACAGCTTAATCTAGAAGCACCGGAATGAACAAGTCGAAATTCTACCAGGGAGGCAGTACGAACGTTCACGGAGTTACTCCCAAACCCGTCCAGTGAGTCTAAGCTGGAGACTGGACAAGCAATTCAGAATACAACTTCCCAAATATGCAAACATGAATACGAATCAAAGATGAAAATTCCTACTAAACAAGTAATTCATATGAAAAATGGATAATCCAGAATGCCACTATACACCATTATAAGGGCGCTCAAAACGTAGTTTCAATACTGACAAAAGTTACATTTTTTTGCGAAAATAAAATTCAAAACATTAATGTTAATGCATCTTATTTTCCTATTTTTTGATTTTTCTAATGTTTTTGACTTAGTTTATTATTTTTCATTTTTATTTATATAATTAATAATTATATATAATATATATATATATATACATATACACACACACACATATATATATATATATATATATATATATATATATATATATATATATATATATTATTATAATATATAATAAAATAAAATAATAGATACATTAAAGCCTCTCCATGAATTGTTAAATGCGCCTTTCGAAAGAGGCAATGCTTCTACAAAAAATGTTGCTTCAATTTTGGAAATGTTCCCTCCAATCATAGTAATGCCGGATTTTGAAACTGTTCATGCAGAGCTGCAGTTTTTTTTAGACAATTGTTCTAAACTCACGACAGTGTCCGAAGTTGTTAAACGCTCGAACGAACTTGAACGGATGCTTCAAATGGCAAACAAAGTTTGCAGTCTAGCAGTCACAGCACCAGTGACTGTGGCATCCAATGGACGCTCATTTAGCGAATTAAAAATCGTCATGAATGCCCTTAGAACATTAATATCTGACGATAAATTCCCTGATGCTTCTTTTTTGTGAAAAGGATATTGCAGACGAACTTTCTTTATCGGACACACCGATAAGTTGGACGGCATTAAAAAAGCGACGTATAAAATTTTCAAAATTTAGTGAAATATCTATTCAGAGGGAAAATATTCTCAGAAAATGCAGTTTTTTATACTATAAATTAAGCATTATTATTTTTGTTTACAGAAATTATTATTATTATTGTCAGAAATTAGTGTTATTTTTTTTTTTTACTAGACTTAACTAGACGTATAATAATATTACACTCACACTGATCTAGTTAAGCCGTTTTAACGTTTAACTAGAAACAAAATAACTATATTAACTTGTAAATATTTCTTGATGCACAAGTATTGTAAATAGAAATATCTATATAATTTTTTTAATTAAAATATTAAGCCTAATGCAATACAAAACTAAAATAATTAATTCCATCTTAATTTATGTATGTCTATAATTAAGAAAGGTCTGTTTATCTATTTTTCAAACTTCCTGAAGTTGCGAAACTGCAATTTTTTTTTTAGGAAAGTCAAATATACAATTTTGAAATTAATAATCCATGTTTTTTTTAAATTTGAAGAATATCTGTTGCTTTTTATTAGCAATTATTCTCCTACCTTTTTTTATAACTTAAAAACTATACAGCATAATTATGTACTGACCGAATTCTGGCTGCTTACATTTTAGTTGTCAAAGGGCTCTATTTTCCTAAGCAGGGGGGAAAAATATTACCTACGATGACGGCATCGCAGGAATGGTAGAAGGCACCCCTCCAAAATTTTCTGTTCGGCCCATCCCTGTACGCACGTTATTGAAATAGCATATGCAGACGATAACTGACTGGACTGGTTGCATTCAAAATGGCTGTTGAGTCAGCCTGCATATTTAGGAGACTTAGCCCTGTGTACACGTACTCATGTACGTAAGCAGAATCACTGTATTACAAAAATGAATCGGACAATAATCACGCTTTCTTTATGAAATTAGCAAACCGGATTTATGAGTTTCTTCAAATAATATGAAATAAAAAGATTAATATACTGAAGATGATAAAAAACATTATTTTTTAATGCAGTATAAAGAAACCTAAATATGCTTACGCTATCTATGATTTAGTGGAGTGCAGTGTTTGTATAAGAGACAATGGTAGAAGACTCTTCCGTCGGCGGGCATCTGGAAACGGGGTCCAAACTCAGAATTTTTATATAAACTCTTAAAATGGTATATTTATCTACCATAAATAATCTTATAGGAAATTTGACAAAGTGTAGAAGTTCTCTGAATCGAAGGAGACTGGAAATTAATGGAGAAATATTGCTAGATAATAAGCTACCCTGAATGATGGAAGCTTATAAAAAAAAATTATGGTGAGGTGCTGGACCAACTGGTCAGATCTGCAGGTTGAGGTGTACCGTCCTCGTCTTCTGTAGGTTGTCTTGTGCCGCCGTCAGACATATTCTTTGGTCAGACACGGTTCATGGAGCGCCTAGCATAGAGTCACAGAATACTATATTCAGAAAGTTGACTCCCATAGGACCCTATGGCAACATTTTTAACATGGGATGTCGCATAGACACTAGAGCTCGTGAGTTGGACCAACTGAACTACGATGCGTCTGCCAGATTTGGCGCATTATCGCTCGCTTGGCGATTTTTTTCCCTAAAACGGGAAGGGAACAAAATGTTGAGGACTGTACTTTTATAATTTTTGAAACTATAGAAATGATCAGGATTTAAAAATACATTAATCTACCACATAAATATATTCATTAGTTTAAGTAAATTTAAATAAACATAGTTATATATTTAATTCAAATAATCATAAAATAGATTAAAAAATAGACACATTGCATTGTCTCACTATAAAACATAATGCACAAAAAATTACAAGCTAACATACTCAAAAGACTGAAATATTATATAATATTTTCAGTCTAAAAAGTATACTAGCGTGTTGATCGTTAATTACTTGATCCTTAATTTGTTCTGGGATACTGATAATAGACTTTTTTTTTTTAAATATAAAAATATTCATATAGTAAATATAAAACTTACATAAATGCACTATCGAAATTGTGGAACTCAATCATTAATTACCCGAGGGGGGGGGGTGAATTTTCCACCATAAGGCACTTAATAAAAATTTTACATAAATATATACACAAACAATATCACATTCAACTAAGAAAAAGCTATCCAAATATCAATTATTTCACATTTTATAAAAATATGGAAAATATTTTTTAACTAATTCTACCACTACCTCTTAAAATTTAGTCTAATCCGGCAGTAATAACACAGCACTAATTTCGTATGATGAACTCATGTATACTTATATGAACACGTGTATACTTATGATGAACACGTATGTAGGATGGTGATAACTAAAATTATTTCAATTTTAATAAAAATAAATTACATATCCTGTAACGCAACCAGTTTTCTTTTATCAATCCATTTCTTTGAAATGATCTAAACACTTAACAAATAATCCTTTTTCACGTTACTCAAACCGCGCTAGTCTGTTGCTCTAAGTTTTCGTCGAGCGAAATAGGGTTATAACACTGAAAATCGTCTTGGACTAAAACCAGACCATCGCCAAGCGCTCAGACCAAACCAGACCATCGCCAAGAGCGCGCCAACCCTCGTTTTGGTCTATCTCTAATGGCCGCAGCGAAAACGAAACTATCGAGAGTGGCAGGTCTGTATAATATTAGTCTCTGCATAGAGTGCTTTATGAACGTTGCACTTAAGAGGCGAAAATTGATGCACTTCGTTCCAAATCTTAAAAGTGTTTACAAAGAATCTCTATGTTTTAATAAACTATCCTATGCTAAAGTAATAATTGGGGTGGAGGATGAACAGTCTAGCAAATAAAAATCAGAGCACTGCTCGTTATTCCGACTTTTTATGTCATTATAAGATTTTTCATGTCAATATTATGCTAACATTTGTGTGAAATTCCAACCATACGTAAATTAACTGGGCTTCAACTCGACTTTCCCGTACCAGAATTAATTTTTTCGTATCTCTCCTCTAAGGTTCACTCCCATAGGAGTCTATGGCAACATCGTTAACATAGGATTTCGCATAGACACTAGCGTTCGCTGAGCCAACCATCGCAGCTATGACGTAAATAAACCTCGACTGCTAGATTTGGCGACTATCGCTCAATTGGCGATTTTATGTTAATGCGGCCAAAAAAAAAAAAAAAATTACGGAAATGTACTTTTATGATTTTTTAAACTATAAACATGATCAACATTTAAAAATACTTTTATCTGTAATATGTGTAAATTTAAATAAATAAACATAGATATATATTTAAATCATATAATCATAAACTAAATAAAAAATTGACGCATTGCATCACTGTAAATCATTATACACCAAAAATTACAAGCTGACATACCGAAAAGACTGAAATATTATATAATATTTTCAGCTTAAAAAGTATACTAGCGTGTTAATTGTTAAATTGCTTAGTTCATAATTTATTCAGGGATACTGTTAATATAATTTTTTTTAAATACACTAATGTTCTTATAATAAATTATAAATTTACATAAATGCATTGTCAAAGGTGTCGAACTCAATCGTTAATTACAAAGGGGGGGGGGATTATGTTCCACATTACGTCAGTTAGTAAAAAGCATGTAAAATATATACACATTCAATATCATATTTAACTTAACTAGCTCTAGAAAAAGCTATCCAACTATCAATTTTTATACATTTTATATAAATGCGGAAAAGGTTTTTTACCTCTATGCCACTGCTTCTTAAAATTTAGTCTAGTCGGCAGTAATAATACTGCACCGATTTCTTATGATGAACACGTGCATAGGATGAAATATGGGATGGATACCAAATAATCTTTTTATTTAAATAAAAATAAATTACATACCTTGTAAACGTAATCCCTTTTCTTTTGGTAATCCATAAAAAATAAAACAATTGATTATAAAATCCAAAATAGCAGCGAAAGTATGTTTCCACGTATAAACATGCGATGATAGAACAAAGTTCTTCCAAATGTTTCGTTCATTGCCAAATAGGGTTATATTAGCAGAACATCTTGGCGGAAACCGTCACAGACCATCGCCAAGCGTGCCAGCATTGATATTGGATTTAATTTTAGTTGGCGGTTGAGGGCGCTTCGGTAGCAAGCGAAATGTCTGTATATCAGTCTGTGCTTCTGAATATAGTATTCTGCAAGGTTACTATATCTATATTCTGTGCGCACAAGAATGCGCGTTGTGTGTGTGAAAAATTTGCCTTGCCGGCTAGACCAGGGGTCGGCAACCTGCGGCTCGCGAGCCGCATGCGGCCCTTTTGATGCAAAGTTGCGGCTCTCCAGTTCCATACGAAAAATTTAATAATTTATTATCAAAACCCTTAAAATATAAGAAAATATATTTTTAAGTAACTAATTTCTCAATAGCTTCTATTTTCATAATCGTTAATTACAAATCGCTACGCTTAACATGACCGTAATGAGATAAATTTGAACTATTGTTTTGTTCTTAGAGATGAGACCATGTTGTTGTTGTTGAGACCCAGACCGTCCGACCTACCAGAAAGGTGTAAGGTAACTGTATGGACGGCCGGGAAGTGCCACCCAATTTAGACCGGAACCCAGTGGGGGAGGCATCCACAGGGACCGTACCCTCCTTCCCCTACCACCAACCTCTCGGAAGGACTTACGGACCCACATGTTTAACGTGATCGTACTCCGCATGAACACGGCGGCATTTGTGGTAGCGTGCAAATCTAGCGCACAAACCACGGGGATACCGCACCCAAGATGGTCAACAGCACGCGGTGTTCCGAGGTGGTCACCCACCAAGTACTAACCGCGCCCGATGCTGCTTGACTTCGGTGATCTAACGAGAACCGGTGTTTTCAGCACGGTACGGCCGTTGGCCCAGAGATGAGACCGTGTGACCATGTTTATCTTTCAGCCAATTGCATTCCATTTCCGTCTCACCCAAACAGCCACCGTCTAGTTGCTTGTGTGTTACGTTGTTACGTGTTACGTTGCTTGTGTGTTAATTTAATCGCTTGCGGTTTTTGCGTGTCTATTGGCTTTGTTGTTTCAAGAAGAATACGATTTAGAAGCGAATTACTTTCTCATAGGTATGTGCGCGTATAATATAATAAAATCAGGAACAGAATTAGATTACATATCTGAGGATCGTGTTAACGAAGTAATAATGGTAAATAAATTGTTTGCCGTTTTAGATAGCTAAGTAAAATTTTAAAAAATCATTTTTTCAACTCCGCCGCCAGCATGACACCTGGTAAAAAAAGAGAAGAACTGAAGAAGAAAACCGAGAATTCAATCAGGATTGGACGGAGTCGTTTGCATTCATATGCAACACAGATGGCCTTCCGACTTGTCTCATTTGCCACGAAAAACTCGCACACAATAAGAAGTCAAATTTGGAGAGACACTTCACTACAAAACATACCCAGTTTGCTGGTAAATATCCAACCGGTGACGCACGAAAAAAGCTGTTGAAGAGCTAAAAAAAAACACAGTCAAGTTCCATGCTAAGTAACTGGGCGCAATCTTCCAATAATGTAAATCTGACAAGCTTTGCAGTATCATTAGAAATTGCAAAAAGAGGAAAACCATTCACAGATGGTGAGTACGTCAAAGATTGTTTTATACGTGCATCTGGAGAACTGTTTCGTGATTTTAAAAACAAAGCATAAACCATGAAAAAAAATCAAAGATTTGCCATTATCTGCTAAAACAGTACAAGATGGAACTGCTAAAATGTCTTCAAATGTAACACATATGCAAGTGGAAGACAATCAACTGGCTTCTGCCTTATCACTTGCTATAAATGAGTCTTGCGACATAAAAGACACGGCACAAGTTACCCTTTTCGTCAGGTATATGTCGTCCCAAGGTCCAAAAGAAGAACTGCTAGGATTGCTACCGCTCTTAGGGCAAACTCGTGGAGAAGATATAGCAAATTCTGTGCAAAATGCCTGGAAGCCAATGGAATCGATATAAATAAAATCGTTTCTATAGCAACTGGTGGAGCCAGAAGTATGACAGGAATATATGGAGGGATAACATCAATTCTTCAGAAAAAAATAAACCACGAAATTCTAACATTTCACTGCATAATTCATCAAGAAGCGCTTTGTGCCTAAACATTTCCGGCCGAAATAGTTGAGGTCATGAACTTGGTAATTAAGATTATTAACAGCATCTTGGCAAAAGCACTCTACCTTCGCCAGTTAAAAGATTTCCTTGAAGAAATAGATAGCCAGTTTTCTGACCTACTTCTGCACAATAAAGTGCGATGGCTTTCCAGAGGTAACGTATTGCAACGTTTTGTTTTGTGCTTCAGTGAAATAAAAACATTCCTCAATGAAAAAAGCATTGACCATCCCGAATTGGAAGAAGACAAATGGCTGCAAAAATTCAAGTTCATAGTAGATACCACAATGAAACTAAATGAACTAAATCTAAAACTGCAGGGAAAGGGAACCCAGCCTACGCCTTGCTTGAATAAGTAGTTTGTTTCGAAAAAAATTACTTCTTTTTGTTGAAGACATGGAGAGCGGTAAATTACTTCATTTTAAAAATCTGAAGCAATATCGCGATGAGACCAATGCAACTATTGACACGAATTACTTAAGCATAGCTTTAAAAAACATAAAGGATGGATTCGCTGAGAGATTCGAGCAATTCAAAACAAACAAAAGTACTCTCGCGTTCATAGTAAATCCTCTCAACACAAACACAAATGAGATCAACATTGAGCCATTTGGAATTGATGCTGGATCACTCCAAATGCAATTGCTAGATTTGAAAAGCAAAGACTTGTGGAGTGGCAAGTTCACAGAACTCAAGAGCAAGTTGGAAGAGTTGCAGGTCCAGAAATGCATGCGCATCGCGCAGCACAAGTGGACAGCTCTAAAAGAAATTCCGCGAGTTGAGGCCCTCATATTCGGCGCATGGAATAGTCTTCCAGAATGCTACAGTGAGGTGAAGAAGTTGGAATATGGAGTGCTGACGATCTTCGGGTCGACATATTCGTGCGAGCAAGCGTTCTCTTGCATGAATATAATAAAAAGTAAAGTCAGAAGTCAACTAACAAATAAAAATCTAGAGTCGTGCTTGAAACTTAAAACAACAAGTTATAAGCCAGATTTAATCAAACTTTCAAAAGGCATGCAAAGCCAATGCTCCCATTGATGTAACTATCTATATTTGTGTTTTTATATGAATAAATATTATTCCGTATTTAAAGCCGTTTATTTTAAATCAAAAATCGAATATATATAAGCAAATAATATAATATTGAAACGAAAATTTTTAGTGGCTCTTTAAAAACTGGGAAATTTTGTAAATTGTAACTTTTGGCTCTTCCGTTTCAATAGGTTGCCGACCCCTGGGCTAGACGCTTGTTCTGAATATAGTGTTCTGTGGCCTAGATTCTTGTCTCTTCATGCTGCATACTGATGCCCTGGATACTCCTACGTAGCCACGTGTTATTTCTACTGAAACGAGTTAGTGAATCGATCTATTTTCATAGAACAGCTTCACAATTGTGGTTTACCTTCTTGGATACCGATCTATTTTTTCAATTTATTTTGGGTAAGTTTTTTGTGTTTTGATGCTTTAGAATGTATCGTTGATATGCTGGCGTTTTATATGTAGTGATGTTCCATCTGCGTTAAAAAGGAGCTGTAGTAAGTGAAAGACACAGGCCACCCGACTCACCCTAGGGTATGAGCATCTGGTTGAGTGGCCGGTAGAGCTGCAGTAATTGCATTATTTCAGAGAACATAGCTGCCAAATCTACTGTATTTTTCGGGACACTCCCGGTTTACAGATTCATAATAAATTCTCCCAGTTTTTTTCTTTTTAAGTTATTAGATTTCCCTAAAGTGAAAAATTTTAGTTGAAAAACCCTCGGCTGCAAGGAATTTCGACGGAACTGTCTTTTTATTCCTCCATATACTCACCTTGCACCAACATAAACTCGAGCTATATTAATTTTGCATGTGCTCCGGCTACTTTCTTTCTTTTGGCGTCAATTTCCAGACAAAAAAAAAAGTTGGAATAATTCCGAAACAATTTTAGTCACAAAATCAAAACTTCTTCACGTTATTTTCGTGAAATTTTCAACATTGACTACGCAAATAATTGGAAGTTTTATATGTATCGCAATTTTTTTATTCGCCGACGATTTTACATTTTTCCAATCTGTTATTTTGGGATGTATAATGTAACTGCATATGATCTTTGTATCCATACACATTTGCATTCATGTTTAGTTTCATGCTATTTTGATTAACAGATGTACAGCATTCAATTCTTTGTATTATGTATCATTAAGTCACATTTTCTATAAGATATTAATTATATTTTTTATGTGCAATATCGCAAGTATAGATTACATCTCTTTTCTGTTTAATGTTGAGACGTCTAAAAACATTCATTAACATCCATGTTTAATTTCAAATTATTTCAATTAAATGATGCACAGCATTTATTTATTTTTCCATATTATGTTTCATTGTCAGATCATATTTTCATAAAATATTCATTATTTTTTCATGTGCGATGAATATAGATTACATTCCTGCCTATTGTTGAAACGTCCCAAATCCAAAAGTATTCCTTTTCATCCTTATTCAGTTTCAAATTATTTCAATTAAAAGATGTGCAGTGTTCATTTATCTATATTATGTTTCATTGTTAGATCATTTTCTCATAACATATTCATTGTTTTGTTTATGTGCGATATCGCCGGTGCGAATTGTATCCAGATGTGTAATGTTGAAACATTCAATTCCAATTCATCTTAATGTTCATTGAATCCTAATTTATATAAACAGAACATTTATATTTTTTCAATTTGTATAAAAATGAGTAATTATTTTCTTTTACTTACAATGTGGTTTTAGTTTTATCTTTAGTTCAGGGCCATTTTTAAGGGGGGGGAGGGGGTCAGGGGGCTCACATCCCCCCTTCGAAAGTGAAAAGTTTCAAAATGCTTCCTAAACACACGTGTACTAAAAAAAAATCTGATGTGGGCAGCACATGACTTTCCTTATATAATGCAATGAATTTACTACTTTTACAGAAAAAAAATAGGTTATTCTTATAGTAGACATATTATCTCCAAGATATTGAATTTTCGTCAATAAGTCGCTATTTTCGTTGATTTAGTGTCACTTTCCCCCATTTGGCGAGATTTTCGTTAATTTGGCAACATTGAAAAAAGTCGCTAAGTTGGCGACATTCCGTCAAATTCGTCGCCAAAATCTCGCCTAGCGTTATGTACGGAGAAATAAGTTATTCTTATAGCAGATAAATGAATATTGACGTTCAGATACAAAAGTATTACTCAAAGTTTCTTTTCTCATGAATGGAACAAGCTAGTTCCACGAGAATGATGTCACCCAATTTATCGCATGATATTACATATGAAAGTGAACATGTTCCTCAACAGTTAATATTTTTTTTTAATTTATGGGATTTTTTGATAAATTTATTTGAAAAATGTGCAATATCTCGAGAACGGCTCATGCTAGCGTTTTAAAGTTTATGTCAATCGTTTTCTAAGAGAAAATTACAGATGTCTATTAATAAATGTCTATTTGCGTAACTTTATTAAAGGTTTTAAAATGTTGATGTTTTTTTCAATATTTCACTCGAAAATTTAGGGGGGTTCTGAACATTCGATTGCGTTTAAAAACAATAGGCTTTTCCAGTATTCACGGATTGTAATTTTTGTACCAAATTTCATTCAAATCGCTTCATCTGTTAGTGAGATATCGCTCCACAGACTCACTGACACACACACACACAGACATCACCTCAAAAATGTTTGATTCGTGATCAGGGATACTTGAAACGTGATCTCCCGTCGAAAACTCGAATTCGAATTTTCGACCCCGTCACAATACTTGCCTTATACATTATATATATAAAGGAAAGAAAAAATCTACTGAATTCAGTTTGTCCTTCTGAAATCATTGAACTGAAAAAACAACCGGGTTTAACCTCCAATAACTAAATAAAGAAAATATATTATGATAATAAAATGAAACGATGCTCAGATCTTAGAAATTAAGAATAAAAAAAATGTGCTTCAGCTGCTGCATCATTGTAATAGGAGAGGAATTCTCCTACTACAGTAAAACCCCGAAATTTGCAAATTTGGGAAAATTCCTGTTTCTGAAACTGGTAGAAGAATCTAAGACCGAAAGCCAGTTATTTAGTGGTTTGCGGTCTGCACTGATCTGATTTGAAAATTTACCCCGCCCAGAAATATTAAGATTTGACTCGGTCAAAGCACAAGAATTTTTTTAAATATTTCACCCGAGCAAAACCTTGGAGCAGGAATAAGAAGTTGAGTGATTTAGCCCATTGGATTTTCCTCAAGAACGTGTTCTGCAGTTAATCACGTGACTACAGGCTGAGCTGCCACATTTGGCAGCTTTATCTATTACTCGGTGCGTTTGGCGATTGGCATCTCTAAAATAACAAGAAATGCTTGCTTAGTGCTTACGAAAATAATTTTTCGGTGTGTATTTTAAGAATCCCGCGAAAACAAAACATATAGTGCTTGATGGTATTAGAATAGGAAAGGATTTTGTACTTCCTCGTTTAGTTTTTGGTTTGTTTGGAATAGAAAATTAGCTTTCTAATAAACTTTTTATTTAAAAGGTAGAAATGTTTTAAATAATATTTCTTTTAATCTGGATTACCTATGGCAGAGGTGACACATGTGATTTTCTTCTTTTCTTTCTTCATTTTTCCCAAAAGTGTCCGCAAATTAAACTTTTTTTCTTATTTGGAGGAATTTCTATCAGATTTTTAATTAAAGATTTCTTTACTTTATGAACGATTTAAAAAATACCTTCAACTGTGCACATGTGCCCCATTGAAGGGGCATTTGTGAACATACATGGAGCGTAACGATAAAAATAAATCAAAATTTCCTGATTTTAAAAAAAAAGTCTTTAATGTAGTGAATTTATAAATACGTGAACTAACATTTATTACAAAAATATTTTGAGAACTGAAGCTAAAATAACATAGTTGAACTTTTTAGCAGAATGTAATTATAAACTTGATCATGTGAAAGAAAATGCACTTTAAATTTTTCATAGAAAATGAAAAGATATACTGTGAAGAATGCCTAAGTGTTTTAAAAAGTGGGGTGACAAATGTATTGCTTTTAAACATAAAAAAGTTGGGATCACTAAGAATTGCCTATTCTTATACTGTTCATATGTGGGAGGAAGCCGAAAAATCTTTTCGGTTTGAGCAGTATTTGAAAAAGAAAAATATAATGAAAAAAATTATAACAACACAATTTCAAATTTAAACGATAACAACACAATTTCAAATTTAAACGATTTCAATGTACTGAAAAATAACATATTAGAGTAAGAGCTACTAGAAAATCATAGACTAAGGACTCAATATATATCGCATGAGAAAACGATATTCCAAATTTAGATTATCTAGTTACCCAGTTCTTGAACTATTCCTCAAAAATGGATATATTCCTATTGCGGGCAGGGCCACCCCGAGTAGGCCCGGACCCCTAGAAAACAATAATTCCGGTCCTCATCGCAGAAAAACTGCATGTAGATAGAAAATGTTCTACATAAATTCAGACCCGGGACGCTGAAGCATTACGGGCTCCCGGGAATTTTCCCCAAGCTTCCCCCTCTTTACAGGCCCAAGACGGGCTATTCTTAAACGGTTTAAAATCTAAAGAATTAAAATATACAACAAAAGGCCGATATTCTGAATTTGGAATTTCTAGCTGCTCCGGTTTTCAAATTATTCCCCAAAAAGTCGTACATTCCTATTGCGGGCCCATGTCGGGTTCGCCCGATAAGATTCAAAATCCAAAGAATTAAAATGTGCTATAAAAGGCAACGATTTTGATGTTACTGTGGTCAATGGAACCTGATTAGTTAAAGCATTAATAATATAAATCACACTGACAAACACCCGACCAAGTTATATAAAAGGAACTTACCATGAAGCAAGAAATACAGTTCCTTCTATAAATATAAATATGAAGCATTTAAAACGGCATCAGATAGTTTTCAACAGGCATTTAAACCAAATTTTAATATATTATAGTCAAATAAATTATTAAAATCTGTTAAGCAAAATAATTTAGTTGATTTAAACTAGCAACTACTGTATAATCAATATTAAAATACGATATATTTAAACACAAATAACATGAAACTTATTTAGCACGTTGTAAGTAAATATAGCAGAAATATGTTTAGCTTTTATTTTTACAGAGTCATTTGGTGAATAATTCGGTCGCCAAAACGAACCGTTTGAATAATTTTGTATGTATGAAAATCATTTAAACAAATTTGACTAAAACCCCGTTTATTTTATTAAAAAATGGCAAAAAAGTGTAAATAGTACATCAAAATATAAGAATTCATCAAAAAAAGCAATATTATATAGCTTGCTACAATGCAAATCACAAATTTAGATCAGCCAGGCTCTACAATAGTGAACTTAATACCAAAAACTACACAATAACAAAAAATTGATGAATAGTTATACATAACAACGAAACGTTATGGATCCTCCTTTTACTTGTTTCTGTACAGTTGTAACAGCAGCATGACAAAACCATTTTAACCTCTTTTAAATAGTTAATTTGACAAGCGTTCATTGAAATAACACTGAAATGACAGGAGGAGAAAGAAGAGCTTGCCGGTAATCACGCTGGAGCACCAAATCAAGGGTTATAGTAACTCTCCTTCGTATCTCTCCTCTAAGAGCAGAACCCGTCCCGAAAGCATTCAAAGCCGGCCTAATAAATTAACAAAAAAGCTTAATTATGCATAAAGCATTGATTCCAACTAAACACATTCCAACTGAAATGCAATTTTATTTAAACACTTCTAAAATGTGATACATTGACCGATGATATTTTTTAAATTATCACAGTATTGCAAAAATCTGATGTGGGCAGCACATGACTTTCCTTATATAATGTAATGAATTTACTACTTTTACAGTAAAAAGATAGGTTTTTCTTATAGTAGATACTAATATTCTTTCCAAGATATTGAATTTTCGACAATTAGTCGTCATTTTCATTGATTTAGCATCATTTTTATCCATTTGGCGAAATTTTCATTAATTTGGCAACATTTCAAAAAAATCGCCAAGCTGGCGACATTCCGCCAAATTCGTCGCCAAAATCTCGCCAAGCGTTATGCACTAAGAAAAAAGTTATTCTTACAGCAGATAAATAACTATTGGCGTTCAAATACAAAAGTATTATTCAAAGTAAATTTTTTCATGAATGGAACGAGCTAGATCCACGAGAATGATGTCACTCAATTTATCGCATGGTATTACATATGAAAAGTGAACATGTTTCTCAATAGGAATTTTTTTTTATGTGACTTTTTCATAATTTTTTTGAAAAATGCACAATATCTCGAGAGCGGTTCATGTTAGCGTTCTAAAATTTATGCCAATCGTTTTCTAATGAAAAATTACATAAGAAATGGCTATTTGCGTAACTTTATTAGCGGTTTTTATTTTTTGACAATTTTTTCAAAATTTCATTCGAAAATTAAGGGGGGGGGGGTTCTGAACATTCGATTACGTATAAAAACAATAGGCTTCCAATGTTTACGGATTATGATTTTTTTACCAAATTTGGTTCGAATCGGTCCATTCGTTCTTTAGTTATCGTCTCCACAGACTCACTGACACACACACACACACACACATCCTTTCACACACACACAGACATCACTTCAAAAGTGTTTGATTCGTGATCAGGGATGCTTGAAACGTGGTCTTCCGTCGAAAACTCGAATTCGAATTTTCGACCCCGTCACAATACTTTCCTTATACATTATGTATATAAGGAAAGTAATAATTTATTTTACTTAGAAACTTGAAACTTCCTCAAAAAAGGCAATGCTATAAAATCGTCTGCTTCTCAGTGTAAAATCAATGAATACACTCAAACCTATTTTTGTGCGGTGGTTAGGGTTCGCATAAAAGAAAACGCATAAAAAAAATCACACCAAACTTGACGAGTAGCTATAAAAACTAGTTTTCGCAACACAATTAAAAAGTATTTTTTTATGCGATGAATACGGACAGCACAAAAAAAGTCTCTAGAAAACAACTCAAAACCTTATGAAATAACTAGGAATTGCTTTTTTAAACGAAATCAAGACACGAGGCTTGGCAGCTACTTGGAATCTCGCCAAACCTTTTGGAATCTGATTTAGAAAATACACATGCGAACACTTTTAAATATTTTATTTACATATGTACTTATTTTACACATACAAAACTTTTCAAAACGTATAACCATTATCCTTCGTAGTTTGACAGTACGCGAACTTTCCTGTGGTAACCTGGATCAAAATCGCTTTCGTCACTTGAAGATACTACCTCCCACTCGTTTAGAGTTGACATTTTACTTTCCTTATATACATAATGTATCAGGAAAGTATTGTGACGGGATCGAAAATTCGAATTCGAGTTTTCGACGGGAGAGCAAGTTCCAAGCATCCCTGATCACGAATCAAACATGTTTGAAGTGATGTCTCTGTGTGTGTGTATGTGTGTGTGTGAAAGTGTGTGTGTGTGAAAGTATGTGTGTGTGTGTGAAAGTATGTGTGTGTGTGTGTGTGTATGTCAGTGAGACTGTGGAGACGATAACAGACGAATGAATGGACCGATTCGAACCAAATTTGGTACTAAAATCACAATCCGTAAACACTGGAAGCCTATTGTTTTTATACGTAATCAAATGTTCAGAATCCCCCTAAATTTTCGAATGAAATTTTGAAAAAATCGTCAAAAAATCAAAATCACTAATAAAGTTACGCAAATAGACATTTCTTATGTAATTTTTCATTAGAAAACGATTGACATAAATTTTAGAACGCTAACATGAACCATTCTCGAGATATTGCACATTTTTCAAAAACATTATCAAAAACTCATATAAAATAAAAAAAAAATATTTCCTATTGAGAAACATGTTCACTTTTCATATGTAATACCATGCGATAAATTGGATGACATCATTCTCGTAGATCTAGCTCGTTCCATTCATGAAAAAAGATACTTTGAGTAATACGTTTGTATTTGAACGCCAATAGTCATTTATCTGCTGTAAGAATAACTTATTTCTTTGTCCATAACGCTTGGCGACGAATTTGGCGGAATGTCGCCAACTTGGCGACTTTTTGAAATGTTGCCAAATTAACGAAAATCTCGCCAAATGGATAAAAATGACGCTAAATCAATGAAAATGACGACTAATTGTGGAAAATTCAATATCTTGGAAAGAATATTTGTATCTACTATAAGAAAAACCTATTTATTTTACTGTAAAAGTAGTAAATTCATTACATTATATAAGAAAAGTCATGTGTTGCCCACATCAGATTTTTTTAACTGTAAAAGTAGTAAATTCATTCCATTACATAAGGAAAGTCATGTGCTGCCCACATCAGATTTTTTTCAGTTACCATGTAGTCGGTGATCAGTTTTTGCGACGACTGTTGTTTCACTAGACGCTTGTATATGTCTCGGTAGCCAGATATACAAGATTGAAGCTCCTTTTGGAATTTTGACGTTCTTTCAGAATTGGCATCGATTGCAAGAAAAGGACATTCTAATTTATGGCAAAGTTGGAGTCCTGCATAGACTTTATCTGCTGTCATGTTCCAATTTGATTGAAATTTTCATATACCGCACAAAAAAAAATCGCACAAAAAAAGGCCGCACAAAAACAGGTTTGAGTGTATTTCATTTATATCATTTATATTCCAGACTCAATAGCTAAATAATTTTGTGTTAAAAAAATCAACAGTTCTTATACAACTCATCTTATAATCGCTTGATATGTTTGCATCCTGCATACGTTAAAATGAGGCTTCATTGTAGAAATATTCAAAGTATAGAGATCATTTATAATAAAAAATATTGTAATTGCGTAGGCAACGAATTTAGATACACAGAAAAAAAATAAAGGGGTTTTAGGACGAATGCAACACTAAATATAAGCGTTCCTTAAAAATCACGATTTTCGTTAAGCGAAATAGAAAATGGATGCCATATTTTGTTTTGCAATGAGTCACGTGATCTCGGGGGTAATTATTATTTTAGTTTTTAATTAAACAACTTAACATATTTTTATGAAATTTTTTCTACACGTTTTACGTGATAATTTGAATATTTCCCAAGAATTTTAAAACAATTTGTGATTTTTAACTCCTGTTAAAAAATGTTTGAAAAATTAGGTCCCATAGGGTTCAACGTATTTCATTGTTTCAATCCGAGTTAAATCCAAAACTATTTGGGTGATGTTATTCTTTTACATTCCCATATGTCCCATAGACTGTCTCAACAACATACTAAAATTTCATTTTGATTAAGTCATTTCTACTACAGTTATCGTGGGGACAGACAGACAGACAGAATAAACAAAGTTATAGACACTTTACAATTATGTTGAAAAGTGTTAAAAAGAACCCAAATTTGAAAAATCTGCACAAATCAAGAATGAGTATTACTGTAAAGTGTGTTTTTATTTTATTTATCATTTTGGTTTGATAATATCAGGAATTATATAAGATAACGGCTCTTTGCTGAGATTATGATTAAAAAAATGCTGTATTCACCCATTTAAGTTATCAGAGAACTATGCAATGCCCTTTTGTTAGGGCTCATCAGCACCACATTTTCTTAACTGCAGTGGTTGCAAAACATCTGTTAGCAACTTTAAAAATATTTCAATGAGATTGAACTTTCTGTGCAAGTACACATATGTATTACACTTATCCCCCGAATTACACGGCACTTGTTTTACACGATTTCGCTTTTACACGGTTTATAAATTAACAGATTTCAAAAAATTGATAAAAATGTATATTCCGCTCCATATACGCCTATACAAAGATTTGATGGCAGTTTTGAATTTCATTCCTTTAGTAAAACTGATTAAAACAACAGGGGATTTCCGGTGATGTAAAATATATACATTTAGGGCAATCCCCGTAATGGGGAATACCCGTATAGGGAAATCCCCGTAATAGGGGAATCCCCGTATGTATTTCACAACAGTAAAGCTATCTGGTTCATGCAAGTACATAGTGCAGAAACATTTTAGCAGCAAAGCTTATATTATTGTGCGTTTATCTTTTGAACTGGTAAGTTTTCAACATTTATAATTTTTCTTGCATCTTTTTAGTTTGCGTAAATTTGTTAAGGTTCTATAATGTCAAAGGATTTGAAGAAAAATCAAATGAAAAGAAAAGTTATTTCTTTTGAAACTAAAATTCAAATATTAGACAAATATTATTATATAATGTCTGATGAAGAATTAAATGAAAGTGATTTAATTAACATGATTCGTGAAACAAACAAACATGATGAAGACAATGATTCTGGTGAAGAGCAATCTGAACCAGTTGCGTTCACAGCAAGAATCTTAAGCGTAGGACTTTATTTGGGAAGAAAATTGGGCAACCATTTCTTACAATATGACACAAATGTTGATCGAGTTCTCCGATTCCAGCGAGACCTTCGTAAATGCTTAAATGAATATGAAGAGGTCTATAGAGATTTAACAAAAAAACCTACGCAATTGTTAATTACCGATTTCGTGACAAAGTCTTGTCAACCCGAGATCTTGCCTAATTCGTCAACCATTGAGCCAGAATCGCATCAAGAAAGCTCAAGTGATGAAAGTGACATCATACCTATCAAAAAGAAAAGACTGATAGTACATGAAAGTGATGACAGTGATTAAACTTATAATTAATTTTTAAGGGTCTTTTTGTTTTTTTGTTCTTTGTTCCTAATGTAAAATAAATTGAATATGTTATATTTATACATTCATATGTTTGTTGTTTCATAAACTAAGTATAATTATAAGTTTTCTAAGATGTCTTACTTTTGTTTTACTTAAATAAATGACTGAGACTGAATCATGCACATTTTGGGGCTATTTTCGTTTTACACGATTTCAGATTAACATCACGATTTCAGATATACTTATCAGATTAATATCTGATAGGAGGTCTATTGACCTCTTTGATGTGTTAAACTAATTTTTGAACAGAGGCTGGAGGTCCGGAATTTATTCCGCCTAAGCCGCGAGATGTCCCGCAATTGCACTACAAGCGGTGATGGCTCATATAAAATTATAAGAAAAGAAATATTATACTTGTATAAGCTGAATACATGTGTAAGTTCTGTCTGTTAGTTGAACTTCGATGTATGAACCTCCATGTGTATGTGAGCGTGTTGCCGGCATTTAACTGGAACAGGGAGCAAACGTTCGAGAAGGAAAAGCCAAATCTGCCCCTTACAATATAAAAATTCTTCGAGTGCCATAAATATATTTTTACAAATAAGAAAAATTTAAGGTAAAATTATAACAAGTTAAATATCATTAATATATTTATTAAATGGAAAAAATATCACACAAAAAGAATGCTCTCATTGGAAAGAATAAGACCAACCCCATTACACTCGGACTAGCCGTTCTCGACATATTTTAGTTTTTTCGTATTTTCTCTACGCCACCTTTGAAAATATGTCCAGTTACCAAATGAGAACGAAATTTGAATTAGATGTGAATTCAATTTAATTAAAATAACGAGAACCTGGATATAAATCTGCAGGGAAAGTCATGTGCGGCCCACATTAGATTTTATTGTTTGGAGAAACCATGGAGTTAGAGGAGAGATAAAACTCCCATGGAAGATTACTTTCTCATTAATATCTCATCAACCCCTGTTCCTAGAAACTTGAAACATGGACTAAATTTTAAGTGGGGCTATTTCGTGGCTACCCACAAAATTTCATGAAATTCAGTGCAGTCGTTCTCCGGCGGTGATGAGACAAACACACAGACTGATTTTCAATTTTATTTATATAGATTGAATTTTTTTTTTTGTATATTCGTAAATAGTATCCTATTTCCGAAGAAAAAATGTGGTTACGACTTATCCTCTTCTACTCGTGGGTGTACACTCAGGATACAAGAATGAATCCAATTTTCTGGATAACTATCACGTTTATTTACAACCGCAGGAACAATTTACAGCAAATAGCCTAATAACTATCTTACAAGATCGCTAAACAACTGCCAGGTTCAGTAAAACCGCAATTAAAAACTTTACTAATTTCACAACACAGCTGATACCATTCTCAAAATATTGACACATCTCATTTCATAAAACAGTGGCTACTATTCTCAAAACATTGAGTTATGTCACAGTTCAATGTAGCTCGTATCACGTCAACTGCTCTCCAACTGAGTAATGACATAAAACTTCCAGAAGTCTCTCGTATCTCGTAGAATATTCGTTACACAAAAAATGTTTTCAAAGATTTAAAAGACGCCAATTTGGCGATAAATTACCAAGTCTGGAAACCCCATCAAACTTCAGCATAAGGTAGCTCTACATCGACCTCACTTGAACGGCTGTCTGTAAAGGTGTTATCTCCATCTGGTTTTCAAAAGAGACACCGATGGAGACATTTTACACGTTCCTAACAATATAACTTGCTTAAAATTTTATCTATTACAGTAGTGCTAAAAATGTTGCATCATCCGCATATTTCCTTAAGACTTTGATGAGAGTAACACATTCAAAGTTATATTTAAGGTGTTAATTATTAATATATGCATTGAAGAGAAGGGAATGCATCAATGAATAAACTATCTATCTGTGAATTTTTCCGAAATAATTAGAAATATATGACATTATTATTTTATTAAATATTTAATAATAACGAGTAATTTTATAGTGTGGCATTCTTATTTTATTAAATCTAAATTAATAAAAGAAGATGCCTGTTATCTGTAGCGAAAAACCTACGCCATGAAATTTGGAACAGAGGTGTTTCACTCGTAAAAACACGCCTTGGCAAGATTTCTATTTAAAACTGGAATCATGAAGTTATAAATTCAACAGTGGAAATTCGCCCATCCAATAAACCCATAGACCAGCTAATCTTGACTGATATATATCTTTAACTGGCACTGCCATCTATTGCATGTTGCTAAAACTAAAACTATGACGTTAAATTAAAAATATTCTGATTAACGGTTCCGAGAATTTATTCATATTTTGAGTGTCTTTTTGATCGAATTTATATTTCCTAGAATTTTAAACTCTCTTACAAATTATATAACATTACCAACATAGCACAAAAAATGCAAATAACACACGTGGTCGTCAATATCCAAATGTAATGACAAATTTAGAATAACAAATTGCCAAGTTTGAGCGAAAAAAACCTGCTAGAATTTTAAACAAGTTTATGAATTGTATTTGTATAGCATTACCAAATTAGCACGAATAAATGATATAACAACGTATTTAAATAAAAAATTGCAAAATTCAGTTGCTATAGTCCCATGTTTCTGTGGTGGCGCTATCTATTGTGCTATTTGAAGACGAAAAGTTATATGTTTTGATTTCAGAAATAAAAAGCTTTTTTTCAAAAATCAGTCCTTCAGAATTCGAAAATATTATCAATCTTGATACCGTCGGAAAATCGAAGACAGTTCTTTCAAATGATGTTTAAAACAGATCCGTAACACAATGTTTTCGTATATACATATTTTGAAATATATTATTGTTGGGCTCATGTTTAAGACTAGGGTATCGCAGGCAAAACCTTCTAATTTTTAATAACAAATGTAAAAATTTTTACTTTAATAAATACTTAATAATAAAGAAAAATATGTGGTATTCTTATTTTATTGAATATTTAAGAATAAAGTGTAATATGTGACATTTTACATGATATTCTGGCGTGACTATCAACTTTATCATATGCTGATACTCATTGCAGCAGTTTTTAAAAAGCTTGCTCAGGTGTAACTCACCAGCTTATACAGTACATATAAAAGCCACTCAATAATATGATAACCTCAGGAATCCTCGCACTTTCGGTGTTTCATAGTTTAACATCAAGTGTGAGTGGGCGTGGTTATCCAATGGGGATGGATTTTACACAATATTCGGTTATTCAATATAAATATTAACTACAAAAATAATGTTCTTGAATTTAAAAGCAATTATTTATCTCCAGCTCATAACATATTTTAGAGCGTTTCTCGACGTTTGAAATCCACATAATGAGATATCCGAGAGGAACTATTTAAAAAAAAAGTCACAATTGAATTTTTAATTATCATACTATGTAATATAGTATTGAGAAAGTATTGTTTTCCCGAAAACTTTCGATTTCGAGATTTTGATGCCAATATATGTTTTAAGACTTTCTGAACACATTTACTATTTTTGGAGTAACGTCTGTCTGTCTGCTTGTTTGTCTGTGTTCGATTTCCTATGTGCACAACAGCGGCCACAGATATTAATGGATTTTCATGAAGCTTTGTATTCGAAAGCTTAGCATCCGAAGAGTAGGTCCTATTCTAAAGCACTACACTGGAAACATGAATCCCTACGAGATCAATTCAAGCACTGGCTTTTGGAGACTAACTCTTGTTTAATTAAGCCCGAATGCATTCCATCCGAGTTCAAACACAGTTTTTTTTTATTTGGATTATTGTTACATAATAAAATAAATTTACTTATAGTCAGACATATGTGATTCAATCGCATAGAATAAGAGGTATGTAAAATTGAGTCTTTAAAAGAATGGAGCCTAAAGAGTAATCTAGACTTTTAACTTTAATAACAAATCGAATGTAGTAAAAGCGACTTTTTCACATCCTTTCTCTAAAATAACATAGTACCATTTTTTCTTGAAGGGAAATAGACGAAATCTAAATAAAACCAAGAATTTAGCAATAACAATTATCCCCCTAACACAAAATATTTGCAAAATATAAGAAATCATCCTCTATATGTCCGCCACGGAATTGCGATTGCAGCACCATCTACAGGCCACTTCAGTCAATAAGGAACTTATGTTTTCTCTGATAAAAAAGTTATAGAAAAGAATTTGCTTCTTTCTTTCACATAATAATAATTCACTGATAAAATGTTTAAGGAATTTAGAGGAACATTAAGATAAAAGTTAAAGTTACAACTTCCCATGCATATTACACAAAATACATATCATAATAAAAAAATTGTTTCCAGCCTCGTTATCGCTTCTCGGCCTATCGGCTCAGATCAAGTGTAGTATCAAGTTATCGCTTCTCGGCTAATTAGCTAAGATCAAGTGTAGTATCTGTAGGATGATGTTCTTCTGCTGGTCTCCTATCCTGATGTGTAGCCGCCTTCCTGATGTTCCTATGTTGTTCCTGCGTTCTTCTGCTTCTGCTACTGCTGGCTCCGCCTCCTGACTGCAACTGCTGGTTCCGCCTCCTGACTGCAACCGCTGGTTCCGCCTCCTGACTGCTGCTGCTACTGGCTCCACCCCCTGACTGCTGCTGCTGGCTCCGCTTCCTGACTGCTGCTGACTTCGCCTGGACTGCTACTGTCCCCACCTCCAGACTGCTGCTGCTGGCTCCACCTCCTGACTGCTGTAGACGGCTGCCGAGTGTCCTGGGTATCGTTCCTGCCTTCTCTGGTGGACTCGCCTGCAGGATTGCTGTGATTCGTGGGTGCTGCTTGGCCCGGCCAGCCTGCTCTCACCTGTGACCCCATTTCTCCCTTGCTACTGGTTGTCCATAAGTCGGCACCCTGGCCCTCGCGAGTAATTCTTGAAGAGTTGGAATGGAGAAGCTCAAGAAGGGAGATTCTTCTCCATCTTGCCTGACAGACAACAAACCGACCTGCCGTAGCGCCCCTGAGCCGCAGGTGGTTAGCCATTTGACACAAGACCCTTCTCCTGTGGCTGGACGAACTCGCGCCAGTCGGTTGACGAGGATGCCGGCCAGTCGCTCGACTGGGTTTATGTGCAAGAGGTGCCCAATGTCTTTCAGGACGGTCAGGGAACTTACTAAACACTGGAAGGTGCACGTTAGGGAGAAAGTTAAAAAGAGCTTTGGACACAGTAGGACCATTGCTTCTGAACCGTCCCGTATGATGTCTCCACCAACACAAGTTCATCCGACCCTGAAGTTGGTTGAAGCTATGACCTCTTCTCCCGCCTCGCCTCCTGAGGACAACCCGTCAACCCTGGACATGTCATTGCTCTCTGTTGTCCCGGAGGAAGTAGATCCCCAAAGGAATGAGCTGGGCATGGTTCCCCGCAATACCTCGAGTGAGGATAAACAAGTTGGCCTGCTTGAACTCCACCTGAATGAAGTTCCATCTAGATGCGACCCATTGGATTCCCCGGAACGCTTGATCATCGACCTAGATGGGCTGCGGTCTTCTTACGACACCGAATCGGAAGCCGAGCTCCCACCAACAGCGTCTCCGCAGTTTGGCCTCCTCCAGTTTGGTGATTTGGAAGATTCATCGGACAATTCTTGCCCTCTACCATCACGAGAAGCCCTGGCATCTACCTGCCCAACTGAGGCAGGTCTGGAGGAGTGTAGTGAACTTGATTTCTCTCGGGACCCCGGCATGGAAGGTGTTAGTACTCTGACCGACAATGGACCGACAAACTTTGGTGTTACCACCGTGGACCACACGTCAACTAAGGGCTCGGGGTTGGACTTTGTAGCTCCGGCCCTGGCCTCACCGCAAGTCGGTCGCCTACTAAGTGATGGTTCCCCTTGCCACAGCCTGCATGCACAAGAACTTGACACTCAGAAGGATGTGTCTTCTGCTGCCATCTCCGGAGAGCCTGTTTATGTTGCTAACAATGGCGTGGACTCTACGGCTGCAGGGTCGACTGAGCCTGATTGTGCACGGGTGGTTGACCTTCTAACGGTAGCATATCCATTTGCTCCGTTGATAAGATGTACAGAGGACGGATGCGAGTGGACGTTCTCCTGCAAAGCGCACATCGACTGTGACCGCCTAAGTGCGCACCTTCTTCAGGCACACTGCATTGACACGTATGATAAGGTGATCTTGTGTCGGGAATGCCGATTCCCCATTCATGGCCTGCCGGAACTACATGCCTGTGTCAGTGTAGACGGATGTCAACAAATTCTTCCGGCTAATGCTTTCCAATGTGCAAGGAGATGCGGCGAGCAACTGCTTATCTTCCTGCCTGCCCCGCCGGTGGTTGCATGTACAGAGCATGGATGTTTGGTACCCTTTGAAGCACGTTGCCTCGATATGTGGAAATATGACCTGAGGAAGCACTTACGAACAGTACACAAAATCGGTGTGGAAAAGGTATATAGGATCTGCAGGTATTGTAACCTTGCAGTTACTGGCACGTGTACTCTTCACCCCTGCCTAAAAGACTGGGCAGCTGAACAAGGAGTGACTGCTCATGTCATGCCTATGAGAAAGAAGGGTCCTGTAAGGGGGCCGCGGTCTGGACGCAGGATCCGCTGGAGAGGTGGTAGCTGGAGACCTCAAAATCGCCGGCAATCTGATTCTGTGCCGCCCACCCGGAATACTTGCCCCACCACTACAGCCCGGACTGGAGAGGTATTGCATATGGTCTTCCCATGCCCTCGTCCACTTGCCTGCACCGAAGATTACTGCAATGTAAAGTTCGACCAAGGACGTTGGGCAAGCGCCAAGAACCTACTCATTGAACACCTCTGGGACATACATCGGATCTGGGTTGATAGGTCGAGGAACTGGTGCTCGTTCTGCCAGTCTGACTTCAATGGAAAGGTGGACGGTCACCGGTGCCTGCAGGGCACGGCTAAAGTCATTCCCATCAACCGGAATGCCCCACCCCTTCCTGTGCCTTCCCAGAATGTTAACTGGACCATTGTTCGATCTAGAAAGGAGCGGAACTGCAACTGGGGACGTGTTTCCCCGCCCCCCTTGCAGATGGTGGATTCACCTTCTTGTGCCCGCGGGTCCACTCACTCTGCGCCGGGAGATGGGCGTCGGGTCACAATTGAGGAGGTTGTCTCCGACGATGAGATCGGTGAAAGTGATGTGTGTGCCCTTGCCGCAGGTGGGCCTACTACGCCTGTCCAGCCTCGGAAGCCCGCTAGGAGGAATAGCCTGGTCGCCGGACCATCAACGAGGGATGATGATGTCAATGCATTCGTTGCCGTTCCACCCAGTTCTGCCGATGCCTTCGGTAGACGCCCAGAGACCTATACCGTCGCCAATGTTGCCTCTCCTGGGATACAGAATAGGCATGACCTTCCTGTTGAGATGCTTGTTCCCCCGAAGCAAGCGGGCCGAGTCATTATCACGTCCTTCCCCGTCGCGGACAACTTCTTGTGTACTGTCCCTGGGTGTGGCACTGCCTTCGCATCGAGAGTGTGGACTGCCTCCATTCGCTCACTGAAGCGACATCTTTTCCATACGCACAACATTGCAATCACCCGGTCTGTGAATGTTTGCCTGTTTTGCAACCGGCCTGCAGGTAGAAAGCCATCAACGCATGCGTGCCTCTCCTCCACCCAGCTTGTACAATTGGTGCCCAATCCGGAATTTAGTTGGACCTGCTCTAAGTGTTCGCAGGCGTTCCCCTCAAGGCGGGCCCTGCTCAACCATGAAAAGCATCACCGGTTGGCTGACAAAAGGAAGGAGGACAATGAGCGCCTTCCCCTCCCGGTTCCCCTCCGGCAAAGGAAGCCAAGGACTCGACCAACAAGACGGAGGATGGACAACGTCATTGGAAAGGACTCGTCTGCACCCATATTGATTGCTCCTTCAGGCCTCCGGATCCCTCTGGAAAATAATGAAGAGGATGCTGTCCGTCGCCCAGCCCAAGGTACTCCTGACGGTCCACAGTGTGCGGGTCTTCCACCTGGTAGGCCCCCTGGGGGTCAGGGACGGTCGCTTTCCCCGCCTGCTGCGGATCCCGCTGGTACATCTGCCCTTAATGTTACGCTCAGCCAAGTCACACAAGCGGATGAGGAGCTCCTTCCCTCACAGGGACTCGTCGACCAGCCTGTTTTCGACAATGATAGCGCGGCTGAACCCGCAAGACCAGTCCTTCTCGAGCCTGATGAGGTGGATGAATACCCACTGGGGGATTTTATTGGGAAACTGAATCAGTTTACGAATGCTGACTCCTTCCTTTGGGACGACTTCGAAGTGTGCCTGACGGAAATTAACGCTGCGGTAGCGGTCATCGTAAAGCTCCCTGCACCCCGTGAATTCGTTGGTCCTTCCGCTGCACCGGATGTTGAAAACCCAAAAATCATCCAGCGGATATACCGGCAAAATCGAAGGAAGGCCGTTCGGCTCATCGTCAACGGTGCAAACAAACACTGCCCCCTACCGGCCGAGGAAATTGTCCAGGCTTTTCGTGTGGAGGAGCCTGCCCGGCCCGACCTCACTGGTTTCTACCCTGGTGCCGCTCCTGACCGGCCCAGTTTGTCGATGCCCCCGTTTACTCCCGAAGAAGTTTCTACTAAGCTTGCCTCTTGTGAGAATTCAAGCCCCGGCATGGATCGGCTAGCTTACCACCATTGGAGGTCTGCTGACCCGGACGGAAAAGTCCTATGTAGAATCTTCAACTGTTGCTTGAAGGCTGGACGTGTGCCTAGTGCATGGAAGGTCACTAATTCCATTCTCATACAGAAGAAGGAATCGCCTGAGACGGTTAGTGACTGGAGGCCCATTGCCCTTGGCAATTGTATTTACAAATTATTTGCTGGATGCATTGCCAAGCGGATGATTGTGTGGGCTGAGTCGAACGGTGTGTTCTCCCCCTGCCAGAAGGGTTTCCTCCCTTTTGACGGGGTGGTGGAGAACAATTACGTCCTAGAACAGAGGATCCGACTAGCCCGGGGTAACAAACATGATCTTCTCATCGCTTCCCTCGATATATCCAATGCATTCGGTACCGTCCCTCACTCGGCGATAACTTCGGCCCTAACTGCAGCTGGCGCGTCTCCAGATCTGGTCGCTCTGGTGGCCGATATGTACCGTGGCACGGCAACATCTTTCTTCACCACTGAAGGACAAACTGAGCTCATCCCCATTGTGCAAGGCGTCCGGCAGGGGTGCCCCCTCAGCGGTCTTCTGTTCAATCTGGTGATTGACCCTGTGCTGAGAGCGATACAGGAAGACGCTGGGGAACATCGAGTGCTGGCATACGCCGATGATCTTCTCCTTCTTGCGACTTCCGAAGTTGACCTGCAGAAAAGTATCGACCTTGTGTCTGACCTCCTGCAAAAGATTTCTCTGCAGCTCAACCACAGGAAGTGTTTCTCGATGCATTTGTCTGGGGTTCGACCGGTAGGCTCGAGGAGTACGGTTTTCCAGGTCAACCAACATCCCATCCGAGTACTTGGTGAAGGGGAGCATGGCATGTTTCTAGGAAAGCCTGTTGGCTTCAACTGCTCCCCTGGTCACGATTCACTTTACGAATTCCTCACGACTGCCGAGAAGATCGCAACCTCAAGGCTTGCTCCCTGGCAAAGGGTGGATGCCCTGAAGACTTTCTTTTATCCGTCGCTACTCTTTGCAATGAGGACGACCCAACTCAACAAAGGTGATTGGGCCCGGGTGGACGCCTTGCTGAAACCTCTCCTGAAGAAAACCCTAAGTCTCCCCCTGGAAGCAAGCTTAAGCTACTTGTATGGTGATGCCAAGAAGGGACTCATGGGTATCCCCTGTGCCGCCGAGGACTCGGACGTAGCAAGAGTGGACACTGCGTTCAAGCTTCTACGTTCCGCAGACCCGGTTGTGCGGGGACTCGCCTGGGAGGACCTTATTGGCACGGTTGCTGGCCGGATAAGGACGGATGCCTCACCTGAGGACCTCGGAAATTACATGTCGGGGGTAAATTATCCCCATATGTCGGGCCAACTATCATCAATCTGGTCCAAAGCAAGGCTTGCATCTTCACACCTCCATGTACAGTGGTCGTTTCCTGACTTCCACGACGTTTTCCTAAAAGTTGGGGACGCCACTGTTATGAAGAGGAGGGAGGTCTTCAAGACCCTGAGGCTAAAATACAGGTCGGACCATGCATCGAGGCTCTTCAACCAGCCGTCGCAGGGTAAAGCACCAGTGTGTGTGGCCAAGTCCAAAGCCAGTTGGCATTTCATTCGGAAGGGTGAATATACAAGATTTGCCGACTGGCGGTTTGTACATCGGGCGAGGCTGAGTTTGGTGCCCCTCAATGGATACACCCGGGGAGATGGAGATGTCCAGCGGCAATGTAGAAGATGCGGCCAGGAAATAGAGACGCTGCCGCACGTGCTTGGACACTGCTGGCAATACGGCACCCTTTATACGGAGCGACACAACGCCATTGTGAGACGGATTAGGAAGGCTGCGGTCGGATGGAAGTGGGGTATCTACTCTGAGAACCAATGCGTCGATCACTCTGCTCTCCGGCCCGACCTCGTTCTCATCAAAAACAACTCCGTAATAGTGATTGACGTAACTGTTACCTTTGAGAACGGGTCGGACGCCTTTGACAAAGCTCGTCAACGGAAAGTTGATAAGTATGCGGGCATCGTGAATCATCTCAAACTTACGTTTTCTGATGTCCGCATGGGGGTAGTTGTCGTGGGTGCACTTGGTTCTTGGGACCCTAACAATGATGCCCTCTTGAGAAGGCTATGCTCAGGAAAATACGCCTCGTTGCTAAGACGTCTGGCAGTGAGTGATACCATCCGGATGTCACGAGACATATACGTAGAGTTTACCACTGGTAAGAAGCAGGTCCCGTGGCAACCGCGTGCCTCTGACCCCCATGGCTCCCAGACAGAACCGACTGAATGCCGCCTGAATGGGGAAGGAGTGTAAAGGGAAAATTGAGAATGTGCAACATTTAAAAAATGTTCTTTTCTCAATGTTATGAAGGCTGTAATGAATTGCTGTGCTTCATCTAATTTATTTTTGTTCCTAATCCTTGCATACATAATTGCGGTTGGCCGTGATGCCCTTAAATGTCGCTTTTGTTAATGTCTAAGCAAACATTCGTGTAAAAATTGTAAATTTCTATCTAATGTCCATGTGAAAAATTTGTAAATATGTATCTAATATCCATGTCAAGTTTGTAAATTTGTATCTAATCTTGTATCCATTATCAATTGTGGAATCGTGAAGAAGATTTATCTGTACATAATAATGCTATATGTAAAGCATTCCTGGCAGATGTTGCCCATGTAATCTATTTCCTGTGGTTTGATAAATAAACATTGTTTAAATCTGTAGGATGATGTTCTTCTGCTGGTCTCCTATCCTGATGTTTAGCCGCCTTCCTGATGTTCCTATGTTGTTCCTGCGTTCTTCTGCTTCTGCTACTGCTGGCTCCGCCTCCTGACTGCAACTGCTGGTTCCGCCTCCTGACTGCAACCGCTGGTTCCGCCTCCTGACTGCTGCTGCTACTGGCTCCACCCCCTGACTGCTGCTGCTGGCTTCGCCTGGACTGCTACTGTCCCCACCTCCAGACTGCTGCTGCTGGCTCCACCTCCTGACTGCTGTAGACGGCTGCCGTGTGTCCTGGGTATCGTTCCTGCCTTCTCTGGTGGACTCGCCTGCAGGATTGCTGTGATTCGTGGGTGCTGCTTGGCCCGGCCAGCCTGCTCTCACCTGTGACCCCATTTCTCCCTTGCTACTGGTTGTCCATAAGTCGGCACCCTGGCCCTCGCGAGTAATTCTTGAAGAGTTGGAATGGAGAAGCTCAAGAAGGGAGATTCTTCTCCATCTTGCCTGACAGACAACAAACCGACCTGCCGTAGCGCCCCTGAGCCGCAGGTGGTTAGCCATTTGACACAAGACCCTTCTCCTGTGGCTGGACGAACTCGCGCCAGTCGGTTGACGAGGATGCCGGCCAGTCGCTCGACTGGGTTTATGTGCAAGAGGTGCCCAATGTCTTTCAGGACGGTCAGGGAACTTACTAAACACTGGAAGGTGCACGTTAGGGAGAAAGTTAAAAAGAGCTTTGGACACAGTAGGACCATTGCTTCTGAACCGTCCCGTATGATGTCTCCACCAACACAAGTTCATCCGACCCTGAAGTTGGTTGAAGCTATGACCTCTTCTCCCGCCTCGCCTCCTGAGGACAACCCGTCAACCCTGGACATGTCATTGCTCTCTGTTGTCCCGGAGGAAGTAGATCCCCAAAGGAATGAGCTGGGCATGGTTCCCCGCAATACCTCGAGTGAGGATAAACAAGTTGGCCTGCTTGAACTCCACCTGAATGAAGTTCCATCTAGATGCGACCCATTGGATTCCCCGGAACGCTTGATCATCGACCTAGATGGGCTGCGGTCTTCTTACGACACCGAATCGGAAGCCGAGCTCCCACCAACAGCGTCTCCGCAGTTTGGCCTCCTCCAGTTTGGTGATTTGGAAGATTCATCGGACAATTCTTGCCCTCTACCATCACGAGAAGCCCTGGCATCTACCTGCCCAACTGAGGCAGGTCTGGAGGAGTGTAGTGAACTTGATTTCTCTCGGGACCCCGGCATGGAAGGTGTTAGTACTCTGACCGACAATGGACCGACAAACTTTGGTGTTACCACCGTGGACCCCACGTCAACTAAGGGCTCGGGGTTGGACTTTGTAGCTCCGGCCCTGGCCTCACCGCAAGTCGGTCGCCTACTAAGTGATGGTTCCCCTTGCCACAGCCTGCATGCACAAGAACTTGACACTCAGAAGGATGTGTCTTCTGCTGCCATCTCCGGAGAGCCTGTTTATGTTGCTAACAATGGCGTGGACTCTACGGCTGCAGGGTCGACTGAGCCTGATTGTGCACGGGTGGTTGACCTTCTAACGGTAGCATATCCATTTGCTCCGTTGATAAGATGTACAGAGGACGGATGCGAGTGGACGTTCTCCTGCAAAGCGCACATCGACTGTGACCGCCTAAGTGCGCACCTTCTTCAGGCACACTGCATTGACACGTATGATAAGGTGATCTTGTGTCGGGAATGCCGATTCCCCATTCATGGCCTGCCGGAACTACATGCCTGTGTCAGTGTAGACGGATGTCAACAAATTCTTCCGGCTAATGCTTTCCAATGTGCAAGGAGATGCGGCGAGCAACTGCTTATCTTCCTGCCTGCCCCGCCGGTGGTTGCATGTACAGAGCATGGATGTTTGGTACCCTTTGAAGCACGTTGCCTCGATATGTGGAAATATGACCTGAGGAAGCACTTACGAACAGTACACAAAATCGGTGTGGAAAAGGTATATAGGATCTGCAGGTATTGTAACCTTGCAGTTACTGGCACGTGTACTCTTCACCCCTGCCTAAAAGACTGGGCAGCTGAACAAGGAGTGACTGCTCATGTCATGCCTATGAGAAAGAAGGGTCCTGTAAGGGGGCCGCGGTCTGGACGCAGGATCCGCTGGAGAGGTGGTAGCTGGAGACCTCAAAATCGCCGGCAATCTGATTCTGTGCCGCCCACCCGGAATACTTGCCCCACCACTACAGCCCGGACTGGAGAGGTATTGCATATGGTCTTCCCATGCCCTCGTCCACTTGCCTGCACCGAAGATTACTGCAATGTAAAGTTCGACCAAGGACGTTGGGCAAGCGCCAAGAACCTACTCATTGAACACCTCTGGGACATACATCGGATCTGGGTTGATAGGTCGAGGAACTGGTGCTCGTTCTGCCAGTCTGACTTCAATGGAAAGGTGGACGGTCACCGGTGCCTGCAGGGCACGGCTAAAGTCATTCCCATCAACCGGAATGCCCCACCCCTTCCTGTGCCTTCCCAGAATGTTAACTGGACCATTGTTCGATCTAGAAAGGAGCGGAACTGCAACTGGGGACGTGTTTCCCCGCCCCCCTTGCAGATGGTGGATTCACCTTCTTGTGCCCGCGGGTCCACTCACTCTGCGCCGGGAGATGGGCGTCGGGTCACAATTGAGGAGGTTGTCTCCGACGATGAGATCGGTGAAAGTGATGTGTGTGCCCTTGCCGCAGGTGGGCCTACTACGCCTGTCCAGCCTCGGAAGCCCGCTAGGAGGAATAGCCTGGTCGCCGGACCATCAACGAGGGATGATGATGTCAATGCATTCGTTGCCGTTCCACCCAGTTCTGCCGATGCCTTCGGTAGACGCCCAGAGACCTATACCGTCGCCAATGTTGCCTCTCCTGGGATACAGAATAGGCATGACCTTCCTGTTGAGATGCTTGTTCCCCCGAAGCAAGCGGGCCGAGTCATTATCACGTCCTTCCCCGTCGCGGACAACTTCTTGTGTACTGTCCCTGGGTGTGGCACTGCCTTCGCATCGAGAGTGTGGACTGCCTCCATTCGCTCACTGAAGCGACATCTTTTCCATACGCACAACATTGCAATCACCCGGTCTGTGAATGTTTGCCTGTTTTGCAACCGGCCTGCAGGTAGAAAGCCATCAACGCATGCGTGCCTCTCCTCCACCCAGCTTGTACAATTGGTGCCCAATCCGGAATTTAGTTGGACCTGCTCTAAGTGTTCGCAGGCGTTCCCCTCAAGGCGGGCCCTGCTCAACCATGAAAAGCATCACCGGTTGGCTGACAAAAGGAAGGAGGACAATGAGCGCCTTCCCCTCCCGGTTCCCCTCCGGCAAAGGAAGCCAAGGACTCGACCAACAAGACGGAGGGTGGACAACGTCATTGGAAAGGACTCGTCTGCACCCATATTGATTGCTCCTTCAGGCCTCCGGATCCCTCTGGAAAATAATGAAGAGGATGCTGTCCGTCGCCCAGCCCAAGGTACTCCTGACGGTCCACAGTGTGCGGGTCTTCCACCTGGTAGGCCCCCTGGGGGTCAGGGACGGTCGCTTTCCCCGCCTGCTGCGGATCCCGCTGGTACATCTGCCCTTAATGTTACGCTCAGCCAAGTCACACAAGCGGATGAGGAGCTCCTTCCCTCACAGGGACTCGTCGACCAGCCTGTTTTCGACAATGATAGCGCGGCTGAACCCGCAAGACCAGTCCTTCTCGAGCCTGATGAGGTGGATGAATACCCACTGGGGGATTTTATTGGGAAACTGAATCAGTTTACGAATGCTGACTCCTTCCTTTGGGACGACTTCGAAGTGTGCCTGACGGAAATTAACGCTGCGGTAGCGGTCATCGTAAAGCTCCCTGCACCCCGTGAATTCGTTGGTCCTTCCGCTGCACCGGATGTTGAAAACCCAAAAATCATCCAGCGGATATACCGGCAAAATCGAAGGAAGGCCGTTCGGCTCATCGTCAACGGTGCAAACAAACACTGCCCCATACCGGCCGAGGAAATTGTTCAGGCTTTTCGTGTGGAGGAGCCTGCCCGGCCCGACCTCACTGGTTTCTACCCTGGTGCCGCTCCTGACCGGCCCAGTTTGTCGATGCCCCCGTTTACTCCCGAAGAAGTTTCTACTAAGCTTGCCTCTTGTGAGAATTCAAGCCCCGGCATGGATCGGCTAGCTTACCACCATTGGAGGTCTGCTGACCCGGACGGAAAAGTCCTATGTAGAATCTTCAACTGTTGCTTGAAGGCTGGACGTGTGCCTAGTGCATGGAAGGTCACTAATTCCATTCTCATACAGAAGAAGGAATCGCCTGAGACGGTTAGTGACTGGAGGCCCATTGCCCTTGGCAATTGTATTTACAAATTATTTGCTGGATGCATTGCCAAGCGGATGATTGTGTGGGCTGAGTCGAACGGTGTGTTCTCCCCCTGCCAGAAGGGTTTCCTCCCTTTTGACGGGGTGGTGGAGAACAATTACGTCCTAGAACAGAGGATCCGACTAGCCCGGGGTAACAAACATGATCTTCTCATCGCTTCCCTCGATATATCCAATGCATTCGGTACCGTCCCTCACTCGGCGATAACTTCGGCCCTAACTGCAGCTGGCGCGTCTCCAGATCTGGTCGCTCTGGTGGCCGATATGTACCGTGGCACGGCAACATCTTTCTTCACCACTGAAGGACAAACTGAGCTCATCCCCATTGTGCAAGGCGTCCGGCAGGGGTGCCCCCTCAGCGGTCTTCTGTTCAATCTGGTGATTGACCCTGTGCTGAGAGCGGTACAGGAAGACGCTGGGGAACATCGAGTGCTGGCATACGCCGATGATCTTCTCCTTCTTGCGACTTCCGAAGTTGACCTGCAGAAAAGTATCGACCTTGTGTCTGACCTCCTGCAAAAGATTTCTCTGCAGCTCAACCACAGGAAGTGTTTCTCGATGCATTTGTCTGGGGTTCGACCGGTAGGCTCGAGGAGTACGGTTTTCCAGGTCAACCAACATCCCATCCGAGTACTTGGTGAAGGGGAGCATGGCATGTTTCTAGGAAAGCCTGTTGGCTTCAACTGCTCCCCTGGTCACGATTCACTTTACGAATTCCTCACGACTGCCGAGAAGATCGCAACCTCAAGGCTTGCTCCCTGGCAAAGGGTGGATGCCCTGAAGACTTTCTTTTATCCGTCGCTACTCTTTGCAATGAGGACGACCCAACTCAACAAAGGTGATTGGGCCCGGGTGGACGCCTTGCTGAAACCTCTCCTGAAGAAAACCCTAAGTCTCCCCCTGGAAGCAAGCTTAAGCTACTTGTATGGTGATGCCAAGAAGGGACTCATGGGTATCCCCTGTGCCGCCGAGGACTCGGACGTAGCAAGAGTGGACACTGCGTTCAAGCTTCTACGTTCCGCAGACCCGGTTGTGCGGGGACTCGCCTGGGAGGACCTTATTGGCACGGTTGCTGGCCGGATAAGGACGGATGCCTCACCTGAGGACCTCGGAAATTACATGTCGGGGGTAAATTATCCCCATATGTCGGGCCAACTATCATCAATCTGGTCCAAAGCAAGGCTTGCATCTTCACACCTCCATGTACAGTGGTCGTTTCCTGACTTCCACGACGTTTTCCTAAAAGTTGGGGACGCCACTGTTATGAAGAGGAGGGAGGTCTTCAAGACCCTGAGGCTAAAATACAGGTCGGACCATGCATCGAGGCTCTTCAACCAGCCGTCGCAGGGTAAAGCACCAGTGTGTGTGGCCAAGTCCAAAGCCAGTTGGCATTTCATTCGGAAGGGTGAATATACAAGATTTGCCGACTGGCGGTTTGTACATCGGGCGAGGCTGAGTTTGGTGCCCCTCAATGGATACACCCGGGGAGATGGAGATGTCCAGCGGCAATGTAGAAGATGCGGCCAGGAAATAGAGACGCTGCCGCACGTGCTTGGACACTGCTGGCAATACGGCACCCTTTATACGGAGCGACACAACGCCATTGTGAGACGGATTAGGAAGGCTGCGGTCGGATGGAAGTGGGGTATCTACTCTGAGAACCAATGCGTCGATCACTCTGCTCTCCGGCCCGACCTCGTTCTCATCAAAAACAACTCCGTAATAGTGATTGACGTAACTGTTACCTTTGAGAACGGGTCGGACGCCTTTGACAAAGCTCGTCAACGGAAAGTTGATAAGTATGCGGGCATCGTGAATCATCTCAAACTTACGTTTTCTGATGTCCGCATGGGGGTAGTTGTCGTGGGTGCACTTGGTTCTTGGGACCCTAACAATGATGCCCTCTTGAGAAGGCTATGCTCAGGAAAATACGCCTCGTTGCTAAGACGTCTGGCAGTGAGTGATACCATCCGGATGTCACGAGACATATACGTAGAGTTTACCACTGGTAAGAAGCAGGTCCCGTGGCAACCGCGTGCCTCTGACCCCCATGGCTCCCAGACAGAACCGACTGAATGCCGCCTGAATGGGGAAGGAGTGTAAAGGGAAAATTGAGAATGTGCAACATTTAAAAAATGTTCTTTTCTCAATGTTATGAAGGCTGTAATGAATTGCTGTGCTTCATCTAATTTATTTTTGTTCCTAATCCTTGCATACATAATTGCGGTTGGCCGTGATGCCCTTAAATGTCGCTTTTGTTAATGTCTAAGCAAACATTCGTGTAAAAATTGTAAATTTCTATCTAATGTCCATGTGAAAAATTTGTAAATATGTATCTAATATCCATGTCAAGTTTGTAAATTTGTATCTAATCTTGTATCCATTATCAATTGTGGAATCGTGAAGAAGATTTATCTGTACATAATAATGCTATATGTAAAGCATTCCTGGCAGATGTTGCCCATGTAATCTATTTCCTGTGGTTTGATAAATAAACATTGTTTAAACCTGTTCTTATCAGATTAACATCTGATAGGGGGTCTATTGACCTCTTTGATGTGTTAAACTAATTTTTGAACAGAGGCTTGAGGTCCGGAATTTATTCCGCCTAAGCCGCGAGTTGTCCCGCAATTGCACTACAAGCGGTGATGGCTCACATAAAATTATAAGAAAAGAAATATTATACTTGTATAAGCTGAATACATGTGTAAGTTCCGTCTGTTAGTTGAACTTCGATGTATGGGACCTCCATGTGTATGTGAGAGTGTTGCCAGCATTTAACTGGAACAGGGGTCAGCAAACTTTTAATAAAAACCATAGGCTTCCAGTGTTTACGGATTGTGATTTTTGTACCAAATTTGGTTCGAATCGGTCCATTCGTTCGTCAGTTATCCTCTCCACAGACTCACTGAACACACACAGACACAGACATCACTTTAAAAATGTTTGATTCGTGATCAGGGATGCTTGAAACGTACTCTCCCATCGAAAACTTGAATTCGAATTGAGGCGAACACAAGCGGATGAGGAGCTCCTTCCCTCACAGGGACTCGTCGACCAGCCTGTTTTCGACATTGATAGTTCGGCTGAACCCGCAAGACCAGTCCTTCCCGAGCCTGATGAGGTGGATGAATACCCACTGGGGGAATTTATTGGGAAACTGAATCAGTTTACGAATGCTGACTCCTTCCTTTGGGACGACTTCGAAGAGTGCCTGACAGAAATTAACGCTGCGGTAGCGGTCATCGTTAAGCTCCCTGCACCAGGTGAATTCGTTGGTCCTTCCGCTGCACCGGATGTTGAAAACCCAAAAATCATCCAGCGGATATACCGGCAAAATCGAAGGAAGGCCGTTCGGCTCATCGTCAACGGTGCAAACAAACACTGCCCCATACCGGCCGAGGAAATTGTTCAGGCTTTTCGTGTGGAGGAGCCTGCCCGGCCCGACCTCACTGGTTTCTACCCTGGTGCCGCTCCTGACCGGCCCAGTTTGTCGATGCCCCCGTTTACACCCGAAGAAGTTTCTACTAAGCTTGCCTCTTGTGAGAATTCAAGCCCCGGCATGGATCGGCTAGCTTACCACCATTGGAGGTCTGCTGACCCGGACGGAAAAGTCCTATGTAGAATCTTCAACTGTTGCTTGAAGGCTGGACGTGTGCCTAGTGCATGGAAGGTCACTAATTCCATTCTCATACAGAAGAAGGAATCGCCTGAGACGGTTAGTGACTGGAGGCCCATTGCCCTTGGCAATTGTATTTACAAATTATTTGCTGGATGCATTGCCAAGCGGATGATTGTGTGGGCTGAGTCGAACGGTGTGTTCTCCCCCTGCCAGAAGGGTTTCCTCCCTTTTGACGGGGTGGTGGAGAACAATTACGTCCTAGAACAGAGGATCCGTCTAGCCCGGGGTAACAAACATGATCTTCTCATCGCTTCCCTCGATATATCCAATGCATTCGGTACCGTCCCTCACTCGGCGATAACTTCGGCCCTAACTGCAGCTGGCGCGTCTCCAGATCTGGTCGCTCTGGTGGCCGATATGTACCGTGGCACGGCAACATCTTTCTTCACCACTGAAGGACAAACTGAGCTCATCCCCATTGTGCAAGGCGTCCGGCAGGGGTGCCCCCTCAGCGGTCTTCTGTTCAATCTGGTGATTGACCCTGTGCTGAGAGCGGTACAGGAAGACGCTGGGGAACATCGAGTGCTGGCATACGCCGATGATCTTCTCCTTCTTGCGACTTCCGAAGTTGACCTGCAGAAAAGTATTGACCTTGTGTCTGACCTCCTGCAAAAGATTTCTCTGCAGCTCAACCACAGGAAGTGTTTCTCGATGCATTTGTCTGGGGTTCGACCGGTAGGCTCGAGGAGTACGGTTTTCCAGGTCAACCAACATCCCATCCGAGTACTTGGTGAAGGGGAGCATGGCATGTTTCTAGGAAAGCCTGTTGGCTTCAACTGCTCCCCTGGTCACGATTCACTTTACGAATTCCTCACGACTGCCGAGAAGATCGCAACCTCAAGGCTTGCTCCCTGGCAAAGGGTGGATGCCCTGAAGACGTTCTTTTATCCGTCGCTACTCTTTGCAATGAGGACGACCCAACTCAACAAAGGTGATTGGGCCCGGGTGGACGCCTTGCTGAAACCTCTCCTGAAGAAAACCCTAAGTCTCCCCCTGGAAGCAAGCTTAAGCTACTTGTATGGTGATGCCAAGAAGGGACTCATGGGTATCCCCTGTGCCGCCGAGGACTCGGACGTAGCAAGAGTGGACACTGCGTTCAAGCTTCTACATTCCGCAGATCCGGTTGTGCGGGGACTCGCCTGGGAGGACCTTATTGGCACGGTTGCTGGCCGGATAAGGACGGATGCCTCACCCGAGGACCTCGGAAATTACATGTCGGGGGTAAATTATTCCCATATGTCGGGCCAACTATCATCAATCTGGTCCAAAGCAAGGCTTGCATCTTCACACCTCCATGTACAGTGGTCGTTTCCTGACTTCCACGACGTTTTCCTAAAAGTTGGGGACGCCACTGTTATGAAGAGGAGGGAGGTCTTCAAGACCTTGAGGCTAAAATACAGGTCGGACCATGCATCGAGGCTTTTCAACCAGCCGTCGCAGGGTAAAGCACCAGTGTGTGTGGCCAAGTCCAAAGCCAGTTGGCATTTCATTCGGAAGGGTGAATATACAAGATTTGCCGACTGGCGGTTTGTACATCGGGCGAGGCTGAGTTTGGTGCCCCTCAATGGATACACCCGGGGAGATGGAGATGTCCAGCGGCAATGTAGAAGATGCGGCCAGGAAATAGAGACGCTGCCGCACGTGCTTGGACACTGCTGGCAATACGGCACCCTGTATACGGAGCGACACAACGCCATTGTGAGACGGATTAGGAAGGCTGCGGTCGGATGGAAGTGGGGTATCTACTCTGAGAACCAATGCGTCGATCACTCTGCTCTCCGGCCCGACCTCGTTCTCATCAAAAACAACTCCGTAATAGTGATTGACGTAACTGTTACCTTTGAGAACGGGTCGGACGCCTTTGACAAAGCTCGTCAACGGAAAGTTGATAAGTATGCGGGCATCGTGAATCATCTCAAACTTACGTTTTCTGATGTCCGCATGGGGGTAGTTGTCGTGGGTGCACTTGGTTCTTGGGACCCTAACAATGATGCCCTCTTGAGAAGGCTCTGCTCAGGAAAATACGCCTCGTTGCTAAGACGTCTGGCAGTGAGTGACACCATCCGGATGTCACGAGACATATACGTAGAGTTTACCACTGGTAAGAAGCAGGTCCCGTGGCAACCGCGTGCCTCTGACCCCCATGGCTCCCAGACAGAACCGACTGAATGCCGCCTGAATGGGGAAGGAGTGTAAAGGGAAAATTGAGAATGTGCAACATCTAAAAAAATGCTCTTTTCTCAATGTTATAAAGGCTGTAAGGAATTGCTGTGCTTTATCTAATTTATTTTTGTTCTTAATCCTTGCATACATAATTGCGGTTGGTCGTGATGCCCTTAAATGTCGCTTTTGTTAATGTCTAAGCAAACATTCGTGTAAAAATTGTAAATTTCTATCTAATGTCCATGTGAAAAATTTGTAAATATGTATCTAATATCCATGTCAAGTTTGTAAATTTGTATCTAATCTTGTATCCATTATCAATTGTGGAATCGTGAAGAAGAGTTATCTGTACATAATAATGCTATATGTAAAGCATTCCTGGCAGATGTTGCCCATGTAATCTATTTCCTGTGGTTTGATAAATAAACATTGTTTAAACCTGTTCTTATCAGATTAACATCTGATAGGGGGTCTATTGACCTCTTTGATGTGTTAAACTAATTTTTGAACAGAGGCTTGAGGTCCGGAATTTATTCCGCCTAAGCCGCGAGTTGTCCCGCAATTGCACTACAAGCGGTGATGGCTCACATAAAATTATAAGAAAAGAAATATTATACTTGTATAAGCTGAATACATGTGTAAGTTCCGTCTGTTAGTTGAACTTCGATGTATGGGACCTCCATGTGTATGTGAGAGTGTTGCCAGCATTTAACTGGAACAGGGGTCAGCAAACTTTTAATAAAAACCATAGGCTTCCAGTGTTTACGGATTGTGATTTTTGTACCAAATTTGGTTCGAATCGGTCCATTCGTTCGTCAGTTATCCTCTCCACAGACTCACTGAACACACACAGACACAGACATCACTTTAAAAATGTTTGATTCGTGATCAGGGATGCTTGAAACGTACTCTCCCATCGAAAACTTGAATTCGAATTGAGGCGAACACAAGCGGATGAGGAGCTCCTTCCCTCACAGGGACTCGTCGACCAGCCTGTTTTCGACATTGATAGTTCGGCTGAACCCGCAAGACCAGTCCTTCCCGAGCCTGATGAGGTGGATGAATACCCACTGGGGGAATTTATTGGGAAACTGAATCAGTTTACGAATGCTGACTCCTTCCTTTGGGACGACTTCGAAGAGTGCCTGACAGAAATTAACGCTGCGGTAGCGGTCATCGTTAAGCTCCCTGCACCAGGTGAATTCGTTGGTCCTTCCGCTGCACCGGATGTTGAAAACCCAAAAATCATCCAGCGGATATACCGGCAAAATCGAAGGAAGGCCGTTCGGCTCATCGTCAACGGTGCAAACAAACACTGCCCCATACCGGCCGAGGAAATTGTTCAGGCTTTTCGTGTGGAGGAGCCTGCCCGGCCCGACCTCACTGGTTTCTACCCTGGTGCCGCTCCTGACCGGCCCAGTTTGTCGATGCCCCCGTTTACACCCGAAGAAGTTTCTACTAAGCTTGCCTCTTGTGAGAATTCAAGCCCCGGCATGGATCGGCTAGCTTACCACCATTGGAGGTCTGCTGACCCGGACGGAAAAGTCCTATGTAGAATCTTCAACTGTTGCTTGAAGGCTGGACGTGTGCCTAGTGCATGGAAGGTCACTAATTCCATTCTCATACAGAAGAAGGAATCGCCTGAGACGGTTAGTGACTGGAGGCCCATTGCCCTTGGCAATTGTATTTACAAATTATTTGCTGGATGCATTGCCAAGCGGATGATTGTGTGGGCTGAGTCGAACGGTGTGTTCTCCCCCTGCCAGAAGGGTTTCCTCCCTTTTGACGGGGTGGTGGAGAACAATTACGTCCTAGAACAGAGGATCCGTCTAGCCCGGGGTAACAAACATGATCTTCTCATCGCTTCCCTCGATATATCCAATGCATTCGGTACCGTCCCTCACTCGGCGATAACTTCGGCCCTAACTGCAGCTGGCGCGTCTCCAGATCTGGTCGCTCTGGTGGCCGATATGTACCGTGGCACGGCAACATCTTTCTTCACCACTGAAGGACAAACTGAGCTCATCCCCATTGTGCAAGGCGTCCGGCAGGGGTGCCCCCTCAGCGGTCTTCTGTTCAATCTGGTGATTGACCCTGTGCTGAGAGCGGTACAGGAAGACGCTGGGGAACATCGAGTGCTGGCATACGCCGATGATCTTCTCCTTCTTGCGACTTCCGAAGTTGACCTGCAGAAAAGTATTGACCTTGTGTCTGACCTCCTGCAAAAGATTTCTCTGCAGCTCAACCACAGGAAGTGTTTCTCGATGCATTTGTCTGGGGTTCGACCGGTAGGCTCGAGGAGTACGGTTTTCCAGGTCAACCAACATCCCATCCGAGTACTTGGTGAAGGGGAGCATGGCATGTTTCTAGGAAAGCCTGTTGGCTTCAACTGCTCCCCTGGTCACGATTCACTTTACGAATTCCTCACGACTGCCGAGAAGATCGCAACCTCAAGGCTTGCTCCCTGGCAAAGGGTGGATGCCCTGAAGACGTTCTTTTATCCGTCGCTACTCTTTGCAATGAGGACGACCCAACTCAACAAAGGTGATTGGGCCCGGGTGGACGCCTTGCTGAAACCTCTCCTGAAGAAAACCCTAAGTCTCCCCCTGGAAGCAAGCTTAAGCTACTTGTATGGTGATGCCAAGAAGGGACTCATGGGTATCCCCTGTGCCGCCGAGGACTCGGACGTAGCAAGAGTGGACACTGCGTTCAAGCTTCTACATTCCGCAGATCCGGTTGTGCGGGGACTCGCCTGGGAGGACCTTATTGGCACGGTTGCTGGCCGGATAAGGACGGATGCCTCACCCGAGGACCTCGGAAATTACATGTCGGGGGTAAATTATTCCCATATGTCGGGCCAACTATCATCAATCTGGTCCAAAGCAAGGCTTGCATCTTCACACCTCCATGTACAGTGGTCGTTTCCTGACTTCCACGACGTTTTCCTAAAAGTTGGGGACGCCACTGTTATGAAGAGGAGGGAGGTCTTCAAGACCTTGAGGCTAAAATACAGGTCGGACCATGCATCGAGGCTTTTCAACCAGCCGTCGCAGGGTAAAGCACCAGTGTGTGTGGCCAAGTCCAAAGCCAGTTGGCATTTCATTCGGAAGGGTGAATATACAAGATTTGCCGACTGGCGGTTTGTACATCGGGCGAGGCTGAGTTTGGTGCCCCTCAATGGATACACCCGGGGAGATGGAGATGTCCAGCGGCAATGTAGAAGATGCGGCCAGGAAATAGAGACGCTGCCGCACGTGCTTGGACACTGCTGGCAATACGGCACCCTGTATACGGAGCGACACAACGCCATTGTGAGACGGATTAGGAAGGCTGCGGTCGGATGGAAGTGGGGTATCTACTCTGAGAACCAATGCGTCGATCACTCTGCTCTCCGGCCCGACCTCGTTCTCATCAAAAACAACTCCGTAATAGTGATTGACGTAACTGTTACCTTTGAGAACGGGTCGGACGCCTTTGACAAAGCTCGTCAACGGAAAGTTGATAAGTATGCGGGCATCGTGAATCATCTCAAACTTACGTTTTCTGATGTCCGCATGGGGGTAGTTGTCGTGGGTGCACTTGGTTCTTGGGACCCTAACAATGATGCCCTCTTGAGAAGGCTCTGCTCAGGAAAATACGCCTCGTTGCTAAGACGTCTGGCAGTGAGTGACACCATCCGGATGTCACGAGACATATACGTAGAGTTTACCACTGGTAAGAAGCAGGTCCCGTGGCAACCGCGTGCCTCTGACCCCCATGGCTCCCAGACAGAACCGACTGAATGCCGCCTGAATGGGGAAGGAGTGTAAAGGGAAAATTGAGAATGTGCAACATCTAAAAAAATGCTCTTTTCTCAATGTTATAAAGGCTGTAAGGAATTGCTGTGCTTTATCTAATTTATTTTTGTTCTTAATCCTTGCATACATAATTGCGGTTGGTCGTGATGCCCTTAAATGTCGCTTTTGTTAATGTCTAAGCAAACATTCGTGTAAAAATTGTAAATTTCTATCTAATGTCCATGTGAAAAATTTGTAAATATGTATCTAATATCCATGTCAAGTTTGTAAATTTGTATCTAATCTTGTATCCATTATCAATTGTGGAATCGTGAAGAAGAGTTATCTGTACATAATAATGCTATATGTAAAGCATTCCTGGCAGATGTTGCCCATGTAATCTATTTCCTGTGGTTTGATAAATAAACATTGTTTAAACCTGTTCTTATCAGATTAACATCTGATAGGGGGTCTATTGACCTCTTTGATGTGTTAAACTAATTTTTGAACAGAGGCTTGAGGTCCGGAATTTATTCCGCCTAAGCCGCGAGTTGTCCCGCAATTGCACTACAAGCGGTGATGGCTCACATAAAATTATAAGAAAAGAAATATTATACTTGTATAAGCTGAATACATGTGTAAGTTCCGTCTGTTAGTTGAACTTCGATGTATGGGACCTCCATGTGTATGTGAGAGTGTTGCCAGCATTTAACTGGAACAGGGGTCAGCAAACTTTTAATAAAAACCATAGGCTTCCAGTGTTTACGGATTGTGATTTTTGTACCAAATTTGGTTCGAATCGGTCCATTCGTTCGTCAGTTATCCTCTCCACAGACTCACTGAACACACACAGACACAGACATCACTTTAAAAATGTTTGATTCGTGATCAGGGATGCTTGAAACGTACTCTCCCATCGAAAACTTGAATTCGAATTGAGGCGAACACAAGCGGATGAGGAGCTCCTTCCCTCACAGGGACTCGTCGACCAGCCTGTTTTCGACATTGATAGTTCGGCTGAACCCGCAAGACCAGTCCTTCCCGAGCCTGATGAGGTGGATGAATACCCACTGGGGGAATTTATTGGGAAACTGAATCAGTTTACGAATGCTGACTCCTTCCTTTGGGACGACTTCGAAGAGTGCCTGACAGAAATTAACGCTGCGGTAGCGGTCATCGTTAAGCTCCCTGCACCAGGTGAATTCGTTGGTCCTTCCGCTGCACCGGATGTTGAAAACCCAAAAATCATCCAGCGGATATACCGGCAAAATCGAAGGAAGGCCGTTCGGCTCATCGTCAACGGTGCAAACAAACACTGCCCCATACCGGCCGAGGAAATTGTTCAGGCTTTTCGTGTGGAGGAGCCTGCCCGGCCCGACCTCACTGGTTTCTACCCTGGTGCCGCTCCTGACCGGCCCAGTTTGTCGATGCCCCCGTTTACACCCGAAGAAGTTTCTACTAAGCTTGCCTCTTGTGAGAATTCAAGCCCCGGCATGGATCGGCTAGCTTACCACCATTGGAGGTCTGCTGACCCGGACGGAAAAGTCCTATGTAGAATCTTCAACTGTTGCTTGAAGGCTGGACGTGTGCCTAGTGCATGGAAGGTCACTAATTCCATTCTCATACAGAAGAAGGAATCGCCTGAGACGGTTAGTGACTGGAGGCCCATTGCCCTTGGCAATTGTATTTACAAATTATTTGCTGGATGCATTGCCAAGCGGATGATTGTGTGGGCTGAGTCGAACGGTGTGTTCTCCCCCTGCCAGAAGGGTTTCCTCCCTTTTGACGGGGTGGTGGAGAACAATTACGTCCTAGAACAGAGGATCCGTCTAGCCCGGGGTAACAAACATGATCTTCTCATCGCTTCCCTCGATATATCCAATGCATTCGGTACCGTCCCTCACTCGGCGATAACTTCGGCCCTAACTGCAGCTGGCGCGTCTCCAGATCTGGTCGCTCTGGTGGCCGATATGTACCGTGGCACGGCAACATCTTTCTTCACCACTGAAGGACAAACTGAGCTCATCCCCATTGTGCAAGGCGTCCGGCAGGGGTGCCCCCTCAGCGGTCTTCTGTTCAATCTGGTGATTGACCCTGTGCTGAGAGCGGTACAGGAAGACGCTGGGGAACATCGAGTGCTGGCATACGCCGATGATCTTCTCCTTCTTGCGACTTCCGAAGTTGACCTGCAGAAAAGTATTGACCTTGTGTCTGACCTCCTGCAAAAGATTTCTCTGCAGCTCAACCACAGGAAGTGTTTCTCGATGCATTTGTCTGGGGTTCGACCGGTAGGCTCGAGGAGTACGGTTTTCCAGGTCAACCAACATCCCATCCGAGTACTTGGTGAAGGGGAGCATGGCATGTTTCTAGGAAAGCCTGTTGGCTTCAACTGCTCCCCTGGTCACGATTCACTTTACGAATTCCTCACGACTGCCGAGAAGATCGCAACCTCAAGGCTTGCTCCCTGGCAAAGGGTGGATGCCCTGAAGACGTTCTTTTATCCGTCGCTACTCTTTGCAATGAGGACGACCCAACTCAACAAAGGTGATTGGGCCCGGGTGGACGCCTTGCTGAAACCTCTCCTGAAGAAAACCCTAAGTCTCCCCCTGGAAGCAAGCTTAAGCTACTTGTATGGTGATGCCAAGAAGGGACTCATGGGTATCCCCTGTGCCGCCGAGGACTCGGACGTAGCAAGAGTGGACACTGCGTTCAAGCTTCTACATTCCGCAGATCCGGTTGTGCGGGGACTCGCCTGGGAGGACCTTATTGGCACGGTTGCTGGCCGGATAAGGACGGATGCCTCACCCGAGGACCTCGGAAATTACATGTCGGGGGTAAATTATTCCCATATGTCGGGCCAACTATCATCAATCTGGTCCAAAGCAAGGCTTGCATCTTCACACCTCCATGTACAGTGGTCGTTTCCTGACTTCCACGACGTTTTCCTAAAAGTTGGGGACGCCACTGTTATGAAGAGGAGGGAGGTCTTCAAGACCTTGAGGCTAAAATACAGGTCGGACCATGCATCGAGGCTTTTCAACCAGCCGTCGCAGGGTAAAGCACCAGTGTGTGTGGCCAAGTCCAAAGCCAGTTGGCATTTCATTCGGAAGGGTGAATATACAAGATTTGCCGACTGGCGGTTTGTACATCGGGCGAGGCTGAGTTTGGTGCCCCTCAATGGATACACCCGGGGAGATGGAGATGTCCAGCGGCAATGTAGAAGATGCGGCCAGGAAATAGAGACGCTGCCGCACGTGCTTGGACACTGCTGGCAATACGGCACCCTGTATACGGAGCGACACAACGCCATTGTGAGACGGATTAGGAAGGCTGCGGTCGGATGGAAGTGGGGTATCTACTCTGAGAACCAATGCGTCGATCACTCTGCTCTCCGGCCCGACCTCGTTCTCATCAAAAACAACTCCGTAATAGTGATTGACGTAACTGTTACCTTTGAGAACGGGTCGGACGCCTTTGACAAAGCTCGTCAACGGAAAGTTGATAAGTATGCGGGCATCGTGAATCATCTCAAACTTACGTTTTCTGATGTCCGCATGGGGGTAGTTGTCGTGGGTGCACTTGGTTCTTGGGACCCTAACAATGATGCCCTCTTGAGAAGGCTCTGCTCAGGAAAATACGCCTCGTTGCTAAGACGTCTGGCAGTGAGTGACACCATCCGGATGTCACGAGACATATACGTAGAGTTTACCACTGGTAAGAAGCAGGTCCCGTGGCAACCGCGTGCCTCTGACCCCCATGGCTCCCAGACAGAACCGACTGAATGCCGCCTGAATGGGGAAGGAGTGTAAAGGGAAAATTGAGAATGTGCAACATCTAAAAAAATGCTCTTTTCTCAATGTTATAAAGGCTGTAAGGAATTGCTGTGCTTTATCTAATTTATTTTTGTTCTTAATCCTTGCATACATAATTGCGGTTGGTCGTGATGCCCTTAAATGTCGCTTTTGTTAATGTCTAAGCAAACATTCGTGTAAAAATTGTAAATTTCTATCTAATGTCCATGTGAAAAATTTGTAAATATGTATCTAATATCCATGTCAAGTTTGTAAATTTGTATCTAATCTTGTATCCATTATCAATTGTGGAATCGTGAAGAAGAGTTATCTGTACATAATAATGCTATATGTAAAGCATTCCTGGCAGATGTTGCCCATGTAATCTATTTCCTGTGGTTTGATAAATAAACATTGTTTAAACCTGTTCTTATCAGATTAACATCTGATAGGGGGTCTATTGACCTCTTTGATGTGTTAAACTAATTTTTGAACAGAGGCTTGAGGTCCGGAATTTATTCCGCCTAAGCCGCGAGTTGTCCCGCAATTGCACTACAAGCGGTGATGGCTCACATAAAATTATAAGAAAAGAAATATTATACTTGTATAAGCTGAATACATGTGTAAGTTCCGTCTGTTAGTTGAACTTCGATGTATGGGACCTCCATGTGTATGTGAGAGTGTTGCCAGCATTTAACTGGAACAGGGGTCAGCAAACTTTTAATAAAAACCATAGGCTTCCAGTGTTTACGGATTGTGATTTTTGTACCAAATTTGGTTCGAATCGGTCCATTCGTTCGTCAGTTATCCTCTCCACAGACTCACTGAACACACACAGACACAGACATCACTTTAAAAATGTTTGATTCGTGATCAGGGATGCTTGAAACGTACTCTCCCATCGAAAACTTGAATTCGAATTGAGGCGAACACAAGCGGATGAGGAGCTCCTTCCCTCACAGGGACTCGTCGACCAGCCTGTTTTCGACATTGATAGTTCGGCTGAACCCGCAAGACCAGTCCTTCCCGAGCCTGATGAGGTGGATGAATACCCACTGGGGGAATTTATTGGGAAACTGAATCAGTTTACGAATGCTGACTCCTTCCTTTGGGACGACTTCGAAGAGTGCCTGACAGAAATTAACGCTGCGGTAGCGGTCATCGTTAAGCTCCCTGCACCAGGTGAATTCGTTGGTCCTTCCGCTGCACCGGATGTTGAAAACCCAAAAATCATCCAGCGGATATACCGGCAAAATCGAAGGAAGGCCGTTCGGCTCATCGTCAACGGTGCAAACAAACACTGCCCCATACCGGCCGAGGAAATTGTTCAGGCTTTTCGTGTGGAGGAGCCTGCCCGGCCCGACCTCACTGGTTTCTACCCTGGTGCCGCTCCTGACCGGCCCAGTTTGTCGATGCCCCCGTTTACACCCGAAGAAGTTTCTACTAAGCTTGCCTCTTGTGAGAATTCAAGCCCCGGCATGGATCGGCTAGCTTACCACCATTGGAGGTCTGCTGACCCGGACGGAAAAGTCCTATGTAGAATCTTCAACTGTTGCTTGAAGGCTGGACGTGTGCCTAGTGCATGGAAGGTCACTAATTCCATTCTCATACAGAAGAAGGAATCGCCTGAGACGGTTAGTGACTGGAGGCCCATTGCCCTTGGCAATTGTATTTACAAATTATTTGCTGGATGCATTGCCAAGCGGATGATTGTGTGGGCTGAGTCGAACGGTGTGTTCTCCCCCTGCCAGAAGGGTTTCCTCCCTTTTGACGGGGTGGTGGAGAACAATTACGTCCTAGAACAGAGGATCCGTCTAGCCCGGGGTAACAAACATGATCTTCTCATCGCTTCCCTCGATATATCCAATGCATTCGGTACCGTCCCTCACTCGGCGATAACTTCGGCCCTAACTGCAGCTGGCGCGTCTCCAGATCTGGTCGCTCTGGTGGCCGATATGTACCGTGGCACGGCAACATCTTTCTTCACCACTGAAGGACAAACTGAGCTCATCCCCATTGTGCAAGGCGTCCGGCAGGGGTGCCCCCTCAGCGGTCTTCTGTTCAATCTGGTGATTGACCCTGTGCTGAGAGCGGTACAGGAAGACGCTGGGGAACATCGAGTGCTGGCATACGCCGATGATCTTCTCCTTCTTGCGACTTCCGAAGTTGACCTGCAGAAAAGTATTGACCTTGTGTCTGACCTCCTGCAAAAGATTTCTCTGCAGCTCAACCACAGGAAGTGTTTCTCGATGCATTTGTCTGGGGTTCGACCGGTAGGCTCGAGGAGTACGGTTTTCCAGGTCAACCAACATCCCATCCGAGTACTTGGTGAAGGGGAGCATGGCATGTTTCTAGGAAAGCCTGTTGGCTTCAACTGCTCCCCTGGTCACGATTCACTTTACGAATTCCTCACGACTGCCGAGAAGATCGCAACCTCAAGGCTTGCTCCCTGGCAAAGGGTGGATGCCCTGAAGACGTTCTTTTATCCGTCGCTACTCTTTGCAATGAGGACGACCCAACTCAACAAAGGTGATTGGGCCCGGGTGGACGCCTTGCTGAAACCTCTCCTGAAGAAAACCCTAAGTCTCCCCCTGGAAGCAAGCTTAAGCTACTTGTATGGTGATGCCAAGAAGGGACTCATGGGTATCCCCTGTGCCGCCGAGGACTCGGACGTAGCAAGAGTGGACACTGCGTTCAAGCTTCTACATTCCGCAGATCCGGTTGTGCGGGGACTCGCCTGGGAGGACCTTATTGGCACGGTTGCTGGCCGGATAAGGACGGATGCCTCACCCGAGGACCTCGGAAATTACATGTCGGGGGTAAATTATTCCCATATGTCGGGCCAACTATCATCAATCTGGTCCAAAGCAAGGCTTGCATCTTCACACCTCCATGTACAGTGGTCGTTTCCTGACTTCCACGACGTTTTCCTAAAAGTTGGGGACGCCACTGTTATGAAGAGGAGGGAGGTCTTCAAGACCTTGAGGCTAAAATACAGGTCGGACCATGCATCGAGGCTTTTCAACCAGCCGTCGCAGGGTAAAGCACCAGTGTGTGTGGCCAAGTCCAAAGCCAGTTGGCATTTCATTCGGAAGGGTGAATATACAAGATTTGCCGACTGGCGGTTTGTACATCGGGCGAGGCTGAGTTTGGTGCCCCTCAATGGATACACCCGGGGAGATGGAGATGTCCAGCGGCAATGTAGAAGATGCGGCCAGGAAATAGAGACGCTGCCGCACGTGCTTGGACACTGCTGGCAATACGGCACCCTGTATACGGAGCGACACAACGCCATTGTGAGACGGATTAGGAAGGCTGCGGTCGGATGGAAGTGGGGTATCTACTCTGAGAACCAATGCGTCGATCACTCTGCTCTCCGGCCCGACCTCGTTCTCATCAAAAACAACTCCGTAATAGTGATTGACGTAACTGTTACCTTTGAGAACGGGTCGGACGCCTTTGACAAAGCTCGTCAACGGAAAGTTGATAAGTATGCGGGCATCGTGAATCATCTCAAACTTACGTTTTCTGATGTCCGCATGGGGGTAGTTGTCGTGGGTGCACTTGGTTCTTGGGACCCTAACAATGATGCCCTCTTGAGAAGGCTCTGCTCAGGAAAATACGCCTCGTTGCTAAGACGTCTGGCAGTGAGTGACACCATCCGGATGTCACGAGACATATACGTAGAGTTTACCACTGGTAAGAAGCAGGTCCCGTGGCAACCGCGTGCCTCTGACCCCCATGGCTCCCAGACAGAACCGACTGAATGCCGCCTGAATGGGGAAGGAGTGTAAAGGGAAAATTGAGAATGTGCAACATCTAAAAAAATGCTCTTTTCTCAATGTTATAAAGGCTGTAAGGAATTGCTGTGCTTTATCTAATTTATTTTTGTTCTTAATCCTTGCATACATAATTGCGGTTGGTCGTGATGCCCTTAAATGTCGCTTTTGTTAATGTCTAAGCAAACATTCGTGTAAAAATTGTAAATTTCTATCTAATGTCCATGTGAAAAATTTGTAAATATGTATCTAATATCCATGTCAAGTTTGTAAATTTGTATCTAATCTTGTATCCATTATCAATTGTGGAATCGTGAAGAAGATTTATCTGTACATAATAATGCTATATGTAAAGCATTCCTGGCAGATGTTGCCCATGTAATCTATTTCCTGTGGTTTGATAAATAAACATTGTTTAAACCTGTTCTTATCAGATTAACATCTGATAGGGGGTCTATTGACCTCTTTGATGTGTTAAACTAATTTTTGAACAGAGGCTTGAGGTCCGGAATTTATTCCGCCTAAGCCGCGAGTTGTCCCGCAATTGCACTACAAGCGGTGATGGCTCACATAAAATTATAAGAAAAGAAATATTATACTTGTATAAGCTGAATACATGTGTAAGTTCCGTCTGTTAGTTGAACTTCGATGTATGGGACCTCCATGTGTATGTGAGAGTGTTGCCAGCATTTAACTGGAACAGGGGTCAGCAAACTTTTAATAAAAACCATAGGCTTCCAGTGTTTACGGATTGTGATTTTTGTACCAAATTTGGTTCGAATCGGTCCATTCGTTCGTCAGTTATCCTCTCCACAGACTCACTGAACACACACAGACACAGACATCACTTTAAAAATGTTTGATTCGTGATCAGGGATGCTTGAAACGTACTCTCCCATCGAAAACTTGAATTCGAATTGAGGCGAACACAAGCGGATGAGGAGCTCCTTCCCTCACAGGGACTCGTCGACCAGCCTGTTTTCGACATTGATAGTTCGGCTGAACCCGCAAGACCAGTCCTTCCCGAGCCTGATGAGGTGGATGAATACCCACTGGGGGAATTTATTGGGAAACTGAATCAGTTTACGAATGCTGACTCCTTCCTTTGGGACGACTTCGAAGAGTGCCTGACAGAAATTAACGCTGCGGTAGCGGTCATCGTTAAGCTCCCTGCACCCCGTGAATTCGTTGGTCCTTCCGCTGCACCGGATGTTGAAAACCCAAAAATCATCCAGCGGATATACCGGCAAAATCGAAGGAAGGCCGTTCGGCTCATCGTCAACGGTGCAAACAAACACTGCCCCATACCGGCCGAGGAAATTGTTCAGGCTTTTCGTGTGGAGGAGCCTGCCCGGCCCGACCTCACTGGTTTCTACCCTGGTGCCGCTCCTGACCGGCCCAGTTTGTCGATGCCCCCGTTTACACCCGAAGAAGTTTCTACTAAGCTTGCCTCTTGTGAGAATTCAAGCCCCGGCATGGATCGGCTAGCTTACCACCATTGGAGGTCTGCTGACCCGGACGGAAAAGTCCTATGTAGAATCTTCAACTGTTGCTTGAAGGCTGGACGTGTGCCTAGTGCATGGAAGGTCACTAATTCCATTCTCATACAGAAGAAGGAATCGCCTGAGACGGTTAGTGACTGGAGGCCCATTGCCCTTGGCAATTGTATTTACAAATTATTTGCTGGATGCATTGCCAAGCGGATGATTGTGTGGGCTGAGTCGAACGGTGTGTTCTCCCCCTGCCAGAAGGGTTTCCTCCCTTTTGACGGGGTGGTGGAGAACAATTACGTCCTAGAACAGAGGATCCGTCTAGCCCGGGGTAACAAACATGATCTTCTCATCGCTTCCCTCGATATATCCAATGCATTCGGTACCGTCCCTCACTCGGCGATAACTTCGGCCCTAACTGCAGCTGGCGCGTCTCCAGATCTGGTCGCTCTGGTGGCCGATATGTACCGTGGCACGGCAACATCTTTCTTCACCACTGAAGGACAAACTGAGCTCATCCCCATTGTGCAAGGCGTCCGGCAGGGGTGCCCCCTCAGCGGTCTTCTGTTCAATCTGGTGATTGACCCTGTGCTGAGAGCGGTACAGGAAGACGCTGGGGAACATCGAGTGCTGGCATACGCCGATGATCTTCTCCTTCTTGCGACTTCCGAAGTTGACCTGCAGAAAAGTATTGACCTTGTGTCTGACCTCCTGCAAAAGATTTCTCTGCAGCTCAACCACAGGAAGTGTTTCTCGATGCATTTGTCTGGGGTTCGACCGGTAGGCTCGAGGAGTACGGTTTTCCAGGTCAACCAACATCCCATCCGAGTACTTGGTGAAGGGGAGCATGGCATGTTTCTAGGAAAGCCTGTTGGCTTCAACTGCTCCCCTGGTCACGATTCACTTTACGAATTCCTCACGACTGCCGAGAAGATCGCAACCTCAAGGCTTGCTCCCTGGCAAAGGGTGGATGCCCTGAAGACGTTCTTTTATCCGTCGCTACTCTTTGCAATGAGGACGACCCAACTCAACAAAGGTGATTGGGCCCGGGTGGACGCCTTGCTGAAACCTCTCCTGAAGAAAACCCTAAGTCTCCCCCTGGAAGCAAGCTTAAGCTACTTGTATGGTGATGCCAAGAAGGGACTCATGGGTATCCCCTGTGCCGCCGAGGACTCGGACGTAGCAAGAGTGGACACTGCGTTCAAGCTTCTACATTCCGCAGATCCGGTTGTGCGGGGACTCGCCTGGGAGGACCTTATTGGCACGGTTGCTGGCCGGATAAGGACGGATGCCTCACCTGAGGACCTCGGAAATTACATGTCGGGGGTAAATTATTCCCATATGTCGGGCCAACTATCATCAATCTGGTCCAAAGCAAGGCTTGCATCTTCACACCTCCATGTACAGTGGTCGTTTCCTGACTTCCACGACGTTTTCCTAAAAGTTGGGGACGCCACTGTTATGAAGAGGAGGGAGGTCTTCAAGACCTTGAGGCTAAAATACAGGTCGGACCATGCATCGAGGCTTTTCAACCAGCCGTCGCAGGGTAAAGCACCAGTGTGTGTGGCCAAGTCCAAAGCCAGTTGGCATTTCATTCGGAAGGGTGAATATACAAGATTTGCCGACTGGCGGTTTGTACATCGGGCGAGGCTGAGTTTGGTGCCCCTCAATGGATACACCCGGGGAGATGGAGATGTCCAGCGGCAATGTAGAAGATGCGGCCAGGAAATAGAGACGCTGCCGCACGTGCTTGGACACTGCTGGCAATACGGCACCCTGTATACGGAGCGACACAACGCCATTGTGAGACGGATTAGGAAGGCTGCGGTCGGATGGAAGTGGGGTATCTACTCTGAGAACCAATGCGTCGATCACTCTGCTCTCCGGCCCGACCTCGTTCTCATCAAAAACAACTCCGTAATAGTGATTGACGTAACTGTTACCTTTGAGAACGGGTCGGACGCCTTTGACAAAGCTCGTCAACGGAAAGTTGATAAGTATGCGGGCATCGTGAATCATCTCAAACTTACGTTTTCTGATGTCCGCATGGGGGTAGTTGTCGTGGGTGCACTTGGTTCTTGGGACCCTAACAATGATGCCCTCTTGAGAAGGCTCTGCTCAGGAAAATACGCCTCGTTGCTAAGACGTCTGGCAGTGAGTGACACCATCCGGATGTCACGAGACATATACGTAGAGTTTACCACTGGTAAGAAGCAGGTCCCGTGGCAACCGCGTGCCTCTGACCCCCATGGCTCCCAGACAGAACCGACTGAATGCCGCCTGAATGGGGAAGGAGTGTAAAGGGAAAATTGAGAATGTGCAACATCTAAAAAAATGCTCTTTTCTCAATGTTATAAAGGCTGTAAGGAATTGCTGTGCTTTATCTAATTTATTTTTGTTCTTAATCCTTGCATACATGTAAATATAATCGCGGTTGGCCGTGATGCCCTTAAATGTCGCTTTTGTTAATGTCTAAGCGTGTAATCGTGTAAAAATTGTAAATTTCTATCTAATGTCCATGTGAAAAATTTGTAAATATGTATCTAATATCCATGTCAAGTTTGTAAATTTGTATCTAATCTTGTATCCATTATCAATTGTGGAATCGTGAAGAAGAGTTATCTGTACATAATAATGCTATATGTAAAGCATTCCTGGCAGATGTTGCCCATGTAATCTATTTCCTGTGGTTTGATAAATAAACATTGTTTAAACCTGTTCTTATCAGATTAACATCTGATAGGGGGTCTATTGACCTCTTTGATGTGTTAAACTAATTTTTGAACAGAGGCTTGAGGTCCGGAATTTATTCCGCCTAAGCCGCGAGTTGTCCCGCAATTGCACTACAAGCGGTGATGGCTCACATAAAATTATAAGAAAAGAAATATTATACTTGTATAAGCTGAATACATGTGTAAGTTCCGTCTGTTAGTTGAACTTCGATGTATGGGACCTCCATGTGTATGTGAGAGTGTTGCCAGCATTTAACTGGAACAGGGGTCAGCAAACTTTTAATAAAAACCATAGGCTTCCAGTGTTTACGGATTGTGATTTTTGTACCAAATTTGGTTCGAATCGGTCCATTCGTTCGTCAGTTATCCTCTCCACAGACTCACTGAACACACACAGACACAGACATCACTTTAAAAATGTTTGATTCGTGATCAGGGATGCTTGAAACGTACTCTCCCATCGAAAACTTGAATTCGAATTGAGGCGAACACAAGCGGATGAGGAGCTCCTTCCCTCACAGGGACTCGTCGACCAGCCTGTTTTCGACATTGATAGTTCGGCTGAACCCGCAAGACCAGTCCTTCCCGAGCCTGATGAGGTGGATGAATACCCACTGGGGGAATTTATTGGGAAACTGAATCAGTTTACGAATGCTGACTCCTTCCTTTGGGACGACTTCGAAGAGTGCCTGACAGAAATTAACGCTGCGGTAGCGGTCATCGTTAAGCTCCCTGCACCCCGTGAATTCGTTGGTCCTTCCGCTGCACCGGATGTTGAAAACCCAAAAATCATCCAGCGGATATACCGGCAAAATCGAAGGAAGGCCGTTCGGCTCATCGTCAACGGTGCAAACAAACACTGCCCCATACCGGCCGAGGAAATTGTTCAGGCTTTTCGTGTGGAGGAGCCTGCCCGGCCCGACCTCACTGGTTTCTACCCTGGTGCCGCTCCTGACCGGCCCAGTTTGTCGATGCCCCCGTTTACACCCGAAGAAGTTTCTACTAAGCTTGCCTCTTGTGAGAATTCAAGCCCCGGCATGGATCGGCTAGCTTACCACCATTGGAGGTCTGCTGACCCGGACGGAAAAGTCCTATGTAGAATCTTCAACTGTTGCTTGAAGGCTGGACGTGTGCCTAGTGCATGGAAGGTCACTAATTCCATTCTCATACAGAAGAAGGAATCGCCTGAGACGGTTAGTGACTGGAGGCCCATTGCCCTTGGCAATTGTATTTACAAATTATTTGCTGGATGCATTGCCAAGCGGATGATTGTGTGGGCTGAGTCGAACGGTGTGTTCTCCCCCTGCCAGAAGGGTTTCCTCCCTTTTGACGGGGTGGTGGAGAACAATTACGTCCTAGAACAGAGGATCCGTCTAGCCCGGGGTAACAAACATGATCTTCTCATCGCTTCCCTCGATATATCCAATGCATTCGGTACCGTCCCTCACTCGGCGATAACTTCGGCCCTAACTGCAGCTGGCGCGTCTCCAGATCTGGTCGCTCTGGTGGCCGATATGTACCGTGGCACGGCAACATCTTTCTTCACCACTGAAGGACAAACTGAGCTCATCCCCATTGTGCAAGGCGTCCGGCAGGGGTGCCCCCTCAGCGGTCTTCTGTTCAATCTGGTGATTGACCCTGTGCTGAGAGCGGTACAGGAAGACGCTGGGGAACATCGAGTGCTGGCATACGCCGATGATCTTCTCCTTCTTGCGACTTCCGAAGTTGACCTGCAGAAAAGTATTGACCTTGTGTCTGACCTCCTGCAAAAGATTTCTCTGCAGCTCAACCACAGGAAGTGTTTCTCGATGCATTTGTCTGGGGTTCGACCGGTAGGCTCGAGGAGTACGGTTTTCCAGGTCAACCAACATCCCATCCGAGTACTTGGTGAAGGGGAGCATGGCATGTTTCTAGGAAAGCCTGTTGGCTTCAACTGCTCCCCTGGTCACGATTCACTTTACGAATTCCTCACGACTGCCGAGAAGATCGCAACCTCAAGGCTTGCTCCCTGGCAAAGGGTGGATGCCCTGAAGACGTTCTTTTATCCGTCGCTACTCTTTGCAATGAGGACGACCCAACTCAACAAAGGTGATTGGGCCCGGGTGGACGCCTTGCTGAAACCTCTCCTGAAGAAAACCCTAAGTCTCCCCCTGGAAGCAAGCTTAAGCTACTTGTATGGTGATGCCAAGAAGGGACTCATGGGTATCCCCTGTGCCGCCGAGGACTCGGACGTAGCAAGAGTGGACACTGCGTTCAAGCTTCTACATTCCGCAGATCCGGTTGTGCGGGGACTCGCCTGGGAGGACCTTATTGGCACGGTTGCTGGCCGGATAAGGACGGATGCCTCACCTGAGGACCTCGGAAATTACATGTCGGGGGTAAATTATTCCCATATGTCGGGCCAACTATCATCAATCTGGTCCAAAGCAAGGCTTGCATCTTCACACCTCCATGTACAGTGGTCGTTTCCTGACTTCCACGACGTTTTCCTAAAAGTTGGGGACGCCACTGTTATGAAGAGGAGGGAGGTCTTCAAGACCTTGAGGCTAAAATACAGGTCGGACCATGCATCGAGGCTTTTCAACCAGCCGTCGCAGGGTAAAGCACCAGTGTGTGTGGCCAAGTCCAAAGCCAGTTGGCATTTCATTCGGAAGGGTGAATATACAAGATTTGCCGACTGGCGGTTTGTACATCGGGCGAGGCTGAGTTTGGTGCCCCTCAATGGATACACCCGGGGAGATGGAGATGTCCAGCGGCAATGTAGAAGATGCGGCCAGGAAATAGAGACGCTGCCGCACGTGCTTGGACACTGCTGGCAATACGGCACCCTGTATACGGAGCGACACAACGCCATTGTGAGACGGATTAGGAAGGCTGCGGTCGGATGGAAGTGGGGTATCTACTCTGAGAACCAATGCGTCGATCACTCTGCTCTCCGGCCCGACCTCGTTCTCATCAAAAACAACTCCGTAATAGTGATTGACGTAACTGTTACCTTTGAGAACGGGTCGGACGCCTTTGACAAAGCTCGTCAACGGAAAGTTGATAAGTATGCGGGCATCGTGAATCATCTCAAACTTACGTTTTCTGATGTCCGCATGGGGGTAGTTGTCGTGGGTGCACTTGGTTCTTGGGACCCTAACAATGATGCCCTCTTGAGAAGGCTCTGCTCAGGAAAATACGCCTCGTTGCTAAGACGTCTGGCAGTGAGTGACACCATCCGGATGTCACGAGACATATACGTAGAGTTTACCACTGGTAAGAAGCAGGTCCCGTGGCAACCGCGTGCCTCTGACCCCCATGGCTCCCAGACAGAACCGACTGAATGCCGCCTGAATGGGGAAGGAGTGTAAAGGGAAAATTGAGAATGTGCAACATCTAAAAAAATGCTCTTTTCTCAATGTTATAAAGGCTGTAAGGAATTGCTGTGCTTTATCTAATTTATTTTTGTTCTTAATCCTTGCATACATGTAAATATAATTGCGGTTGGCCGTGATGCCCTTAAATGTCGCTTTTGTTAATGTCTAAGCGTGTAATCGTGTAAAAATTGTAAATTTCTATCTAATGTCCATGTGAAAAATTTGTAAATATGTATCTAATATCCATGTCAAGTTTGTAAATTTGTATCTAATCTTGTATCCATTATCAATTGTGGAATCGTGAAGAAGAGTTATCTGTACATAATAATGCTATATGTAAAGCATTCCTGGCAGATGTTGCCCATGTAATCTATTTCCTGTGGTTTGATAAATAAACATTGTTTAAACCTGTTCTTATCAGATTAACATCTGATAGGGGGTCTATTGACCTCTTTGATGTGTTAAACTAATTTTTGAACAGAGGCTTGAGGTCCGGAATTTATTCCGCCTAAGCCGCGAGTTGTCCCGCAATTGCACTACAAGCGGTGATGGCTCACATAAAATTATAAGAAAAGAAATATTATACTTGTATAAGCTGAATACATGTGTAAGTTCCGTCTGTTAGTTGAACTTCGATGTATGGGACCTCCATGTGTATGTGAGAGTGTTGCCAGCATTTAACTGGAACAGGGGTCAGCAAACTTTTAATAAAAACCATAGGCTTCCAGTGTTTACGGATTGTGATTTTTGTACCAAATTTGGTTCGAATCGGTCCATTCGTTCGTCAGTTATCCTCTCCACAGACTCACTGAACACACACAGACACAGACATCACTTTAAAAATGTTTGATTCGTGATCAGGGATGCTTGAAACGTACTCTCCCATCGAAAACTTGAATTCGAATTTTCGACCCCGTCACATAACTTTCCTTATACGTTATGTATATCAGGAAAGTAATTAGGTTTCGTTGTATTTGATGATCATTTTAACTCAAATATATTGTAATTATGCTGTTTCAGAATACAGATGCACAGAAATTAAGCAAAAATAAAGCAGTTTTAGGACGGATACGACATTAAAAGAAATTAAAAATAATTTTAAAAATCAAAATTTCGACACAAGATGGATGCCATATTTTATTTTGGTTACGTGATCTCTTCATATAAAGGGTTTAATTATTATTTTAATTGTTATTTAAAAAAATCTGATGTGGGCAACACATGACTTTCCTTATATAATATAATGAATTTACTACTTTTACAGTAAAAAAATAGGGTTTTCTTATAGTAGATACTAATATTCTTTCCATAATATTGAATTTTCGACAATTAGTCGTCATTTTCATTGATTTGGAGTTATTTTTATCCATTTGGCAAGATTTTTGTTAATTTGGCAACATTTCAAAAAGACGTGAACTTGGCGACATTCCGCCAAATTCGTCGTCAAAATTTCGCCAAGCGTTATGAACGAAGAAATAAGTTGTTCTTACAGCAGAAAAATGACTATTGGCGTTCAAATACAAAAGTATTACTCAAAGTATCTTTTTTCATGAATGGAACGCGCTAGATCTACGAGAATGATGTCACCCAATTTATCGCATGGTATTACATGTGAAAAGTGAACATGTTTCTCAATAGGAAATATTTTTTTTTCATTTTATATGACTTTTAAATAATTTTTTGAAAAATGTGCAATATCTCGAGAACGGTTTATGTTAGCGTTCTAAAATTTATGTCAATCGTTTTCTAATGAAAAATTACATAAAAAATGTCTATTTGCGTAACTTTATTAGTGGTTTTGCTTTTTTGAGGATTTTTCCAAAATTTTATTCGAAAATTTAGGGGAGTTCTGAACATTCGATTACGTACAAAAACAATAAGCTTCCAGTGTTTACGGATTGTGATTTTTGTACCAAATTTGGTTCGAATCGGTCCATTCGTTCGTCAGTTATCGTCTCCACAGGCTCACTGGCACACACACACACACACATACTTACACATACTTTCAAAAACACACACACACACAGACATCACATCAAAAATGTTTGATTCGTGATCAGGGATGCTTGAAACGTGCTCTCCCGTCGAAAACTCGATTTCGAATTTTCGACCCCGTCACAATACTTTCCTTATGCATTATGTATATAAGGAAATTAAAAACTACTGAAAATATTTTGCTGAACATTTTTTTTATATATTTTATGGGATAATTTGAATATTTCATAAAACTTTCGAAGCAATTTGTGAATTTTAAAAGTCACTTAAAAATGTTTGAAAAATTAGGTCCCATAGGGATCAATGTATTTCAGTTTTTCAACACGGATTCAATCCAAAACTAATTGGGTGATATTATTCATTTATATTCCTATAGGTCCCACAGACCGTCTGAACAACATACTAAAATTTCATTTTGATAAAGTCATTTTTACAACAGTTATCGTACTAATGGACAGACAGACAGACAGAATTAACAAGGTCATAAACACTTTCCAACCATGTTGTAAAGTGTCAAAAATGGTTATTTAATTATCAGCACTTTATGAGGAAGATTCTTTCTTATGCAGCTATGACTTATATAATGCAATGATTTTTTTACTTTCCTTATATACAATAATGTATTGTGAAAGCAGTGTGACGGGGTCAAAAATTCGAATTCGAGTTTAGCAAGTTTCAAGTATCGCTGATCACGAATCGAACATTTTTGAAGTGATGTGTGTGTGTGTGTGTGTGTCAGTGAGTCTGTGGAGACGATAACTGACGAATGAATGGACCGATTCGAACAAAATTGGGTACAAAAATCACAATCCGTAAACACTGGAAGCCTATTGTTCTTATACGCAATCGAATGTTCAGAACCCCTGTAAATTTTCGAATGAAATTTTGAAAAAATCATTAAAAAATCAAAACAGCTAATAAAGTTACGCAAGTAGACATTTCTTATGTAATCTTTCATTAGAAAACGATTGACATAAATTTTAGAACGCTAACATCAACCGTTCTCGACATATTGTACATTTTTCAAAAAACATTATCAAAAAGTCATATAAAATAAAATAAAAATATTTCCTATTGAGAAACATGTTCACTTTTCATATGTATAACCATGCGATAAATTGGGTGACATCATTTTCGTGGATCTAGCTCGTTCCATTCATAAGAAAAGATACTTTAAGTAATACTTTTGCATTTGAATGCCAATAATCATTTATCTGCTGTAAGAATAACTTATTTCTTCGTCCATAACGCTTGGCAAGATTTTGGCGACGAATTTAGCGGAATGTCGCCAACTTGACGACTTTTTGAAATTTTGCCAAATTAACGAAAATCTCACCAAATGGATAAAAATGACGCTAAATCAATGAAAATTACGACTAATTGTCGAAAATTTAATATCTTGGAAAGAATATAAGTATCTACTATAAGAATAACATTTTTACTTTCCTTATATACATAATATATAAGGAAAGTATTGTGACGGGGTCGAAAATTCGAATTCGAGTTTTCGACCGGAGAGCACGTTACAAGCATCCCTGACCGCGAATCAACCATTTTTGAAGTGATGTGTGTGTGTGTGTGTGAAAGTATGTGTGTGTGTGTCAGTGGGTCTGTGGAGACGATAACTGACGAACGAATGGACCGAGTCAAACGAAATTTGGTACAAAAATCACAATCCGTAAACACTAGAAGCCTATTGTTTTTATACACAATCGAATGTTCAGAATCCCCCTAAATTTTCGAGTGAAATTTTGAAAAATTCGTCAAAAAATCAAAACCACTAATAAAGTTACGCAAATAGACATTTCTTATGTAATTTTTCATTAGAAAACGATTTACATAAATTTTAGAACGCTAACATGAACCGTTCTCGAGATATTGCACATTTTCCAAAAACATTATCAAAAACTCATACAAAATAAAAAAAAATATTTCCTATTGAGAAACATGTTCACTTTTCATATATAATATCATGCGATAAATGACGACTAATTGTCGAAAATTCAATATCTTGGAAAGGATATTAGTATCTACTAGAAGAAAAACCTATTTATTTTACTCTAAAAGTAGTAAATTCATTTCATTATATAAGGAAAGTCATGTGTTGCCCACATCAGATTTTTTTAACTGTAAACGTAGTAAATTCATTGCATTATATAAGGAAAGTCATGTGTTGCCCACATCAGATTTTTTTTATTCGCAATCGAATGTTCAGAACCCCCCCCCCCCCCCTAAATATTCGAGTGAAATTTTGAAAAAATCGTCAAAAAATCAAAACCGCCAATAAAGTTACTGAAATAGACATTTCTTATGTAATTTTTTATTAGAAAACGATTGACATAAATTTTAGAAAACTAACATGAACCGTTCTCGAGATATTGCACATTTTCAAAAAAATTATTAAAAAAAAATATATATTTCCAATTGAGAAACCTGTTCATTTTTCATATGTAATACCATGCGATAAATTGGGTGACATCATTCACGTGGATCTTGCTCGTTCCATTCATGAAAAAGATACTTTGTGTAATACTTTTGTATTTGAACGCCAATAGTCATTTATTTGCTGTAAGAATAACTTATTTCTCCTTCCATAACTCTTGGCGAGATTTTGGTAACGAATTTAGTGGAATGTCGCCAACTTAGCGACTTTTTTAAATGTTGCTAAATTAATGAAAATCTCGCCAAATAAAAGAAATAACGCTAAATCAATAAAATGACGACTCATTGACGAAAATTCAATATCTTGGAAAGAATATAAATATATACTATAATAATAATCTATTTTTTTTTACTGTAAAAGTAGTAAATTCATTGAATTATATAAGGAAAGTCACGTGCTGCTCACATTAGATTTTTTTTTTCTTACATAATGCAATGAATTTACATCTTTCACAGTGAAAAAACAATGTGTAAGCTTTACGGCCCTATATGTTCCTGTGTAATTTTTATCAAAGTTTTACATGGTAAATCCCGAGCAACGGCGGGTAATCGCTGCTAGTCTACTATAAAAATAACCTATTTTGTTTCGATTGTAGGAGTAGTAAATTCATTGCATCATATAAGGAAAGTCATGTGCTGCCCATAGCAGATTTTTTTTATTTTGCAGATAATAAACTGGGCTGGGGCTCGATCAAGAACTCTAACCGATCTCACAATTAGGTGCTCCAAGCCCTATGACAAATTGACGGACAACACTCTAAAAAGAGTCGAAACGTGTTTAAGCTGCCCTAAAACATATATTGGCCTCAAAATCGAAAATTGTCTTGAAAACAATACTAGAAAGTAAAACGTGATTGATATAAAAATAAAACGTGTTTGGAGGAATTTCTATAACGAACCATTTAGGTAACTCATATTTACAAAATTAGTGTTAGAAACCGTTTAAAAGAGTAGAATAATAATTTGGAATGTGACCTTCAGAATTATACTTTGCTGTGCAGCAACAAGCATTCATAGAGAGGCTTCGCTTTTGTTTGAGCTCCTCAACAAATTTTAGCAAAAAATTGCACTGGTAGATAGAAAGCGATTTGCATTTTTACTCTCCTTATAGAAATTACTCTCCGTATAGAAAACGATTGACATAAATTTTAGAACGCTAACATGAACCGTTCGCGAGATATTGCACAATTTTCAAAAAAATTATCAGAAAGTCATATAAAATAAAAAAAAATATTTCCTCTTGAGAGACATGTTCACTTTTCATATGTAATACCATGCGATAAATTGGGCGACATCATTCTCGTGGATCTAGCTCGTTCCATTCATGAAAAAAAAATACTTTGAGTAATACTTTTAATTTAAACGCCAATAGTCATTTATCTGCTGTAAGAATAACTTATTTCTTCGTTCATAACGCTTGGCGAGATTTTGGCGACAAATGTGGCGGAATGTCGCCAACTTGGCAACTTTTTGAAATGCTGCCAAATTAATGAAAATCTCGCCAAATGGATAAAAATGACGCTAAATCAATGAAATGACGGCTAATTGTCGAAAATTCAATATCTTGGAAGGAATATTAGTATCTACTATAAGAAAAACCTATTTTTTTTACTGTAAAAGTGGTAAATTCATTACATTATGTAAGGAAAGTCATGTGTTGCCCACATCAGATTTTTTTTATACGCCATCGAATATTCAGAACCCCCCTAAATTTTCAAATGAAATTTTGAAAAAATCGTCAAAAAATCAAAACCACCAATAAAGTCACGCAAATAGACATTTCGTATAGTAATTTTTTATTAGAAAACGATTGGCATAAATTTTAGAACGCTAACATGAACCGTTCTCGAGATATTGCACTTTTTTCAAAAAAAATTATCAAAAAGTCATATAAAATAAAAAAAAAATATTTCCTATTGAGAAACATGTTCACTTTTCATATGTAATACATTGCGATAAATTGGGTGACATCATTCTCGTGGATCTAGCTCGTTCCATTCATGAAAAAATATACTTTGAGTAATACTTTTGTGTTTGAACGCCAATAGTCATTTATCTGCTGTAAGAATAACTTATTTCTTCTTTCATAACGCTTGGCGAGATTTTGGCGACAAATGTGGCGGAATGTCGCCAACTTGGCGACTTTTTGAAATGTTGCCAAATTAACGAAAATCTCGCCAAATGGATAAAAATGACGCTACATCAATGAAAATGACGACCAATTGTCGAAAATTCAATATCTTGGATAGAATATTTGTATCTACTATACGAAAAACCTATTTTTTTTTACTGTAAAAGTAGCAAATTCATTACATTATATAAGGAAAGTCATGTGTTGCCCACATCAGATTTTTTTTTTGTGCTTCTGTGGTTTATATGATTTCGTGGTTTGTATATCAAAATCTATATACTGGCATCAAATTTATAAAAAAAATCTGATGTGGGCAACACATGACTTTCCTTATATAATGCAATGAATTTACTACTTTTACAGTAAAAAAATAGGTTTTTCTTATAGTATATACTTATATTCTTTCCAAGATATTGAGTTTTCGACAATTAGTCGTCATTTTCATTGATTTAGCGTCATTTTAATCCATTTGGCGAGATTTTCGTTCATTTGACAACATTTCATAAAGTCGCCAAGTTGGCGACATTACGCCAAATTCGTCGCCAAAATCTCGCCAAGCTTTACTGACGGAGAAGTAAGTTATTCTTATAGCAGATAAATGACTATTGGTGTTCAAATACGAAAGTATTACTCAAGGTATATTTTCTCATGAATGGAATGAGCTAGGTCCACGAGAATGATGTCACTAAATTTATCGCATGGTATTACATATGAAAAGTGAACATGTTTCTCAATAGGAATTTTTTTTTTTTTAATTTTATATGACTTTTTGACAATTTTTTTGAAAAATGTGCAATATCTCGAGAACGGTTCATGTTAGCGTTCTAAAATTTATGCCAATCGTTTTCTAATAAAAAATTACATAAGAAATGCCTATTGGCGTAACTTTATTGGCGGTTTTGATTTTTTGAAAATTTTACTCGAAAATTCAGGGCGGTTCTGAACATTCGATTGCGTATAAAAACAATAGGTTTCCAATGTTTACGGATTGGGATTTTTGTACCAAATTTCGTTCAAATCGGTCCATTCGTTCGTCAGTTATCGTCTCCACAGTCTCACTGACACACACACACACACCCACACACACATACTTTCACACACACACACAGACATCACTTCAAAAATGTTTGGTTCGTGATCAGGGATGCTTGAAACGTGCTCTCCCGTCGAAAACTCGAATTCGAATTTCGAATGATATATTTAGGTCTAATATAATCTTTTATTTGATATTTTTAGGATTTTTGAAAATATTGATTAAACTTGAAAAATGATACTTTTGCATTGGAATATAGTCAAAGACATGTGATATGCAGTTAATAATATTGTAAATAATTATTTCAACATTATGTAATAAAAGAATCAACAGTTTTATTAAATTTATATAAAATATTGACTTTAAATTTCACAATGTATATTACTTTTTAAATATTTTTAATTATTGATGCTTATCAATTTGTATTTGTTTTGTCATTACACTATAACCAAGTCTAAAATTATTGATCAGCTTGGAATTGGAGGGTAATTCTAATCGGTTTCTGGCTTCATAAAAAAAAAAAATCAGGATAATCTTTTATTAGGATTGGGGCATGTATAGTCAGCTATATATCCAAGGGAAAAGTTTTTTGGTGGAGGACTTTCAGAGGGAAGCTCTTTGAAATGAAGTGACTTTCATTTGAAAGGGGTTCCCATGTCATCCAAATTTCTTTGATGATATAAATTTGTTTCGAAGGCCTTTGCAATATAATAATTAAATTTATTAGAAGCTGTTTCTCATAATGTTATATTATTGTAAAAATTACATACCTGAATCACAAGGTACACCTGTATGTAATATGTGATACATCTGTACAAGCATACATCTTTATACACTATACGGTACCACAGGACCGGTTTTGCCCCTAAAGAAAGAGCTCCTGTAGACAACTGTTAACAACATTAGTAGAGTATCTGAAATTAGAAAAGTGTAACTCCAGTCATGTCACTAATGCTGTTAACAGAGATACAGGACCGGTTTCGCTCTCATTAGAGCTCATCAGCTGTGGATAACTGAAGTAGACATTTTCTAAAAACTGTCAGTCAAGCTGATTAATTAAGGAAAAAATTATAATATTTCCAGTATAGTAATCAGCATTCAAGTAAGAGGTAGTTTAAATAGCATTCTTTAGCCTCTAGAATAATCTATTGCACTATAAATTTATTAGAAGGTATTTCTCATAGCGTTATATTATTGTAAAAATTACATACCCGAATCACAAGGTACACCTGTATGTAATATGTGATACATCTGTACAAGCATACATCTTTATGCACTATACGGTACCACAGGACCGGTTTTGCTCCTAAAGAAAGAGCTCCTGTAGACAACTGTTAACAACATTAGTAGAGTATCTGAAATTAACTCCAGTCATGTCACTAATGCTGTTAACAGAGATACAGGAGCGGTTTCGCTCTCATTTGAGCTCATCAGCTGTGGATAACTGAAGTAGGCATTTTCTAAAAACTGTCAGTCAAGCTAATTAATTAAGGAAAAAGTATCATACTTCTAGTATAGCAATCAGCAAGATGTGGTTTAGCCTCTAGAATAATCTGTTGCACTATAACTGCGGACAAGAAAACTTAACATGTGTCGTAAATGCTGTACATAGCAAGTTTTTTTTTTGCCTGTACAGTTATAGGCTATTCTGGACAAGCGGCTAGGGACAGGAAGGCTTTATTTTATAAAAAAAATATTCGAAACTCTAAACTGCCAAAACGCTAGGTAACCCTTAGATCTGCATCAACCCCCCAAACTGCTTAAACTCTAAATGTGCAACAAACTGCCACACTAGGAGCTAGGACAAATAATAAAAAGTAGTAAATAAAAACCTCGAACCTCCAATTAGGGTCACTGAATTAATGTCACAGTTTGACGATAAGAACCACATATTGAAACTGGAGATTAAAGGCGCTTCGCGCCTGGTGCTCTGTCTTGTACGACACTACGACGAGTGCTGCATGCTGATGCCCTGGGTACTCCTACGTAGCCACGTGTTATTTCTACTGAAACGAGTTAATGAATCGATCTATTTTCATAGAACATCTTCACAATTGTGGACACCTTCTTGGATACCGATCTATTTTTTCTATTTATTTTGGGTAAGTTTTTTGTGTTTTGATGCTTTAGAATGTATCGTTGATATGCTGGCGTTTTATATGTAGTGATGTTCCATCTGCGTTAAAAGGAGCTGTAGTAAGTGAAAGACCCAGGCCAACCGACTCACCCTAGGGTATGAGCATCTGGTTGATTGGCCTGTAGAGCTGCAGTAATTGCATTATTTCAGAGAACATAGCTGCCAAATCTACTGTATTTTTCGGGACACTCCCGGTTTACAGATTCATAATAAATTCTTCCAATTTTTTTTTCTTTTAAGTTATTAGATTTCCCTAAAGTGAAGGATTTTAGTTGAAAAACCCTCGGCTGCAGGGAATTTCGACGGAACTCTCTTTTTATTCCTCCATATACTCACCTTGCACCAACATAAACTCGAGCTATATTAATTTTGCATGTGCTCCGGCTACTTTCTTTTTTTTTTTTTTGGCGTCAATTTTCAGCTGCGACTTGGTCAAACAAAAAAAAAAAAAACCGTTAGAATAATTCCGAAACAATTTTAGTCACAAAATCAAAACTTCACATTATTTTCGTGAAATTTCCATCATTGACTACTCAAATAACTTGGCTCTCACTTGGCGGTTTATATGCATTGCAATTTTTTATTCGCCGACGATTTTCCATATTTTCAATCTGTTATTTTCTGTACTATAATGTAACTGCATATGATTTTTGCATCCATACACATCTGCATTCATGTTTAGTTTCATGCTATTTTGATTAACAGATGTACAGCATTCAGTTCTTTGTATTATGCATCATCATTAAGTTACATTTTCTATAAGGTATTAATTATATTTTTTATGTGCAATATCGCGAGTATAGATTACATCTCTTTCCTGTTTAATGTTGAGACGTCTAAAAACATTCATTAACATCCATGTTTAATTTCAAATTATATCAATTAAATGATGCACAGCATTTATTTATTTTTCCATATTATGTTTCATTGTCAGATCATATTTTCATAAAATATTCATTATTTTTTCATGTGCGATATGGCGAATATAGATTACATTCCTGCCTATTGTTGAAACGTCCCAAATCCAAAAGTATTCATTTGCATCCTTATTCAGTTTCAAATTATTTCAAAGATTAAAAAATGTGCAGTGTTCATTTATCTATATTATGTTTCATTGTTAGATCATTTTTTCATAACATATTCATTGTTTTGTTTATGTGCGATATCGCCGGTGCGGATTATATCCAGATGTGTAATGTTGAAACATTCAATTCCAATTCATCTTAATGTTCATTGAATCCTAATTTATATAAACAGAACATTTATATTTTTTCAATTTGTATAAAAATGAGTAATTATTTTCTTTTACTTACAATGTGGTTTTAGTTTTATCTTTAGTTCAGGGCCATTTTTAAGGAGGGGGGGGGGGTCAGTGGGCTCACCCCCACTGTGCTAAATATAGGAAGGAATAGTTATGCACGTGCTAAATATCCGAATCAAACGAAAATAGACAGGAATAGTTATGCACGTGCTAAATATAGGAATCAAATGCAAATAAAAGTTATGCACGTGCTAAATATCCGAATCAAACGAAAATAGACAGGAATAGTTGTGCACGTGCTAAATATACGAATCAAATGCAAATAAAAGATATACGAATCCTCAGACAACGATCGATTAAAGGAAACTTAAAGGATTAAACGAAATTAAAGGAAATAATGATCATTAAAACTTACCACGTGCTCAGATTTTCTGTAACACACCAACACTACACAAGCAAAACACAATATTGAATATCAGGGGGGTGCCACTCCTCTGCCACGAACACTTTCTGTGACGTCAGTTGGAGTTGGAGTTTGCTTGCAGCACGCGGCACAAGATGGCGCGCGGGGTTATTTTATTTTTTGTTTGAAACAAGTGTATTTTTAAAGTGTTTATTGGTTTCGAAGACTTCTTACAAGTTCAACTAGAATTTTAATCAAAGATTTGCATCTTAAATTCCAGGCAATGCTAGATTCTTTTATGTGAATATTTAAGTGTTCTTTTCGTAATATAATGTATATTTTAGAGTCGTGTTTCCCAACCTCAGATACATGCAAAAATTTCAGTATTGAAGAATAGGACTCATTTAAATTCGTATATTAAACCAAAGATATTTTTATTAAGAAATTAATGACTAAAAGTACATTTATATTTTCAAAATTTATTTATATTCCTTTTTTTAATGTTGAATAATGCAAATTTTAATCAAAAGTTTTCTTTTAAAGTAGTCAACATTGTAAAATTTATATTAATTTGGGAAATTGCACTTCTTTCTTGAAACATTAGTTTAGTTCATGAAGTTCCATTATGTAGGATTTTTAAATCTTAAAAGACGAAAGTACAGTATACTTTTTATTCATTTCATTTTACAGCAAGTTATTTGTATCTTTATATATTTTCTAATGATGTTCTTGTAATTTTTGAAAAATCGAACAGGATTTAATCTCGCACATTTTATATTAATTAAATTTTATTACATTACATTTTATTAGTTAAATTTTATTACATTACATTTTATTAATTAAATTTCATTACATTAAAGAAATGGGGGGAGGGGGGAGTACGATTTAAGAAAATAAACAGGCGCGGGTTTTCAAGGGGATAAAGGTTGGGAACCGCTGTTTTAAATCAGATTGCAAGTTGTGTACATGTATGTGCATGCAAATTTTGTACAAAATTGTGAACAAAATTCATATAAATTGTAGAAGCATCACTTAAATCGTTTACTAGTTACGCATAAGTACATCCCTCCCCCCCCCCCCCCCTAAAAAGACATAAAACACTTAGTGTTAGCGTTTTAATTATTGTTTTGATTTAATCTCGCACATTTTATATTAATTAAATTTTATTACATTACATTTTATTAATTAAATTTTATTACATTCAAAAAATGGAGGGGGGGGGGTGGTACGATTTAAGAAAATAAACAGCTTGCCCGTATATTTTTCATCATGAATCAATATACTATAATACATTTAATTTATTATTCTGAAAGTATATCATTGTGTGTGTGTTAAACGATTATTTTCTATATTTTTATATGTTTACATTGAATTTCGATTTGATATAAATTATCTTTTTGATCTAAAAAAAACTAATAAAATCAAGTGTTTAGCAATAAGTTCTTCACTATAAAAGCATCACTTAAATCGTTTACTAGTTAGAGTACATCCCCCCCCCCCCTAAAAAGACATAAAATTCTTAGTGTTAGCGTTTTAAATATTGTTTTGATTTTCAATTATTAGAGATAACATAATCGAAAATAACTTTATTTATATGCATTTAGAAAGAAATTACGCGATGTTTATTTGTGTATAATGAAAATTTTAGAATGATTGCTTGTTTAGAAAACTTTCCGAACATATTTCTGTAAATTCGTGTATTTAAAACAAAATTAATTAAAAATAACATCGCCTTCTGTAATAACATTGACTGGTTTCAAAAAGCGAAACGAAACTTTCAGATGATTTATATTTTTCAGAAAGGGAAATACAGTTTTATTATATATGTACCCTTCCAAAAAACCCATGTACTGCATATTTAAGTTGTGTTCAAGTAAAATTAATGTTATTTGAGTATTTATTTCATATTTTAAATTAAAAAAAATGATTAAATTAATTTCGTTAGCATCCTTTAACATTGGAGTCTACCGGGCCGTTCCTGACATTTAACTCCAAGTGACGTTGCGTCTTTACGTGCTCTCATTGGCTAGAGCTGAAGTGGCGCAACCTTATAGATATAGTAATCTTGACTGAATATTTTCCCTCAGGATGTCCCTATTCTTCAAATTCAATACAGCATCAGCGCCACCTAGTGGTTTCGGAATTTAACATTACGGAGCCTTTCTGTCCGTAGCTGCTTTTGTATTTATTAATCTGTGGTTCTGCATATAGTGTTCTGTGGCCTAGATTCTTGTCTCTTCATGCTGCATGCTACTTTCCCACCATGTCAAACAATTAGTCAGGAAAAGGAATAGAATACGTAAGACATGGCAGGCTAACAGAGACCCCGCCCTTAAAAGGGAGCTTAACAGACTCACGTGCAAAGTCAGGGAAAAAATTGTCGCAGAAAAGCAGCAACAGTATAAAGAACTAATCGAATCCCTTAGCCCAGAAGACGTATCGCTCTGGCAATTCGCAAAAAGACTCAGGAAACCTCAAATTAAGCTCCCGCCACTAATAGATGGTGCTAAAATCGCGTACTCAGACGAGGAAAAAGCCGAGGCGCTCGCAAGCCATTATGAAAAACAATTCCAACCAAACCACGATCTAATGTGTCAGGACACCCTAAGAATGGTTAGTCAAACTTTAAATAACTTCAGGAATTCCCCAGTAACGGCTGAGATTGACCCAGCTACCCCGCAGGAGATAGTAGAAATTATTAAAAATCTCAAAAACCGTATAAGCCCAGGGCACGACAAAATCAGAAATATTGCGGTTAAAAACCTACCCTTAAACGTAATATGTTACTTGACTATCTTAATAAATAAAATATTAAAACTAAACTATTTCCCCAAAGAATGGAAGGAAGCGAAAATTATAACAATCCATAAGCCTGGTGAGGATGCCACAATTCCAGCCAACTACAGACCAATTAGCTTGCTACCGACACTTAGTAAAATTACTGAGAAAATTATTCTTAAGAGACTGAACACGCACCTTAGTGAGAATGACATTATCATTCCGGAGCAGTTTGGATTTCGGCCAAAGCACTCCACCACTCATCAATTGCTGAGAGTGGTAGAGTACATATCTTCTGGTCTCAATAACAAGACACCCACAGCTGCGATTTTTCTGGACATACAAAAAGCCTTTGATAAAGTATGGCACTGTGGATTAGCGTACAAATTGATCACTTTAAAAGTCCCTGACGCTCTTGTCAAACTTTTAATCTCATACTTAAATAACAGACACTTTCAAGTCAGAGTAGGAGGTAACTTATCTACACCCAAGCTCATTAAAAGTAGTGTACCGCAAGGTTCTATCCTGGGCCCGACACTCTTTAACATATACCTGAACGACATCCCTAGGACTCCAAACACAGAGCTGGCACTCTATGCAGACGACAGTGCGATACTTGCAAAACACCCCTATGTCTCAGTAATGCACAGACAGCTACAACAACACTTAGACATACTCCAAACTTGGCTGGAAAAATGGCGAATAAAATTAAACCCCAATAAATGTCATTGGATTTATTTCTCTAGAAAACGTAAACCTCCGCCGCCTCTGTACATAAACAACCATGCCCTAAAAGCGGAAAAATCTACTAAATACCTAGGTGTAACGATAGATTCCCACCTAACCTGGAAACAGCACGTAACGAACTTAATCAAAAAAGCGTACATGGCCACAGGAGCCTTATACCCAATGATAGGAAACGGAAATCTAAGTTATCAAAATAAACTTCTAATTTATAAATCGGTCATCCGCCCGGGAATGCTGTATGCAGCACCCGTATGGGGATATGCCTGTAAAACTACAATAGACCTCCTAGAGACAAAACAAAACAAAATCCTACGGATTATCAGGAAAGCTCCCAGGTACTTAAGAAACTCGGTAATTAGGAATGACTTCAAAATAAAAACTGTTAGAGCCCAAATTAAAAAGCTAGCGCTTAAATTTTACAGAAATTTGCCATCCGTCCCAAACGAACTGTTATTCAATCTGCATGACTATGATCATCGCAAGGCCAAATCTCGTAAGAGACCCCGCGCTGTTCTAAACATCGATAATCGGAATTAAAAGATCCCACCTCAAACATCTGATTTTTAAATAAAACTCGCGACTTTTATTTTATAAAAAAAATATTCGAAACTCTAAACTGCCAAAACGCTAGGTAACCCTTAGATCTGCATCAACCCCCCAAACTGCTTAAACTCTAAATGTGCAACAAACTGCCACACTAGGAGCTAGGACAAATAATAAAAAGTAGTAAATAAAAACCTCGAACCTCCAATTAGGGTCACTGAATTAATGTCACAGTTTGACGATAAGAACCACATATTGAAACTGGAGATTAAAGGCGCTTCGCGCCTGGTGCTCTGTCTTGTACGACACTACGACGAGTGCTGCATGCTGATGCCCTGGGTACTCCTACGTAGCCACGTGTTATTTCTACTGAAACGAGTTAATGAATCGATCTATTTTCATAGAACATCTTCACAATTGTGGACACCTTCTTGGATACCGATCTATTTTTTCTATTTATTTTGGGTAAGTTTTTTGTGTTTTGATGCTTTAGAATGTATCGTTGATATGCTGGCGTTTTATATGTAGTGATGTTCCATCTGCGTTAAAAGGAGCTGTAGTAAGTGAAAGACCCAGGCCAACCGACTCACCCTAGGGTATGAGCATCTGGTTGATTGGCCTGTAGAGCTGCAGTAATTGCATTATTTCAGAGAACATAGCTGCCAAATCTACTGTATTTTTCGGGACACTCCCGGTTTACAGATTCATAATAAATTCTTCCAATTTTTTTTTCTTTTAAGTTATTAGATTTCCCTAAAGTGAAGGATTTTAGTTGAAAAACCCTCGGCTGCAGGGAATTTCGACGGAACTCTCTTTTTATTCCTCCATATACTCACCTTGCACCAACATAAACTCGAGCTATATTAATTTTGCATGTGCTCCGGCTACTTTCTTTTTTTTTTTTTTGGCGTCAATTTTCAGCTGCGACTTGGTCAAACAAAAAAAAAAAAAACCGTTAGAATAATTCCGAAACAATTTTAGTCACAAAATCAAAACTTCACATTATTTTCGTGAAATTTCCATCATTGACTACTCAAATAACTTGGCTCTCACTTGGCGGTTTATATGCATTGCAATTTTTTATTCGCCGACGATTTTCCATATTTTCAATCTGTTATTTTCTGTACTATAATGTAACTGCATATGATTTTTGCATCCATACACATCTGCATTCATGTTTAGTTTCATGCTATTTTGATTAACAGATGTACAGCATTCAGTTCTTTGTATTATGCATCATCATTAAGTTACATTTTCTATAAGGTATTAATTATATTTTTTATGTGCAATATCGCGAGTATAGATTACATCTCTTTCCTGTTTAATGTTGAGACGTCTAAAAACATTCATTAACATCCATGTTTAATTTCAAATTATATCAATTAAATGATGCACAGCATTTATTTATTTTTCCATATTATGTTTCATTGTCAGATCATATTTTCATAAAATATTCATTATTTTTTCATGTGCGATATGGCGAATATAGATTACATTCCTGCCTATTGTTGAAACGTCCCAAATCCAAAAGTATTCATTTGCATCCTTATTCAGTTTCAAATTATTTCAAAGATTAAAAAATGTGCAGTGTTCATTTATCTATATTATGTTTCATTGTTAGATCATTTTTTCATAACATATTCATTGTTTTGTTTATGTGCGATATCGCCGGTGCGGATTATATCCAGATGTGTAATGTTGAAACATTCAATTCCAATTCATCTTAATGTTCATTGAATCCTAATTTATATAAACAGAACATTTATATTTTTTCAATTTGTATAAAAATGAGTAATTATTTTCTTTTACTTACAATGTGGTTTTAGTTTTATCTTTAGTTCAGGGCCATTTTTGAGGAGGGGGGGGGGGGTCAGTGGGCTCACCCCCACTGTGCTAAATATAGGAAGGAATAGTTATGCACGTGCTAAATATCCGAATCAAACGAAAATAGACAGGAATAGTTATGCACGTGCTAAATATAGGAATCAAATGCAAATAAAAGTTATGCACGTGCTAAATATCCGAATCAAACGAAAATAGACAGGAATAGTTGTGCACGTGCTAAATATACGAATCAAATGCAAATAAAAGATATACGAATCCTCAGACAACGATCGATTAAAGGAAACTTAAAGGATTAAACGAAATTAAAGGAAATAATGATCATTAAAACTTACCACGTGCTCAGATTTTCTGTAACACACCAACACTACACAAGCAAAACACAATATTGAATATCAGGGGGGTGCCACTCCTCTGCCACGAACACTTTCTGTGACGTCAGTTGGAGTTGGAGTTTGCTTGCAGCACGCGGCACAAGATGTCGCGCGGGGTTATTTTATTTTTTGTTTGAAACAAGTGTATTTTTAAAGTGTTTATTGGTTTCGAAGACTTCTTACAAGTTCAACTAGAATTTTAATCAAAGATTTGCATCTTAAATTCCAGGCAATGCTAGATTCTTTTATGTGAATATTTAAGTGTTCTTTTCGTAATATAATGTATATTTTAGAGTCGTGTTTCCCAACCTCAGATACATGCAAAAATTTCAGTATTGAAGAATAGGACTCATTTAAATTCGTATATTAAACCAAAGATATTTTTATTAAGAAATTAATGACTAAAAGTACATTTATATTTTCAAAATTTATTTATATTCCTTTTTTTAATGTTGAATAATGCAAATTTTAATCAAAAGTTTTCTTTTAAAGTAGTCAACATTGTAAAATTTATATTAATTTGGGAAATTGCACTTCTTTCTTGAAACATTAGTTTAGTTCATGAAGTTCCATTATGTAGGATTTTTAAATCTTAAAAGACGAAAGTACAGTATACTTTTTATTCATTTCATTTTACAGCAAGTTATTTGTATCTTTATATATTTTCTAATGATGTTCTTGTAATTTTTGAAAAATCGAACAGGATTTAATCTCGCACATTTTATATTAATTAAATTTTATTACATTACATTTTATTAGTTAAATTTTATTACATTACATTTTATTAATTAAATTTCATTACATTAAAGAAATGGGGGGAGGGGGGAGTACGATTTAAGAAAATAAACAGGCGCGGGTTTTCAAGGGGATAAAGGTTGGGAACCGCTGTTTTAAATCAGATTGCAAGTTGTGTACATGTATGTGCATGCAAATTTTGTACAAAATTGTGAACAAAATTCATATAAATTGTAGAAGCATCACTTAAATCGTTTACTAGTTACGCATAAGTACATCCCTCCCCCCCCCCTAAAAAGACATAAAACACTTAGTGTTAGCGTTTTAATTATTGTTTTGATTTAATCTCGCACATTTTATATTAATTAAATTTTATTACATTACATTTTATTAATTAAATTTTATTACATTCAAAAAATGGAGGGGGGGGGGGGGGGTACGATTTAAGAAAATAAACAGCTTGCCCGTATATTTTTCATCATGAATCAATATACTATAATACATTTAATTTATTATTCTGAAAGTATATCATTGTGTGTGTGTTAAACGATTATTTTCTATATTTTTATATGTTTACATTGAATTTCGATTTGATATAAATTATCTTTTTGATCTAAAAAAAACTAATAAAATCAAGTGTTTAGCAATAAGTTCTTCACTATAAAAGCATCACTTAAATCGTTTACTAGTTAGAGTACATCCCCCCCCCCCTAAAAAGACATAAAATTCTTAGTGTTAGCGTTTTAAATATTGTTTTGATTTTCAATTATTAGAGATAACATAATCGAAAATAACTTTATTTATATGCATTTAGAAAGAAATTACGCGATGTTTATTTGTGTATAATGAAAATTTTAGAATGATTGCTTGTTTAGAAAACTTTCCGAACATATTTCTGTAAATTCGTGTATTTAAAACAAAATTAATTAAAAATAACATCGCCTTCTGTAATAACATTGACTGGTTTCAAAAAGCGAAACGAAACTTTCAGATGATTTATATTTTTCAGAAAGGGAAATACAGTTTTATTATATATGTACCCTTCCAAAAAACCCATGTACTGCATATTTAAGTTGTGTTCAAGTAAAATTAATGTTATTTGAGTATTTATTTCATATTTTAAATTAAAAAAAATGATTAAATTAATTTCGTTAGCATCCTTTAACATTGGAGTCTACCGGGCCGTTCCTGACATTTAACTCCAAGTGACGTTGCGTCTTTACGTGCTCTCATTGGCTAGAGCTGAAGTGGCGCAACCTTATAGATATAGTAATCTTGACTGAATATTTTCCCTCAGGATGTCCCTATTCTTCAAATTCAATACAGCATCAGCGCCACCTAGTGGTTTCGGAATTTAACATTACGGAGCCTTTCTGTCCGTAGCTGCTTTTGTATTTATTAATCTGTGGTTCTGCATATAGTGTTCTGTGGCCTAGATTCTTGTCTCTTCATGCTGCATGCTGATGCCCTGGGTACTCCTACGTAGCCACGTGTTATTTCTACTGAAACGAGTTAATGAATCGATCTATTTTCATAGAACATCTTCACAATTGTGGACACCTTCTTGGATACCGATCTATTTTTTCTATTTATTTTGGGTAAGTTTTTTGTGTTTTGATGCTTTAGAATGTATCGTTGATATGCTGGCGTTTTATATGTAGTGATGTTCCATCTGCGTTAAAAGGAGCTGTAGTAAGTGAAAGACCCAGGCCAACCGACTCACCCTAGGGTATGAGCAACTGGTTGATTGGCCTGTAGAGCTGCAGTAATTGCATTATTTCAGAGAACATAGCTGCCAAATCTACTGTATTTTTCGGGACACTCCCGGTTTACAGATTCATAATAAATTCTTCCAATTTTTTTTTCTTTTAAGTTATTAGATTTCCCTAAAGTGAAGGATTTTAGTTGAAAAACCCTCGGCTGCAGGGAATTTCGACGGAACTCTCTTTTTATTCCTCCATATACTCACCTTGCACCAACATAAACTCGAGCTATATTAATTTTGCATGTGCTCCGGCTACTTTCTTTTTTTTTTTTTTGGCGTCAATTTTCAGCTGCGACTTGGTCAAACAAAACAAAAAAAAACCCGTTAGAATAATTCCGAAGCAATTTTAGTCACAAAATCAAAACTTCACATTATTTTCGTGAAATTTCCATCATTGACTACTCAAATAACTTGGCTCTCACTTGGCGGTTTATATGCATTGCAATTTTTTATTCGCCGACGATTTTCCATATTTTCAATCTGTTATTTTCGGTACTATAATGTAACTGCATATGATTTTTGCATCCATACACATCTGCATTCATGTTTAGTTTCATGCTATTTTGATTAACAGATGTACAGCATTCAGTTCTTTGTATTATGCATCATCATTAAGTTACATTTTCTATAAGATATTAATTATATTTTTTATGTGCAATATCGCGAGTATAGATTACATCTCTTTCCTGTTTAATGTTGAGACGTCTAAAAACATTCATTAACATCCATGTTTAATTTCAAATTATATCAATTAAATGATGCACAGCATTTATTTATTTTTCCATATTATGTTTCATTGTCAGATCATATTTTCATAAAATATTCATTATTTTTTCATGTGCGATATGGCGAATATAGATTACATTCCTGCCTATTGTTGAAACGTCCCAAATCCAAAAGTATTCATTTGCATCCTTATTCAGTTTCAAATTATTTCAAAGATTAAAAAATGTGCAGTGTTCATTTATCTATATTATGTTTCATTGTTAGATCATTTTTTCATAACATATTCATTGTTTTGTTTATGTGCGATATCGCCGGTGCGGATTATATCCAGATGTGTAATGTTGAAACATTCAATTCCAATTCATCTTAATGTTCATTGAATCCTAATTTATATAAACAGAACATTTATATTTTTTCAATTTGTATAAAAATGAGTAATTATTTTCTTTTACTTACAATGTGGTTTTAGTTTTATCTTTAGTTCAGGGCCATTTTTAAGGAGGGGGGGGGGTCAGTGGGCTCACCCCCCCCCCCACCCCCCCTTCGAAGGTGAAAAGTTTCAAAATGCTTCCTAAACACACGTGTACTAAAAAAAAATCTGATGTGGGCAGCACATGACTTTCCTTATATAATGCGATGAATTTACTACTTTTACAGTAAAAAAAAAAATAGCTTATTCTTATAGTAGACATATTATCTCCAAGATATTGAATTTTCATCAATAAGTCGCTATTTTCGTTGATTTAGTGTCATTTTCCCCCATTTGGCGAGATTTTCGTTAATTTGGCAACATTTAAAAAATCGCTAAGTTGGCACCATTCGGTCAAATTCGTCGCCAAAATCTCGCCTAGCGTTCTGTACGGAGAAATAAGTTATTCTTATAGCAGATAAATGAATATTGGCGTTCAGATACAAAAGTATTACTCAAAGTTTCTTTTCTCATGAATGGAACAAGCTAGTTCCACGAGAATGATGTCACCCAATTTATCGCATGATATTACATATGAAAGTGAACATGTTCCTCAACAGTTAATATTTTTTTTAATTTATGGGATTTTTTGATAAATTTATTTGAAAAATGTGCAATATCTCGAGAACGGTTCATGCTAGCGTTCTAAAGTTTATGTCAATCGTTTTCTAAGGGAAAATTACATAAGAAATGTCTATTCCCGTAACTTTATTAATGGTTTTGATATGTTGATGTTTTTTTTCAATATTTCACTCGAAAATTTAGAGGGTTCTGAACATTCGATTGCGTTTAAAAACAATAGGCTTCCAGTATTCACGGATTGTAATTTTTGTACCAAATTTCATTCAAATCGCTTCATTCGTTCGTGAGATATCATCTTCACAGACATCACCTCAAAAATATTTGATTCGTGATCAGGGATGCTTGAAACGTGCTCTCCCGACGAAAACTAGAATTCGAATTTTCGATCCCGTCACTGTACTTGCCTTATACATTATATATATAAAGCAGGGTGGATAAAAATCATGATTTTTTTAAAAAAAATCAAATAAATCGGATTTTTTTTATTTATATTAGCCTTTTTCAAAATCAATTTTTTGTATTTTTCACTTCAGAAGGTAGGTTAGACTATATTAATGTACTGTATAATTGAAAAAAATTTAATTGAATATATATTAATATAAGATTAAAAAATATATGCAGGGGTTAAAAAAAACCAAATACTTTTTAAAAAATCTTATGTGGGCAACACATGACTTTCCTTATATAATGTAATGAATTTACTACTTTTACAGTAAAAAAATAGGTTTTTCTTATAGTAGATACTAATATTCTTTCCAAGATATTGAATTTTCGTCAATGAGTCGTCATTGATTTAGCGTCATTTTTATACATTTGGCGAGTTTTTCGTTAATTTAGCAACATTTAAAAAAGTCGCCAAGTTGGCGATATTCCACCAAATTCGTCACCAAAATCTCACCAAGCGTTATGGACGGAGAAATAAGTTATTCTTACAGCAGATAAATGACTATTGGCGTTTAAATCAAAAGTATTACTCAAAGTATTTTTTTTTTCTTGAATGGAACGAGCTAGATCCACGAGAATGATGTCATCAAATTTATCGCATGGTATTATATATGAAAAGTGAACATGTTTCTCAATAGGAAATATTTTTTTTATTTTATATGAGTTTTCGATAATTTTTTTGAAAAATGTGCAATATCTAGAGAACGGTTCATGTTAGCGTTCTAAAATTTATGTCAATCGTTTTCTAATGAAAAATTACATAAGAAATGTCTATTTGCGTAACTTTATTAGTGGTTTTGATTCTTTGACGATTTTTTCAAAATTTTATTCGAAAATTTAGGGGGATTCTGAGCATTCGATTACGCATAAAAACAATAGGCTTCCAGTGTTTACGGATTGTGATTTTTGTACCAAATTTGGTTCGAATCGGTCCATTCGTTCGTCAGTTATCGTCTCCACAGACTCACTGACACACACACACACACACACACATACTATCACACACACACACACACACAGACATCACTTCAAAAATGTTTGATTCGTGATCAGGGATGCTTGAAACGTGCTCTCCCGTCGAAAACTCGATTTCGAATTTTCGACCCCGTCACAACACTTTCCTTATACATTATGTATATAAGGAAAGTAATAAATAGGTTTTTTTTTAATTGGGTTATTTTATTCAATTTATAAATCTAGGCTATATTAATTATATGGAACTATTATGCGGTTTTAAGTTCTGAATTTGAATTCCGTATTTGAATTTATATTAATAAAGAGCTATGATATTTCAAAATCTATTAGGTTTGATATTATGAAGGGCTTGAAAAAAAGGGAAGATATTATGACAAGTTTATTAAAAAGTCAAGGTTTTAGAGAAAGATGATGTTTTTAAGTATTAATATTTAATAATACCTTTTTCATTTATATAACAAAAAATTGCCATTTAACAGGTAATTTCATTCATCTGAGTCTCTTAAATGATTTTTTATTAGTACAAATTTCTAACACTGGAAATTGGAAAAAAAAACAAGCATGAAAATACAAATTTAAGTAAACAGTAAAGCAATACAGCAGACTCTCGATATAATGGCCTTCTTTTTCGAGACATTTCCAATATATCGACCAGGGACTTTGGCCCCGGATGCATCCTCATACAAGGTACTTTAAACATAAGGTAGGTCAGAGAAGGGGGGTTGCTTTTCGACCGGGAGAGAAACCTGAAGCGTGACGTCACTGAGATTAAAAGTCAAGAAGAGGGGACATAGAGATACGTGTATAAAGTTTAGAAAGTTCGCGCTTATCATTCGAAAAGGAGATAAGATCATTCGTAATAAAATTTTAGAAGAATGAAATTAAATGATTCTTCTCATAAATGCATAGGGCTATCATTAAAATATTATAATACATATATTATTTATAATAAAAGCTGAAATATATCGTGAAAAGTGTAGTAAATATAAAAATTATATTTCAAGTGTTTTAATATAGATATGAATAAATATCTAATCATCGGATTTTTAAAAATATAGTATCCATTATCTTAAATATTGATAATACTTTCTACATGTAATACAAATATGCATTTCAAAAATATCTAATTGCGTAAAATATCCCATATACATATAACATATATTGATGACTATGAAATATCACCAATCTAGTAGTTACAAAACTATATATTAAAAAGCGTAGATCGGATCTTGAGAAAAGGGGGGAGTTGACGGTCGAATGGATGGTCAATTGCAGTAGATTTATTTTATTTTCCCAACAAAGAGACGATGCATTTTGTGGGCTAGTGGAATATTATGACTCTTGGCTAAGCCACTGGATAAGTCAGTTTTCACAAAGATATGTTAAGAATGCAAAATTGATGTTATTAAACTTTATACAGTTTTAAATATAAACTATATATAGTTCTGAAATTTTAAAGCAATGTTCGCACGGATCATAAATAATAAATCAATACATACCATTTTTATGACATGATACTGCTTTTACACCATTTAGAGGCTTTTCTTTGCCTTTTTCTCTCTACTAATTGTTGCATGAAAGTCTTATTTAAGTGTTTAATCCGAATGAATGTTCTGGTTCGTGAAAACAAAGTTATGGCTTTTAGAGATATAGAAGGCGAAATGCTTGCTAACTTTGACTGCAAGTTCTTAATAACGCATTTCTCTTTTGATATATATGCGCCATGCATTTCTAAAAAAGCATTCTCCCACTTTTCTATTTCTTCGGAAAAATGTGTCGTGGGCTTTAAAAGACCGCCTTTTGATAGAGCCTCAATCCAACCATTTTCTTTTTCTGGCACAAATTTCGCTAATTCTCCCAAAGATTTGTCCGCTTTTTTTGCAATGTAGCCTGCAATGTAACGTAAACCCTCCTTTTCAACTATATTGTTTCTTCTATATTCGATAATATAGTTTGACTGTCTTTGTTTGGTTGTACACTGTTTAAATCGTGACTTTTTAAAAATTTAAAGACTTCTGAAGTTAGTACTTCTGTAGATTCCTTTCTGCCACACTGCATCCAGATGGCAAATTAAAATTGCATTTTCCAAGGAGTGAAAGTCGGAGTCTGTTTTTGAACTCCACTGGTGTTGGGTGGTCGTAAAAGTTTCCCATACCTCTGATTTGACTGAAAAAATTTTCCAGCGCATCTTGGTTAAGACGACACGTGAGGAGATATTTAATACCACGTTCTTCAACGTTTTGAAATAATATTTTCATTGAATTTATAGTAATTATAAACCCCACTTGGAATGGATAGAGTGCTTGTCTTTTTGAATTGCACACTTTCAGAAGTCTTATTTCTTTTTCCATATCATGCAGTACCTGTAATTGAGAGTCTCTGTTCATCCCTAGTGCTGATTTTAGGGTCCTAAAACTTGATCATCTCGCATATCGTGACACATTTTTGCATCAATATTCATTTCGTCCATCAATATAGCTGAACATCTGGAAAACTCATCCATAGTTTGAGCTTTTTCTTTTAATATCTCAAAAATAGTTTTTTGGATTCCAGGATTACATGTAAAATTTTTGGTCCAAGATTTTAAGGATGAAATTGAAGGAAGAGGCCAATTCATTTTCTCCTTCAAAAACACATAAGCTTTTTTTGACACACAACGTAATGCTAAAGCAGCTGATATGTCCGAATCTGTCCATGGCAAATTTTTATTCTTTCTAAGGATTCTGCGTATTTGTCCCTCATTAAAAAATGAGGATAATTGATTGATAACCTCACTCGGAGCATATTTAACTTTGCTTTGTTCGGCATGCAAACAGCGACTTTTCAATTGCTTAATTTGAAGCAGTAATGCCTTGATGTATTTTGCACTATACTTTTGATTTTCTTTCTGTAAATTTGTGTCATTCTCTAGAGTTCTCACTTTTTCTTTTAACTGCGTATTCTCATTTCTTAGAAAATTTATTTCTTCATTTAAATCCTTTATTTTTTTAATATGATCATGGGGTTTCAAGCCATTCATAGATTGATTTTCTTCATCATTTTCATAAATTATGCTCTCGTTTCCATCATCATTTATTGAGCTATTGGCAGAAATTTTATATTCAGAAACTTCAATTACAGGTACTACAGAGTCTGTTCTAAGCCTTTTCTTCGTCATAGTTTCTGCTTCTATTTTCCGTTTTGTTAATCTTTCTGATCGTTCACTTTTCACATTTTGATTACTTACAGATGATGGCAAATTAAGATGAGGAACAACTCCTTGTTTTAATCGTTTAACCGGCTTCAAATTCAAAAATTTAGCCCGAAAATCCTCTTCAAAATCTTCATCAGAAAAGTGACTCGAACAGACAGTTGCGTTAACAATGGTTATTTTATCCTGTCTTTTGCACTTCACGACCCATAATTTTTGGAGTATAGGATCTTTTGGAAATCTATGAAAACTGATAGATCCCATTGACTTCTTATAATAATTTGAACACAAAGCAACCGCGCAGCAACCAGGCATTTTTGCGCTCACAAAACACAACTTATATACAACAATTAATCAAAATTATACATTATATAGGTGAAAATACTAATATATATACATCTATAATACACAAATTTGCACTTAAACTTCACTTTTACGATAGAATTACAAATTATATTAAAACAGCGACTGACACAGTCTATGTTTTCCCATAGAAATGAATGCTACGCGGAGAAACTGTCGAGACCCTACCCTCAAAAGGGAGCTTAACAGACTCACGTGGAAAGTCAGGGATAAAATTGTCGCAGAAAAGCAGCAACAGTATAAAGAGTTAATTGAATCCCTTAGCTCGGAAGACGTATCGCTCTGGCAATTCGCTAAAAGACTCAGAAAACCTCAAATTAAGCTCCCGCCACTAATAGATGGCGCTAATATTGCGTACTCAGACGAAGAAAAGGCAGAGGCGCTTGCTAGGCATTACGAAAAGCAATTTGAACCAAACCACGATCTAATGTGTCAGGACACCCTAAGAATGGTTAGGCAAACTCTAAACAATTTCAGGAACTCCCCGGTCACGGCTGAGATTAACCCAGCCACCCCGCAAGAAATAGTAGAGATTATCAAAAACCTTAAAAACCGTAAAAGCCCAGGGCACGACAAAATCAGGAATATCGCGGTAAAAAACCTACCCTTAAATATAATATTTTACTTGACCATCTTAATAAATAAAATACTAGAACTAAATTATTTCCTCAAAGAATGGAAGGAAGCGATAATTATAGCGATCCATAAACCTGGTGAGGATGCCTCAATTCCAGCCAACTACAGACCAATCAGTTTGTTGCCGACACTTAGTAAAATTACTGAGAAAATAATTCTTAAGAGACTGAACACGCACCTTAGTGAGAATGACATTATCATTCCGGAGCAGTTTGGATTTCGGCCAAAACACTCCACCACTCATCAATTGCTGAGAGTGGTAGAGTACATTTCTTCTGGTTTTAATAATAAGACACCCACAGCTGCGATTTTTCTTGACATCCAAAAAGCCTTTGATAAAGTGTGGCACTGTGGATTGATCACTCTCAAATTGATCACTCTAAAAGTCCCTGACGCACTTGTCAAACTTTTAATTTCATACCTAAATAACAGACACTTTCAAGTCAGAGTAAAAAATAACTTATCTACACCCAAGCTCATTAAAAGTAGTGTACCGCAAGGATCCATCCTGGGCCCGACACTCTTTAACATATATCTAAATGACATTCCCAGGACCCCAGACACGGAGCTGGCACTCTATGCAGACGACAGCGCGATACTTGCAAAACACCCTTACGTCTCAGTAATGCACAGACAGCTACAACAACACTTAGACATACTCCAAACATGGCTGGAAAAATGGCGAATAAAATTAAATCCCAATAAATGTCATTGGATTTATTTCTCAAGAAAACGTAAACCTCCGCCTCCTCTGTACATAAACAACCATGCCCTAAAAGCGGAAAAATCTACTAAATACCTAGGTGTAACGATAGACTCCCACCTAACTTGGAAACTGCACGTAACGAACATAATCAAAAAAGCGTATATAACCATAGGAGCCTTATACCCAATGATAGGAAACGGCAATCTAAGTTATCAAAATAAACTCCTAATTTATAAATCGGTCATCTGCCCGGGAATGCTGTATGCAGCACCCGTATGGGGATATGCCTGTAAAACTACCATAGACTTATTAGAGACAAGACAAAACAAAACCCTAAGGATTATAAGGAAAGCCCCTAGATACTTAAGAAACTCGGTAATTAGGAAAGACTTCAAAATAAAAACTGTTAGAGCCCAAATCAAAAAGCTAGCGCTTAAATTCTACAAAAATCTGCCATCTGTCCCAAATGAACTATTATTTAATCTGCATGACTATGATCATCGCAAGGCTAAATCTCGTAAGAGACCCCGCTCGGTACTTAACTTTGATATTCGGTACTAGGAACGTCCCACCTTAATTAGTTGATATTAACGAAAACTCGCGATCTTTGGTTTTCTACAAAATGTTTAAAATCCTAAACTGCTAAAATGCTAGGTTACCCTCAGATCTGCATCAACCCCCCAAACTGCTTAAACTCTTAATGTGCAACAAACTGCCACACTAGGAGCTAGGACATATAATAAAAACAGTAAATCAAAAACCTCGAACCTCCAACTATGGACCAATGAAATAATGTCACAGTATGAAGATAAGAACCACACCTAGAGATTGGAGATTAAAGGCGCTTCGCGCCTGGTGCTCTGTTCTGGACGAAACTCTATGAAAGGAGAAACTGTCACTCCTCCTTCTATCCCAGTGACGTCACGAACGGCGATAACATCCGCCTTCTAGAATACTGTCATTCGGAGCTCAGACTCCGAGCTACGAGGTTGTGATTTTGTGAAGCTGCTGCTTTTTGATTGTGGTGACTTTCTTTGCTTAAGTTTGGCGTGTTATATCTAGTTACGATAG